>APFE031139250.1:0-147723 GCA_000404065.3 Pinus taeda | reverse complement strand
GACCTAACAATAATAACATAAAGCCACAAAAATAACAATAGAGGGATTCTATGGGGCACAGTAATAAAAATATGGGGACAATAGGGGCACAACAATAGTAATAATGGGTACAACTACAATAGTAATGGGGTAATCACTAGTATTATAGGGACCCAACATTCACTTGGATGAAAAAAATATAATGATCCAATTCGGGTCACGCCTCCCCATTTTGGGAGGCTTTTGGTCTACAAAAGCTTTTACTAAATGAGGTGAGGATATTTTTCCTCCACCTTCTCTCTAGTATCCCATTTAGCTTTGCCTGGAAGTTGTCCCTTCAACCTAATCTGCCAAAGGTCATGCTACCTTTATCTTGTAGTTCTAGACATCTTCTGCAAAAATGTATCTTTTGTCAACTCTGCATGAGCGTCTGGTGCCAAATCCTCCACAGAAGGTAGGACATGTTCCTCTTCCTACTCTACCATGGAAGGCACATAGAGTTTCAAATTCTCTACATTCACTACTAAGTAAATGCGCAGATATGGTGGTAGACTGAGTCAATGGGCATTATCACCCACCTTTTCCAGTATCTCAAAGGGACCATACCTTAGAGCCTTGATTTTCTTACCAGGCCCCTGCAACCTCTCCTTGTTCAACTATAGCCATACTTTGTCTCCCACCTTGAATGATTTATTTGTTTTGTGTTGATCATGCATGACTTTTACTTCTCTCACGACTTATGTAGTGTTTCCTATACCTGCAGATAGATATGCCTGATCTTATTTATGAATTTTTCAGCCCTCAAATCATCTCTTGTAAGATCTTCCCTCACTCCTCCTTGCTTCCCATAAGCAATATCCAAAGTTGAAGGTGGAAAATATCCAAAACAAGTCTCAAATGGGGACTTTCCTGTAGAAGTGTCAACTGCTCTGTTATAAGAATGTTGTTTATATATCAGATTTTCATCCTAGGTCTTAGGATGCTTCTAGTTGTATCCCCTCAGAAGCTACACCAAAGTCTTATTGACTACCTGTCCATCTGTCTATGGATAGAATGTTTTATATCTCTTCAACATTATGTCCATATTCTCCCACAATGTAGTCCAAAATGCACCAAGAAATCTTGTGCCCCTATTTGAAATGATGCTCCTTGGTATCCCAAAGTGCACCCAGACCTGTCCAAAGAACAAGTTTGTTGCTTCTTGTCTGCTAATGGTATTTTTACAGGGCATCATAACGCACATCTTGCTGAACCTGTCATCTACCACAAACAAGTAGCCATGTTCCTTCCTGGTTGTCGGTAAACCTCCCACAAAGTCCATGAAAATGCTTTCCTAAGGACAAGTAGGTACAAGTAAGGGATGATATAGACTCTGTTTCTTGTTGCTGGGATTGTTGGTACAACAAAACATGCATCCTCTTATGAATCTAACTACCTTCTATTGCATCTTGGGCCAATACACATACCTTTGCAAGTTAGCCATGGTCTTCCCTACAGAAAAGTGCCATGCAACCTTGGAGGTGTCAGCCTTTCTAATCAGTTGCAAATGCTCACCTTTAGGAACACAACTTATCCAGCCTGTAGAGTAACCCATCCTGGAGATGGTTATCAATGGTGTTGTCGCCATTGTGCACATGACTCTGACTCTACAACTGTTGATCCACCTCCTTGAAGTCCTCATCTTCTGGATATGCCTCTCTGTATGCATCATGGGTGAATGGCTCCATGTTCATAAGAGTCCCCAAAGCTATAATCTTTGATGTGGGTGGTATTGAAATCATATCGAACAACTTGTTTGTGCTCCCATTCTTATACTTGATCACCAAATGAAATTGGTGTAAAAACCCCATCCACTTGTAATGCATGGTTTGTTGTAGCTTACTTTGGGCCTACAAGTATTGTAACGACTAGTGATCTGTGTGGATTATTGTCTCCTTTCCCATCAGATAGTGCTTCCACTTCTTCACAACTTCTGCCATGGCATAAATCTCCTTATCATAGGTAGGGTAGTTAAGAATTCCCCATGAAATACTTCATAATGGTAGCAAATGGGCCTTCTTCCTTGCATCAAGACAACTCCCATAGCATACCCACTCACATTAGTCTCCACTTCAAAGGGCTGCTGCAAGTTTGGTAATGCTAGAACTAGTGCTTGACGGATCTTTTTCTTTAACTCCTTGAAATCAATATGTTGACCTTTTCCCCTCTAGAAACTCTTGCCACTTGCTGTTATGGCATGGAACAGTGGTGCTTCCACTAAAAATGAGGCTATGACTTTCCTCAGGCACTATGTTGCCCCAATGAAACTCCTGACCTCAGAAACATTAGTAGGCATTGACCACTTCATGATGTCCTCCATCTTGGAATGAACTATCTTCAGCTCACTCCACCGATCACATGCCCCAAATACACCAAATACTACTGCGCAAATTCACACTTCTTGATATTTGCTAGCAGCGGGTGCTTCTCCAATGTTTCCAACACCTGCATCAAATGTGAAATATGATCCTCTCGGGTAGCACTATATACTAGTATATCATCTAGATAGACAATAAAAAATGAATCTATAAAAGGTCACAATATATCATTCGTCTAATAAACATAGCTGGTGCATTATATAGGTCAAATTGCATAACTAACCTCTCATACAAACCTTGCCTGGTCTTGAAGGCGGTCTTCTATGTATCTTCTTCTTTGACTCAAATCGAGTGCTATATAGACTTCAAGTCCAACTTGGTGAAATAATTTGATTGTTGCAACTGATCTAGAAAATCATCTATCTTGGGTAGGGGGTATTTGTTCTTGAGTGTGATTTTATTCAACGCCTTGTAATCTATACACATTCGTCAAGTCCCATCCTTCTTTGGAATAATGATGCTGGGTGATGTACTTGGTTGAATGACACCATGTTCCAGCAATTGTTGCAATTGTTTCTTCACCTCACTTTCTTTTATAACAAACTGCCTGTACAACCCAATATTTGGCAATGGGAAGTCTGGAAATAACTAGTTCTCACACTCCACTTCTCGTTTAGGTGGTAACCCTTTAGGATCTCGGAACACATCCTTGTATGCCTGTAACAACTCCTCCAATATTTGTTTCTATTGCCTAGTACACCCCTCCAGGGATGCCTTGCCTCTTATTGACTCCTCTTCAGACTAAAATTCTCTTAAAAACAATAAAACATACTTCTTGCTAGAACTGATCAATTTCGTGGCTTGGTTGGCACTTACCAGAAATTTTTTTCGACTTACCTTCGTGTGCGTTGATGATGAACAATTTTCCATCCTTGATGAGCCAATATTGGTTAGCTCTCCTCATGAATATTCCATCGTGCATGTATATATGTGGACTCCCAAACATGACTCCACATACATCAAGGAGAACCACATCCCAATCTACTTCCTCAATAAAATCATCATTATACAAATCTAATTTTAAATTGTTTTGTTACCTTCAACTTTGCATCCCTATTTACCCATCCCAATAGATATGGGTTCGATGATCATGAACTTCCAACCCCAACTTATTGACCAACTTTACTGCAATGATATTCTCCTGCGATCTTGAGTCAAACAAAGCATCAATATTTGTCTTCTTGACGTATATCTTTATATGGAAGAGTTTGGTCATTTCTTTCTCTTCCTATTATTGAAGACTACTCAGATTCACCTCCCTCTGAACTAATGTACAAACGATCTTCTCATCCACATCCAAGCTGCTTTCAACTTGGTTGCTCGAATTAGTGGCCATGAGATTCTTCTTCTTATTATCTTTATTCTTGTTCTCCAAGTTTAGCTCTAGATGAAACTTCCAACACTTCTCCTCTATATGGCCATCAATGTTGCAGTGGTTGCTAGGATATTTTCACTGGTGTGTTGTGGTTGTCATATTTTTATCTTTTCCCACTTTTTTCTTCTTCTTCCCCTCCTTATAAGCTTCTGGTTGCTCCTTCTGCTTCAATCCACTTGATTGCACTCTTTTAGGCCTATGTTTTCCAAGTACTGTGCCTGTACACAAGCCTTGTTTACCTATTTGGGCTTGAACAACATCATTTGCTCACACAGATGGTGGTGCACACCCCCCAAATACTTGAGGAGTACATCTGGGTTCTTTGAAGAGATACCCAACATTATACCCATCTTTATGAAATTTTTGGTGTACTCCTACATGCTTTGGACCAGATTTTTCCTGAAGTAATGCCACAGGATCCACTAGTCCTCCACGTAGCCAATCCTCCCACTATGACTTAATGAGGGTTTTTAAATCCTCCCACTTCGTAACTAGAGGTTCTCCCTCTAACCTCAGGGTTTCCATGTGGCTCTCCCACCAAGTCAGTGCATGGACCTCTAATTTCAATCACACGAATGAGATCTTTTCCCCTTTCTCGATCTGATGGACACTGGAATAAACTTCCAATTGCTGCCATGTGGTTTAACTTCATAGTGTTTATCTCGCCATGATATGGCTTTAGATCGATTTTTCTTCCATTTTGAATAAGAATTGATTCACGACACTTGAACTGGGTTGATATTTTTTGAGTTCTTTTTTCAATTAGTTCTCCATGTCTTCCTGATCTCTCGACTCCCCTTCTAATTTGTGCTTTGCATCCAAACCCCCATCTTCTCCAAATATCCCCAGCTTATTGCCTAGGGCTACCATGAAGAGGTTTACATTGCATTTATATCCATGACTTATTGTTCAGGCCGCGAAAACCTCACCTTTGTAGGATCACAAGGTTCATTTACATATTCATCGACCATAATTAGGGTTTTATGATTTTCTACCTCGCCAACCTAGATCCCTTGCAAATATCCTCAAATACCCAAAGAAACTTGGATCTGATACCAAATGATCTGTAAACTATCATGGATATTCCATTGGACAATTTGTCACAACAAATATGATAATAATATATTTAAATATCGTATTTTTACACTATTACAGTTTTATTAAAATTCTAGATCTGTAGATTTTATTGTAATTAGTGCATGCATGCGAATGGAAATTATGCAGAAAAGTAGAGAATGAAAAACTAAGCTCACAGACATACGGCACAAGCTATGCTATCTAGGAAATCCTTTCAGGAGAAAACCCAACTGGAAGGTGAGGCTGCTTCACTCTCTTTCTTTGTATGGAACTATCATTGTAGGTACAAAAAAGTAATGCATGTGGGTCGTGGGATACTATAGTGCACAGATCATCTCTGCGTGCTGTACCTCCTATCTCTCTTGCCTATCTTTGCTCAGCTATGGAACAAAATGCTCTCGAAAGAATGGAGTGCCTCTTCCTCCTAGTTGCCTAGGTATAACGCAACCTGATAGCCTACTAGTTAAGTTTGACTACATAAATTATTAACTAGAGTTACAAATAGAATCTTCTAGAGTCTTTTACATCAAAAGCACATGCCTATACCCTTTTCTGTGAATAATGGGGGTTGATGCGACATCCTCCCAAACTATAGGTGTGAAAACACGAAGGTCAACTTCTAAGTGGCATAACTTTTTCATACGGACCCTGATTGACGCGCTTCTTGCGCCGTTGGAAATACCTCTGTGTGTAGAATATCATGAAAATGTGTTTTGCTAAAGAGACAAATTTTTACCCCCAAAAAGTGTTATTTGTTGCCTCAAAACACTCCCGTAATGTTTCAAACCTTGTTTCACCAAATTGGGTCCCGCTGGTAAAAATGGTGCTGTGAGATGATTCCTCCACTTTTTCCATTCCAAATGCATCGATATGGATGACAAACAATATAATGATCCAATTCAGATAAAATCACTCTAGGCCACAACTTGATGGAAGAAACCACTTCCTGTACTATGTGAGTCACCACTTGCTTGAAGCCACAACTCCCACGACTATGTAAGGCCACCACAAGTTGGATGCCTCAACACCCATAGTCTTTCTAGCCACCAGTAGATGGAAGCCACTACTCCCAATTTATCAATACATAACCCAAAAGATGACACTAGGATCCATTTGCAATAGACTCATACAACCATTAGCCTCGTTTCATCCCATTTTGACACTAGACCCACATAAACTCTAAGCTCGTCAACAGACTACAAACTCTGACTCAAACTCTCTGCTACTCCACTAGTTATTCACAATCAATATGCCGTCAATGCTCATCAACAAAATGTGAAGCGACTCAAGCTCTCTCAAACAAATGTGTTCATATAATCAAACTATCTCAAATCCTTTCTATGCTGCAACATACACAACTCCACTGACTCAAAAATCTCTTTGTAAACTCAAACAATACACCAACAAGCATACTCAAACCCTGACCACCAATATATGACCAAAATATAAACATTATAGGGCTTATGACAACTACAACATGACTAAGACTAATACTTTGTCCATATACACTAGCACTCAGCCATGACGCTCTGTAAAATCAACATGTCAAAGAAAAAATAACATAACAACACTATGAAACCTCTAACATTTATCTCTAACACCTACAAGACAATATTAGCCATATACAACATAGGTATATTCACTACAACAAGACTCTGCCTTTTTCATGCTCACTCTGTCTCAGTCCATGATCCCTGCATATACAAACTCACACCAACCAACATTAACCTCAACAATCAAGACTTTAACTTATCTCTGGCAATCACTCTCACTCCATATGCACCAACACACTTTGTCTCTGGAAATTCACACTATATCCATTGATTTTGATATGCTACAAGAGTATATTTAGTTCCTTCTACTTAGTCCATCACTCTCTGCCAAATGATCTTTGATATTTACAAAATGTTCACACAAGGAAGTGCGTACTATGGTACACAACCACACATAGTCTAACCTCTAAATCGAACTCACCCAAGGCATATTTAACTTTATTGCTCAACTACCCAACAATGGACTAGATTCACACAATTAATGCACTCCATAATGCCCAACAATCGATTGTGACTTGATCAAGCCACTATCTCCACAACCAATTCAATGATTAGTCCATGATCAGATCCATGCCACTAACACCATGACTAAGAAATAAATGTCTTCACATCATATGGAGGACCAAAACATTGTGTACATTGAAGACTCAATCCAATCGAACCTTCTTAGTGATCCCTTGGGCAATTACATTGGTTTGAGCTTATGGTATTAGGTTTTTTTCACCTACAGCAGTGTCACTATCAATTAATGGATGCCCTAAAATAATCTTTGTGGGCATAGAGGGGCAAGACCACAACACTGAGTCAGTGTCACCTTATGATAAGGATAAGACCATGTCATTGTTGTGACACATAGAAAATCAATCTCTCACTGCCCAAAACTTCTTCCTCTTGCACCAAGCGAACTTCAACCCTTCTGTAGCACCTTCAAGACCTATATAAACTCATTAGACCTCTGTAAATCATCAAGAACACTTATGCAAAGGGTCATTAAGCATGTTAACATCAATTCCAACACAAATGGCTCCAAGGTTGACATCAATGCCAATACCATGCTTCCAACAAACTCCCCCTTTGGCATTAATGGAAACCTTCAACCACGTCACCAACCTAATCTTCTTCTCTACAAGTTAGGTTGGTCTTCGCTCTTGCTAAAGTAGTTGTGTCACTCTCCCCCTTTGACATCAATGGAAAAGTGTGGTCCAATCTCCACTGAAACTCCATGTTGACACTAATAGGCAAGGCTGATACCAATAGTTTGCTAATGAAATCGAATCAACTACCAACACCTGTAAACTTTAATCATTAAGAAGCAATGTAATAGCTGCCAATATGCATCCAACATGCCTTGCTACCAACACCATGCTCTTCTTCATGCTAAATACACTCCCCTTGAACATGTACTAGGGGTTCCACACATCTCTAAGTTGTTGTATAAACACTTATGTTGTTTCCATTGGCTCCTTTCCACATCCAAGAAAGCTACTCCTCATGGACCAAAAACTGCAGAACACATATGTTGGACATTGGATAAACCAACGTCCCCGTGTGTTTCACGACATGGACTAACTACCTCTCATGGATCCTTATCTCTGGCGATGTGATCATTGACTAACACCTGCGGGTTTTGGTCTAACAGAAATCGTGATTCCCAAAAAGTGGTATCAGAGCGTAAGTCATGAGTTCAATACACACCTGACTCACGTTGGGAGGATATTGTTGGACATCGGATAAACTAACACTCCCCTATGTTTTGTGACATGGACTAACCGCCTCTCATGGATCCTTATCTTTGGTGATGTGATTGTTGACTGACAACTACGAGTTTTGGTCTAACAACAATCATGATTCCCAACAACATCATAGACAAATGATAAGCATAAGAGAACAAAGATTCATAAAGAGAGTACAAGGCAATATCAATGAAAGTACATGATTGTAACAATACCAACCAATAACCTATACATGGTTGAGGTAACTCTCATGACTGTCGCTCCAATGTATGCCTAACACCAATATGACTCAAATAAGACCCAATGATGACATCAACAAGGTACATGGCTACAACATTGCACACAAGAGAGTTTAACATGGAAGAAATGTATAATCCATTACTATGCATGCCTGAAATGACTCACACCCATAAATGAATTCTCTTTTATGCATAGCTTGAGACAAATGGTTTTCTTTCCAATGCAACTCTCAACTAGCTTGCCACACATAGTTGAAACATGACTCACTATTGCTCACACTAAACCAAGTGACTCAATTTTCTATGCATGACAAATATAATGATACATAATGAAAGTACACACATGCTACATTAATGCACCCATCGATGCTTACATGGAAAAGCATATAACTTCTTCTATGCATGCCAAAAGACTCATGCTCCCAAACATGATATATACTAGGGCTATTGACAAATGATTATCATGACAAGTACAACAAGGCTTATTTACATACATTTTCACTTATAATTACAACGTATGATGTTTCTACAAGACAAATGAGTGAAAACATGATGAAAATGATAGCCAAACCTTGAAACCTTAGATGCATGCATAGCTCCCCTTGAGCTCAATATACCTTCTTGTTGATCTAAGCTTTTCATTGATCTTTTTGACCTGTTAATGCACATAGGATCTCGATCACTCTTTGTTGTTGTTGCTACTCGTACTCGTTCCACCATCATGCTTCGATGTGCTCCCCCTAAGGCTATTTAGGCCTTACATCTACTCATCCAGTCTTGCTTGTGAATGGATCTATCAAGTAAAAAAGGGCCGCAGTGGGGACTAGTTTCTCCTACTTCACAAGATGTTGCTCCTTATTCTTCACACAAACTATGGTAGGTTTCTTCTTGGAATTTTTATTCTCTTCTGATCTTCTGCTAGGCCTACTCTGGATTAGCTGCTCATTTTTCCATATCTGCTTTGAGAAATCGAATGAATGACAATCTCTAGCCATGTGATCGAAATTGTGACATGCATAACATCTCCCATGACTAATATATGACCAAGGGGGTCATATCTTATACTAATTGTGCTAGATCTCTACCTTGCATAAAATCTGCCTCTACTCTATGAGCTAGATCTGCAATCAACTTCCTTATGACCAAATAGGCTACAAGAAAAACAATAACCATTAAATGAACTAGTATACTTGATGGTTGTTGACCTCCTATGGTGTCCAAAATGATACATATATTGTTGCATGCTTAGTTGATTAGATCTATACAACGATTCTACAATTGGCTGCAACATGTGCATAATTATGGCAGGTGTAGCACTCTACATCATCCATCAAAGGAAAAAATGGATTGTTGCTTTTCCTTTGAAATCTATTAGATCTTCCACAATATTTAACCATAGGAGCAAATGGTCTTCTATTTTTCGGTGCTCCTCTATGACCTCTTCTCAGTTGTTCATCAAAAACATTTTGAGGTGTAAAATGGGCCTCCTAAGGAATGTTATAAAATAAAAGTGGAAATATTAAAATAAGATTAAATTACATCATCAAAATTTAGAGGGAAAAAAAAACCACTTTTTCAACTTATCTCCCTACAATTGTACTTAAATTTCAAGTAGGAGCACTCATTGGATTCAAAATTTAATAATGTACAAAAATGAGAAATACGTGAAAAACATGATTGCAATCATGTTTTTCATGTATTTCTCATTTTTCGTGTAGCAAGGTCCATCAAAAGTATGAAACATGGGTACTCCTTGGATGAGGAATTAAATTCAGTATCCAACGAGTGCTCCCACTTGAAATTGGAGTAAAACCAGAAGGAGATAAGTTGAAAATACTTTAAAATGCAGTTTTATTTTTAATCTTTTTACTTTTTACTCCAAAAATGGTGAATCACCCCCCATGGTTGACATCATCATATTGGTTCTTACAAAGTTTATTTTGATTGTACATTTTTGTTTTGAGGCTCATTTTTTACCTCAAAAATTCTCTAATGGGATCTGTTGTTGATATCTTCCTCGTTTGCCACTCTCCCTGGTATCATTTTATGCTACATGCTTCTTATGTTCTATATTCTTCTTTGCATGCACCCATGTGCTAGACTCTCCCTTCTGGAGGCCAAGGCTAGATCTGTTCAAGGGAGATCTTTGGCTATTGAGTAGGTTGTCCAAAGCCTTGGTGCTCTTCTCCTACTTGAGATCATTATCCTTTTGTTCCAATTTCTTTCGCAATGGGACCATTTGAGCCTCAATATTTTCAATTCAATCTTCACCTTATTTTAGCTAATTGGATATCACATCCTCAAATCTTCTCGCTTTTTCCAACTGGGTCTTTAAGTTGATGGCTTATTCTTTAAAATCAACCTCCTTATAGGGCACCACTTCCTGAACTTGCAAGGCACCTCCTGTTGGAAGCCACCACTCCCATGACTATGCAAGACACCACTTATTAGGTGCCCCAAATCCCAATATTCTTTCTAGCCACCATTAGACAAAAGCCATTACTCCCAAGTTCTCAGGCCACAACTTGAAGGATGCAACTATACCCTTAATCAGGAAGTCACCACTCACACACTGAAGGCCCCAACCTTCAAGCTACTGTGGACCACATTTCACAATATTTCATACTAGGATCCACCTACAATAAACTCAAACAACCATGGGCCTCGTTTCATCTCATTTTCACATTAGACCCACACAAACTCCAAGCTCATCAATTGACTACAAACTCTGACTCAAACTCTTTGCAACTCAACTAGCCATTCATAATGAATCTTCCCTCAATGTTCATCAACAAAACATCAACATACTCAAGCTCTCTCAAACAAATGTACTCATATAATCAAACTATCTTAAACCCTATCTATGCAGCAGCATACACAACTCCATTAACTCAAGACCCTCTCTGCAAAATCAAACATTACACCAACAAGAATACTCAAACCCTTACCAACAACATATGACCAAAGTATAAACATTACAGGGCTTATGAAAAATACAACAAGACATCAACATGACAAAGATTTATACTATGTCCATATACACTAGCACTTAACCATGATCGTATGCAAAATCAACATGTCAAGGCAATAATAACACAACAACACTACGAGACCTATAACAAGTCTGATGTCTAACACCTGCAAGACAATATTAGCGATATACAACATTGGTATATCTACTGGAACAACACTTTTCCTTTTTCATGCGCACTCTGTCTCAGTCCACGATCCCTACATATACAAACTCACACTAGCCAACATTAACATCAACAATGAAGACTTTAACTTATCTCTGGCAATCTCTCTCACTCTATATGCACTAACACACTCTGTCTATGCTAACGCACACTATATCCATTGATTTTGATTTGAAATAGGGGCATATTTAGTTCCTTCTACTCAATCCATCACTCTCTACTAAATGATGTATGATATTTACAGAACTTGTGCACTATGCTACACAACCACACATAGTCTAATCTCTAAATTAAACTCACCCAAGGCATATTTAACTTTATCGCTCAGCTACTCAACAATGGACTAGATTCACACAATGAAGGAAATCTGTAATTCTCATTAATGAACTATGATGCGATCAAGCCAGTATATATTTACAACCAATTCAATGATTACTCCATGATCGAGTCCATGCCACTAACACAACAATGAAGAAATAAATGCGTTCACATCATCTGGAGGACCAAAATATTGTGTACATTGAAGACTCAATCCAATCGAGCCTTCTCAGTAATCCCTTAGGAAATTACAGTGGTTTGAGCTCATGGTATTAGGATGTTTCCACCTACAGCAGTGTTGTTGGCATTGAATGGACACCTTACAAAAATTTTAGCAGGCACAAGAGGCACAAACCACAATATTGAATCAATGCCGCCCTATGATTGGCAGAAGACCATGTCATTGTTGTGACACATAGAAAATAAATCTCTCACTACCCATAACTTATTCCTCCTGCATCAAGCCAACTTCAACCCTTCTATAGTGTTGAGATTGCAACAAGATGATGGAGCTTAGTGAAAAGAGTCGCCTTCACTAAGTGGGTCCGCAGGCAAATTATGGCGCAAAGTCTATTTTTAGACTATGTCTATTTTTAGACATATGGATCATGTCTATAAGTTGCAGGATGTTGTTTATGGATGATTGGTCGAATTGGAAAAAATAGATGGACTTCTATTTTTAGACAACAACAGTGACACTGTCAAGTCTAATTATAGAGCAGTCAAATATTATTAGCTTATAGTAATATTTAGACTATAAACTTTATCTTATTCTCTTGGAGCACTTCAGTTTGAGCTACAGATGTGGCACATGCAACTGTCAGAAGGAAATACATTTTATTTGTGGGTTAGTTGAGTTGTTGCATGCATGATTTCAGTTAGAACTCAATCAGTTGAGTTTGGTGGAGTTGATTGTGGAGTTGATGGAGTTATGTTCAGTTTGACTTGGTTAAACTAGTTGTAATTAGTCTAACTGCAAATAGACTAATGATGAGTTGTTAAACTAATTATTAACTCATAATGCAACTAAAGAATACATCAATTAACTTAGTTGCATGTCAGTGCATGTTCAGTTCAGCAGGGACATGTGTTAGAGGATCAGATTGCTATCAGTTGTGACTATAGTTGTGCATGAGGATTTGCACAATCAATGGGATTGAGTTATGCCAATGAGAATTAGCCAATACCAAGTGATTATAGCCTCTGCTCACGTGATTCCCAGTGTGAGTGATTCTTTTGAGGTCAATACGAGTTTGGTTCAACCATTCTCATCAATTCTTGAGTAGGTATTGAGCAGTGGAGGCAGGCAAGCAGTGGAATAGATTTTGAGATCTGATCTGAGTTGTATTCTGTGTAACAGGTGGAGATAGTGCTGGATACTTGTGAGAAGTATTGACTATTATAATGTTACATGTTCTCAATCATTAATATACAAATAGTGGGGGGTTTTCAGCTGTAAGCTTTCCGTGGGTTACATACTGTGTTAATGTGTGCATGCTCTTGATGTTTTATCGTTATTGATGCTGCTATATTGATGATCAACGTAGAGGAGCTTATGTATTGTGTATTTATTCCGCAATAGTACATGATCAGGATAATCTCCATTGAATATGTGTTTATTATTCAAAATTTCGACATAGGATACCATAAACCAAAGTTATGTGTTCCTTGAAGATATTTGAAAATCCTTTTGACTGCCTGAAGGTGTGTTTCCTTAGGATTTGCTTGGAATCTTCCAACTATTCCCATTTCATGCATGATGTTCGGTCGGGTACCTGTTAGACAAAGCAAACTGCCAATCATGGATCTGTAAGTTGGTTGGTGTACTATTGTTGATTCATCATTTGAGCTAAGACTGCATCCTATTACCATTGGGGTACATACTAGTTTATAATCTTCCATGTCGTACTTCTTCAGGATCTGTTTGAGATATTTGGTTTGTGAGAGAAAAATACCATCTTTATTTTGTTGAACTTGTAGACCAAGAAAATAGGTAAGCTCTCCAAATAAGGACATTTCAAATTCTTGTTGCATTACTGAGGCAAAGTTTTGACCCATGGATTCTTCATTGCTACCAAAAATGATATCATCAACATACACAACAATTATTAGCAATTTATCTATGTCCATCTTTGTATATAGATTGCTATCTACTGACCCCTTTGAAAAACCTTGTTGGTGGAGATATTTGTCAAGACGGTAATACCATGCTCTTGGAGCCTGTCTTAGACCATAGAGAGCTTTTCTGAGTTTGCATACAAGTTTTGCATCATTTCCAAGAATGAATCCTTCTGGTTGTTCAATATAGACTTCTTCTTCTAAGTCTCCATTAAGAAAGGGAGATTTTACATCCATTTGGTATACTTTGAATTTTTGAAAACTAGAAAGAGCAAGAAACATTCTCATGGCTTCAAGTCTAGAAACAGGTGCAAAAGTTTCTTCAAAATCTATACCTTCTTGTTGAGCATATCCTTTGCAAACAAGTCTGGCCTTGTTTCTAATAACTTCTCCATTTTTGTTCAGCTTGTTTTTGAATATCCATTTAGTTCATATGATATTTTTATCATGAGGTCTAGGAACTAATTCCCAAGTATTATTCTTTTCAATTTGCTCAAATTCTTCATTCATTGCCTTGACCCAACATTCATCTCTGCATGCTTCATTTACATTTTGAGGTTCAATGAAAGATAGTAATACTAGATAGCTTGAGGTTTCGGAAATAGATCTTCTTGTCTACACACCTGCCCCTTTTTCCCCCAAAATTTGAGTTTCCGGATTATTTTTCAAAACATATCTGGATGAAGTCTTTTCTTCTATCATTATCTCTTCTTCTGGTGCTTCATTAGTTTCTTCTTCAGAATCAATGTGATTTGATGTGGGAAAATGATCCTCATCTTCTTCATTGTCATGATCTTCAGTTTTTATCTGTCTTGGATTTTTGCATGCTTCATCAACTACAACATCAATACTTTCAATAATTTTCCCAAGTATTTTATTATAACATTTATATCCTTCACTTCGGGAAGAGTAGCCAAGAAGAATACCTTCATCTGCTCTAGGTTCAAACTTACCAAGTTTTTCATTAATCCTTTTGATGTAACATTTGCTTCCAAAAACTTTGAAATACTTCACAGTAGGATTTTTACCATACCAAAGTTCATGTGGAGTTTGAGTGATGTTTACCCGAACATTTACTTGGTTGAGAATAGTGATGGCGGTGAATGCAGCTTCACCCCAGAAGGTTGCAGGAGTTCCAGATTCATCTAGCATAGCACGAGCCATTTGTTGAATAGTTCTGTTCATCCTTTCTACCACTCCATTTCGCTGAGGAGTTCTGGCGGTGGAGAATTGCCCTTTCATTCCATGTTGTTCACAGAAGTCAAAGAATTCATCTGAGGTAAATTCCCCTCCTCGATCAGATCTGAGGCATTTGATTTTGCAATCTGATTCATTTTCAACCAAAGCTTTGAAAGTTTTGAACGTTTCAAATGCTTCATATTTATGCTTTAAAAAACCTATCCAACACATTCTAGAAAAATCATCAATGCACAATATAAATTATTCTTCTCCACGAGGTGACTTTTTCCTTGATGGTCCACATAAATCAGTATGAACAAGTTCAAGAGGCTTACTAGCTCATCCTTCCTTTTCGATGAATTGAGATCTGGTTTTCTTACCAAATTGACATGATTTGCATATAGTATTTTCAGGAATGTTTATATCTGGAAGATCTCGAATAGCTTGGAATCTGCATGCTTTTCTTATTTGATAAAAGCTTAGATGTCCCAATCTTCTATTCCATAGCCAATTTTCATCATTTTTTCTTAGATAGCACTGTTGTTGTCCTCGCTTGTGTAAGTATAGGTTGTTTGGAGTTCTTGTACCTTTAATCACAGTTTCTCCTATATCAAGCTCACGAACAACACATCCATTTGATCAAAACACTACTTCGTTTCCATGTTCACACATTTGACTCACACTCAACAGGTTATGCTTTAAGCCATCAACATACATAGCATTTCCAGCTTTAACTTTTTCTTTCAAGAAAACAAAGCCTTTATCTTTTATGAAATTAGGAGTGTCATTTCCAAAATAGACACTCTTTTCCTTTTCTAAGGCATTATATGAGTGTAGTTTTTCTTTGTCACATGTCATGTGTTTTGATCATCCACTGTCGATATACCACTGGTTTTATTGTCCTTCTGCATACAAGGCTATACCACATCTTTCTGTTTGTGGTTCTTTCTTTCTCCATATTTTGGTATTTAATGGAGTTTGTTGCTTTTGAGATATTTGACTAAATTTTCTCCTGCATTCAGATTCTTCATGGCAAAAGTTGTTACAGATTGATCATTCTATTTCATTTTCAAGCAGAGAAAAGTTATTAAGGAACTTTTCTTGATCCCTGTCACATTCCTTTGATTTCCTGCTTCTCTAGTCATGACGGTGTTGTAAGCAACACATTGAGTAGCTTTGTGTCCAAAATTATGACATGATAAACATTGACCATTAAAGAAGTTCCTGCGATTATCGAATCTACTAACCTAGTGATTGTAGTTTCTATTGATATTCATCTTTTAAGCAAATTGAGTACGATTTACCTGAGGTTGGTTGTGGCTTATTCATCCTTGAAGTAAATTGATCATGGATTACCTGGTGATCTGCTTTATGCCTTTGTTGACGATTGTCAAACTATTCACTGCTCTTTGCTACATCAAGATAGCTTTTAGAGGAGGCTGACGGCTTTTGTGATTTAGATGCTTCTTCAGTATATCCAAGACCTATCTTTATTAGAGGAGAACGCTGCACTTTGATAATTTCATTTAAGGTTTTTGATCCTTTAGCAAATCTAAGATTGAGAGATTTTGTTTTCTCAAGATCCTTTCTTAGACCCATAATTTCACATTCTACTTTTTCATTGTGTTTTTCTCTTTCAGCAAGTTGGTATGTCAAGGTATCTATAATCATATTCTTCTCTTCTAAATAGATTTTAAGTTTAGATATTTCTTCATAAAGGTCATCTTCATCTAAAGCATCCAAAAATTCATAATCTTCATAAGCCATCAGAAGTCTATAGTCATTACTATTTTCATCTTCATCACTATTTGATAAACCATTGCTATCTTCATGAGTATAGTAGCTCTTTTTACTTACATTTTGTTTTCTATTCCATTTTGCAGATTCCTTCCCTTTATCATATTTATCTTTATGAGGACATTTGGCAGCATAATGACTGACTCTACCACAGGCAAAACATTTGAAAGGTAGTTTACCTCTGAATCTTCCAGAACCCCGTTGAAGGTTCTTAACAAAGTTTGCTTCTTCTTCTTCTTCTACAAGATGTCCTGAGTCGTTGAGTTCTTCTTTTCCTTTTGCTAAAGCTTTAAACGCAGCTTCTCTCATATCTCATAGACCTCCTTTTCTCATCTCAAAGGCAGTTAAGATTCTGTGAAGCTGTGTCATAGTAATAGTCTGTAGATTCTACTTTTCTTCTATGGTAGATACTTTTGATTCAAATTTAGTAGACAAGGATCTTAAAACATTTTAAACTAAGGTAACTTCCTTTATCTCTTCACCCAGATTCTTCATGCAATTAACAACCTCATCTATACGTAAGAAGTAACTAGCTATACTTTCATCATTGTGCATATTGAGAGTTTCATATTGAATTCTGAGAGTTTGCAGTTTAGCGCGTTTTACCTGAGAGTCTCCTTCGTAGCTTAGAACGATTTTGTCCCATATTTCTTTGGCTGATTTGAGCTACATAACTTTGACAAACTCTGATTTTGACAGACTTCCCAATAATGTATTGACAGCCTTGGCATTGGTTTCATATTGCTTTTTACCTGTTGTATCTATAGGAATTGTTGATGGAAATGTATACCCTCCTTCCACGATTTCCCAAACATCTGTTCCAAGTGTTGAAGATAGGTTGTGGTTATTACATTCTAGTAAACAAAGTTGCTTCCATAAAAGATTGGTGGTCTAATGGATCCCTCGCTTTCTTGATTACTCATGATGATGGATCTTCCTTCAAGCGATCAAGCTTCTTTTGAAGGACCTGCTCTGATACCAATTGTTGGAAATAATACTGAGGGGGGGGTGAATCAGTATTATCAGATCAATAATTTAATTTTCAAAAACTAATTTGTATAAACTACTTCAGCTTAGTGAACTGTCGTGTATACGTGACTATACTTAATGCAACCAGCGTATATGCAGAGATCTTTAGATTTACCCAAATTATCATGTAATGAACTTTAATCAGTATATCAGGAACTCGTTAGACAATGCAGTAAAGGCAGAATAAAGCATCACACATAAGCAACACATAAGAACACCAAGATATAAGGTGGAAACCCAATGTGGGTAAAAACCACCTGTTGTTGTCGTCTCTGTCTTCTTTTAATAATAATAAAACTTTGTTTACAATTTTTGTACTGGTGCAGTCTTATGCCAGTATGCAGGCTTCTACCTACAGAAGGCTACAACCTTCTCTCATTCTCCAACTTCTACTGGAAGGGAGCTATAACCCCCTAGCTCTTGTACTAGCTGATATGTTTACTAGTACATAGGTGTCGGCCTACAGAAGGCTACAACCTTCTCTTTTCTACCAGGGACCACATTTCATAAATTTTTAGACTGGATCCATCAACAACATCATTCAATCATCTGCATAAACTAATCTCCTTTTGAACCAACCAAAATCGAATCAATCAATCACTTTGACAACCCATCAATCTGATCATTCAAAATGTTGTCGCCAGAATACAATAATCAAAACCTAAGATAGAAACCAGAACACTGCAACAGCAAATAGAAGCAACTAGAACATATTTTATAAGGTATACGCTACTTCCATGTGTCGAACCTATGTGCATGTGTGCTTTCCTCAAAGCGAACCAGTGTACAAGTCTACAAATCAAATTTATGATGTATACGTTGCTTTAATATGCAGAACCAGCATGTATACGCTTCTTTTCTAAAGAGAACCTGTGTACATATCTGTAAATGATGATTTAAACATTACAACTATTCCAGACTTCTGTCATACTCAAATAATCATATTTACAAACTATAACATGCACCATTTATTCAGATACATGATCAAACCACATAAAGATAATTCACTTCAACCCTTAAGATCCTAATACATCATTAGATCTTATCCTTCATCAAACGCTAAGGTTAATCCTTGGTTCAGATCGAGCACAACAAAATAAGCCAATAACTTGCATACTAGATCTCACACTTCATCAGATATTCAATGCTTGTGTATCTTGGCCTAATGATCTTCTCCTCCTTTTATAGTTTTAGGCCTTTCTCAATACCATGGAACAAAACCACTTAGGACCAATACCTTGCATCAAATACCTAGGGTCAATACCTCGGACCAGATACCTTGGACCAATACCATGGATCAAAATACCATGGACCAAAAATTTAGTTTTCCAAGGTATACATGCTTTTCTTTCTGTGAAAGTGTGTGTGTACGTATATGCGACTTGTATACAGTGAACCTGCGTGTATACGCAGCTTGGTCAATGGTGAACCTGGGTATACGTCTCTTTCTTCATTATGTGAAGAGTGATCTGCAATTCTTTGTTGTATACTTGCTATACTGTGATCTTTCATCTGAGTGAGTTGCCTTTTGAACTGATTCCCTGAAGCTGCCTTGCATTTCATCACATCTGTAAACACTACTGTCATGCATTCTGTCACATCTAATATCTCTTCTGTAGATTCATCTAGTTACCATATACAGGTGAGTTTCTCTGCTACAAGTGGGTTGCCATCAAGTACAATACATACATCATAATTCCAACAAGTGCGTCTGAGACTAATCTAGGTGTTCCCAAGTGAACTATGTGTAGGCGTACGAGGACCAAACTCACCTAGATCTACTTCAAACCCTAGACACTCCCTTGAGGCTTCTATGCGAGAATTTATGGCAGTCCAGACGCTCCCTTCAGGTTATTGTGCCAACGTCTATGACAACCCAGACACTCCCTAAACCATTCTGTGCATGTGCCTGAGGACCAAACTGATTTGTGGAAATGCTAACCTCCCGGAAGCTCCCATAAGCACTTTGTGCATGTGTCCAAGGCTTCTGTGATGCTCCCATGACCATATTGTGCTAGTGTCTAGGGACGAAAAACCTTAATTACGTGTGAGCGTCCGAGACTTATAAACCCTAGACATGTGCGAGCTTTAACCTTATCGTTTCAGACCCTTTGCATGAGCTTTCCTCTGTCATACCTGTGCGAACCAAGACAATAAGAGAAGAGAAGATTGCTTGATAAATCTGTCCAAATGAGCTTGAGGTCTCTTATATTTATAGGCTTTCATGAGGGTCCACTTGGGGTTGAGGCTGACCTATATAATTATACATGTGCTTAGGGCTGACCCAATCCAATATACATGAATAAATAAATAAATTCAAACACCAACTTCTGTTTGTCCAAATAAGGTGATCTTTAGGTCGATTCTGGTCCTCTCAAAAAGGGGAAACTATGGAAATTATTATCTTTGTCATATGAGCTATCCAAAGTGGATTTTGACTGCAGATGCAAAAATTAACACTCCCTCTCAACTAGGGAGAATTTCAACTGCCAATATCTGTCCATTAGTCAATATGCCATTTTGGTATCTTCAAGTGTCATCACGTATCATCACTGATCATCTTTGTCATGTAGTCATCATTCTCAAGTATCTCATTATCATAAGTCATCAATGTACATCTCGATATATTCCTTTCTTATTCTTGATTATCTCTTGTTGTTCCTGCTCATATGTTGAACATTCTCGAATCTAGAAGAAGAAGAATTTGTTACCGAGGGGGGAGCTTAAGCTACCATCCTCTATCGATCTGGCTACTACCTGGAATCTCTGCCAGCAGGCTACTATCCAGAATATCATCATCAGAGAGCATATCATCAAGGAGCACATATCAACTTGGAACGACATCAGGGAGCACATCTCAACCCAGAATTTCATGTGGGAGCTATACATCTACGACCCCATATCAAGCAATAGGATATCCAAACACATAGGGGAGAAACTTTAGACCATGGGATCATATCAGGGAACTCAATCTCAACCTGGAACCACATAGGGTTATCTCAACCCATCCTATTGCCTACTGATCTTCCCATCGATGACCCTGAATAGTCTTGTTATAGAACACCTGCATCATAATAGAATTGGGTTGTACACCAAAGTACACTCTCAACTCATTGGCCAAAGAGGAGAAGTATTCTCGACAAGCCCTACTTGTGGGTATGATGCAAACTGGGGTATACTCTGCAAAGACCAGACAAGGGAGCAACATCCTTGAACCCTATGAAGATAGGGGAGCAACATCTCCAACCCTATGGGTAACATATAGGGGTCATACCCTATTGTCTAGAGTTCCCTCAACCCTAGGAGCCCTCTACCTCAATTCCTCACCCTGGGAGCTCAGACAGGGAGGAAGAGTTAGCTCAGTGTCCTCTATCAGCATTGCTCTCATCATACTCAAATCTGGCATCTGCATGTCTCAATAGCAATTGTTTCATGTTCATATAGGACATCAAATCACATATCATGTTAGATCATAAATAATCATATAAATCACAAAAGGATACCATAATCATCCTCCCTCTCAAGGAGGAGTTAATCACAAAACTAAACTTGTCGCGAACAACTGCATTGTCTCAATAAATGGAAGTATCTTAGCCCCAACTATATATATGGGATTCTTTTTCATTGTAATGTATCCATGTCATATTGAAATCCTGATTAGACGAATATCTAAGGAGCTTCTACATCTTGCATCACAGCTAGCCATGCTAGCAACACCATACTCAATCTTGGTCGTGCTATGGACCTCTCATCCAAGATATCATGGCAGATATCATACTAAAGCAGCATCCAAATGTGCTCATTAGCAATAATCTCAAGTATCAACAATACATCCATGCAGTCACTTATCATAGGAGAAATATCCCAGCCTAAAAAAAGAACATCTCATGCAAATATTTTAAAGGATGTTTGGTGGCGACTCTATGTGAATGAAGTGGCTCACTAATGAATTTATTCAGGTTATCTATATATATATATATATATATACACACACACACACACACACACATATATATATATGGATGTTCAAAACATAACATCAATGCTTCAAACAATTGTTGAATGTCATGTCAAGTTCAACAACATTTTGAACTTCAAATCAAAGTATTGAAGGATTTTCATTTCCATTATTCAAAAACATTTTTCAACAACCTTGCAATATAGAATTTCTTTCCCAAATTTCAGAGGTTGATTTAGCATGCCATGATACATCATTTCAAGCTTCAAAAGTCATCTCCCTCTTACTTAGATCATCATAGGCTCATCACTTGTCAAGAGTAGATCATCAGTATGTAAAACCAAAACCATAATTAAAATAAAGGCCATATCTTGGAACTCATCATCCTGACTTCATCAGATAACTATCAATTATGGACATATCTGGATCAGGGAGCTTGCTTCATGCAATGTTCTCTGCAAGCATAATGCCTTCCTAAGCCAACATAATCAGCCTTACATAAATCAATGTTGTACCATCACATCAACAAATTCAAAGTTTAGAACCCAGATCAAAACTATTATCAAGGTTATCAATATCACAGTATCAATTCTTTCAATCGGGTGACAGGTAGAGCCCATGTCAAGTCTTGACTTCATTTATTATCATGCCAACAAGTTGTCACCTATCACGTAATACCAATCCAAACTCCATCAAGTCATTCTCATAATCATAATGCAAGACATTTATGTCACTAGATGAAAATGCATACACCAAGGATAAGTCATGCATGTTCCATCTTCATAGTGAATCACAACTATCAATACTTCAACCAGTGTACTAGAAACAAGGAGGCCAATACAAAACCACTCACATACATCATTGAAGGTCACTATGGCTACATAGCATTGATATTAGGATAAATCAACAATCATCAAATCAAATCAATAGACATTAGGTCCAGTCCAAATGCTATCATAGAGAGATTTATAAAACATATCTCAATCATCTATTCAAAGTTCTAAGTCATTGTCAAGCATCATGACCAAATCATGCCAAACTCTTGTAACACAAACATAGTGACATATCTATATGTATGTCCCAGTCACTTGCAAACACAAGTTCAGTCTTAATGTTTATATTATGGTAAACATTCAAGATTTTCCTACTTTCAGATCTTACTGTACCTACAACACATATGTGGTATTGACATCTTCCAGGTGACCATCTGTTTTCATGCACAATACTGCATTTATTTTTGTGATCAACAATTTAACACAACAACTTCAGAAATCATATTACAGTGATAGAATATGTCAGAGACACCTTGATTTAGAGTTTAGACAACTTCAGAAAAATTCAGAAGAAGGTCAACTGTAGTCAAACCCTTGGCCACTCCCTTCAAGTTAATATGGGAGAGTCTTTAGCTCCCTAGACACTACCTAGGCCTTAGCATGCATGCCTTTAGGAATGAAATCTGCAAGTTTTGTGCTTTCATTCGGAACAAAAACCCTAATTTTTGTACAAGCTTCAGATCTAAGACCTTGCTGCAATTCAATAATGTTAGATGCACATAAATCACACTTCAACAAAATGGGAAATCACACTTCAACAAAATGGGAGTAGGAATCTTGAGAAGATATTCTCCCTCTGACTAGGAATCTACTTCATTCATCTTCATTTTTGTCATCAACCTATCTTTACTAGAGTCAGGCAACAACATATATGTTAGATCATAAACATATGTATATCATGGTCCTCAACATCATGTTATCAATCTTTCATCAAGTGACTAGGCTTGAAAGATTAGGGCAACAAACATATGTGACATCATATCATGAACATAATAACACTTTTCTATCAAGACAAACCCACAAGTTATGACATTCATTTTAACCATATGGCATCAAGACATGACCATAGGTAATAAGAGATCTAGAATATCAATCTCGTAGTTATACCTTTAACATCAAGGTTACCATGCTTATCATTATCAATAGGATCAAGTTAGGTCATTCAATAAAACTTTACCAAAACAACAAGAGTGCCAATCTCTCTTTCCATATGTTTTCATCATGCTTATCACAAACATTACCAGTAGTATCATGTATAAGATTCAATGAGCTATCCTTCTATATGAAATCCATCATGACTTATGCATGTAAATTATCAAGAGTACCATCTACTGGATTCAAGGTGTCAGTGTTCTTTATGGAATCAAGATATCCAAAAGATAGATGTTAGCCAAACATCAAAAATATGAATGTATCATGAACCAATATTAAGTGGCTTCATATAACCAAGAAGTTCATCATGTCTAAAATATAAGATACTTGTTCAATATCAAGTGAACCATCTCATCATAAGAACCATGAATCCAAATCACTTTCACATCCATGTATGACCCATTAAAGAAAGAGACATTATCATCATACCTTACGGCTTACCTAGCCATCCAATGTTACAGCTGAAATACAACATACCATGCATACCTTGTGGCATTCAAATACATGTGCACCTTTTCATTATACATAGGCATCTTGAAGCACTTTGTCATATTTTTTTTTCTTTTCATATAGTGCCTCTTAACCTTTTCCAACTGTAGCCATATTTCCTGCATTTTAATTGATCCTCAATAAGGATTCACCCATCACATCTCATCAAGGAGGTTAGAAACATTCATATACTCAAATACATATGCAGGAAGTATAAACAATAAACATAATAATCAGATCCATAAGTCTAAACAAAAATAAGAGGCATCATAAGTTAAGAAATACTTATCTTCAATGGGAGATGATCCTGTCCTTCTAGAACTAGCCATCACCATCCATTGTCCGCATAACATTGTTACCTTTAATAAACCAACCAAGCCTACTATGGATTATCCCATCTAAGGCTTCATCAAAGTTTCCATAAGTGCTTGAGCATCTTCACATTGACCATGCTAGCTTCCATATCTCATATTTTTCATAATCCAGAGTTTCTCTCAAACCCTAACCATAAGATAATGCATCAAACCCTAATAATCAAGTTGCCTAGGGTTTTCTTCAAACCATATAATTATTTTAGGTCTCCACCATCCTCTTCTTTCTTCCATCAAAGGTGTCATCATCGGGGTGATCTCCATGGATTTTCTTCAGCTCAACTCTGATACCATGTTCATTTTTCATAGGGCTACATTGTTCTTTGCTTTGATAATTGCATTTCTTCATTAACACACTAAGTTCACCCCATAACATTATAACATTATTCAGATTTACATTATTATTCATCAGCATATGCAACTATGTAAATAAAAAAACATCAACATCATCATCACCAATGCAACAAAACATAAAGGAATAATAGAAGAAAAGAATGCACACACATAGAGACACCAAGATTTGTCGGAGACCAGGGCAAAACCCTCTATGGGGAAAACCATTGAAATTTTTTATTCTTCCTAAATCGTCATCAAATGATTCAACAAAGGAGAGTACAATGATCCATATCTTCATCAATTCAACAAAATAACTAGAAAATCCATAACATGACCTTAAACATACTTATACTCAAATATCTTGATTCTAAGGATTGTAATGCACTGTCATTGACTGTAGTCAACTGTTGGATACTACTATCACTGTGTTGAACAGTGATAACTCATCTTTGGTCCTAGACACATGGAGAAGGAGTTTTGCAAGTGTCTAAGACAGATCTGGACGCTCTTATGAGAACTAGATGAGTGTGTTTGGGACTGATCTGGACGCTCCCATGTGAACTATGTGCCGGCGTTCAGGGACCAAAATCACCCAAATCTTCTTCAAACCCTGGATGCTCCATTGAGGCTTCTATGCGAGCGTCTGCGATAGTCCAAATGCTCCCTTAGGTTATTGTGCCAGCATCTATGACATCCTGGATGCTCCCTAGACCATTATGTGTGTGCGTCCAGGGATCAAACTGATTTGTGAAAACCCTAACCTACCAGACACTCCCATGACCATATTGTGCCAGCATCTAGGGATGAAAAACCTTAGTTACGTGTGAGCGTCCGAGACTCAGAAACCCTAGACACGTGCAAGATTTGACCCTGTAGTTCCAGACCCTTTGCACGAGTTTTCCTTCGTTAGACCGGTGCCAACCAAGAGAACAAGAGAAGGGAAGATGGTTTGATCAATGTGTCCAAATGATATTGAGGTCTCCTCTATTTATAGGCTTTCATGAGGGTCCACTTGGGGTTGAGGGCGACCTGTCCAATTGTACATGTGCTTAGGGCTGACCCAATACAATATACATGAATAAATAAATAAATTCAAAAACCAACTTCTTCTTGTCCAAATAAGGTGATCTTTAGGTCGATTTTGGTCCTTTGGAAAAGAGGAATCTATTGCAATTATTATCTTCACCATATGAGATTTCTAAAGTGGAATTTGACTGTAGTTGAAAAAATTAACAAGATATAGCATATCAATAATACGTATCATTATATTTGAAGCTTGGTGTGTCGAGTTGTGTTATATTCTTTCCACGACTAGCCCCAGTAATGAAATCGGGGGGTTAGAGGCGGGGCACCAACCCCCCCTATCAGGGGGTTTGAGGGGGGCAGTAACCCCCTCTATGGGCTCTGGGGTAGTGCCCTGGGATTTTTTTTTTGGACCCTATATTAGGTGGGTGGACCTACCTATGGGTTAGTGCATGGATTTCGCACATGTTTTGGGTGCGATGGTTTTCGGTCCATGGTATTTTGTAGATCCGGTCAAGTGAACTATGATTATGTTCTAATCCAAGGTTAATGGATTGGGGCTTATGGATGCTTTGGCATGTATATATATGTATTGTAACATTGAAAGGAATATAAAGAAAAATCAATCTGGTAGTCCCAGTTTTGGGATCCAGGGGAAAATCTTTGTGTATATTTGTTTGATGTGTTATGATCTCACCATTGTTTATTTTTTGTTTTTAGAATTCGTATGCAGGGAATTTCTGTATGGGGTTAAGACCTACATGGTGCATGATAGAGTTGTAAAGCTACATTATATCTCCACAAATGAACAAGTAATTGCTATTTTGATGAAGTCTCTTCTGAATAAGAAGATTGAGTACTTGAGAGACAAGCTTGCACTTGTAGACATCTCCTCCCTAGTTGAGAGGGAGTGATATGGTGTTGGAAAATCAAAGTATTTATATTAGGGTTTGATTCTCCTTTCTTGATAATTACTTATGAGTGTGTTGGCTTCTTTCACTTCTTTATTATATTATATTTCATCAAGCAATTACCATATTATGTGTGTATGAATATCACAAAACAAGAGACACAAGATATAGGCACTATGCCCAGGAAAAACCCCCCTCGAGGGGAAAACCTAGTCAAGATAATTCTTTCTTTCAATAGTACTCTTTGAGACTCTTCACCTTAGACCAAGACCAGACCTTCCCTCCACACCAAGTCAGCCTCCCAGATGTTCGACCCCTTCCAACAACTTCGACTAGGTAGCAGCTTTCGGCAACAACGAAACTTGGAAGACTATGAAAATTCATAGATCTAACAATCTCAGGAATCCTACTGCAACCAGCTGAATCTACTTCACCTAGATTGTAAATTATATTACAAACTTATTTCAAATTTCTTCTTGAAATATTGAAGCAAATTACTGAAGTAGCCTACACCAAATTTATTTTGATTCTGAAACATAGAAATTGAGCAAGTAAATACAAACACGTAGAACATTGTTATTTTTGGACAAATGTCCCTAGAAAAACCCAATGCGGGAAAACCATTGCAGCAGCTCTGATGGATTATTATTATTAAGTAGTAGCAAATTATGAATGCATCTTTGAATACTTGACAGGGTTATTCAGTTATAGAGAGAAATACTGGAAAAAATTATTGTGAGGTTGCCTCACACTATCACTGGAAATCTTGGCTGATCAAGCCCCAAGCTGATTTCCCTTGACCTTTCTAGATGCCTTTGTGTCGCCTCTGCATAGTATTTGCGTCATCCCAGCATCAAGCTCTCTGGGGACAATGTCAATCCTCTGGCTGGTCGATTTTCTACCCAGGAGATTGGATTTCTACCTCCGTCTCACACCCCAGCTCCCAGCTTATAAAACTTGAATTCCCTCTGCAAATTTTAGACTCTTCACTAGCTTCTGCGCTGCCTCTATGTGGCTCTACACTAGCCCCTTTGGCTCAGTGCAACCACTTCTGGATTACTCTCTGCCTCTCTCTGCTTATGATTCTCCAGCTAAGAAAATATCTCTCTCTCCAGAAACTATCCATGCCCTTCAACTGCAAGAAATCTCCTCAATTGAATTTTCCTCCTGAGAACTTCTCACTTCAAAAAATCGATTTCTTGATCTCTCTTGGTGTATTTTCCAAATGACCCTCAAGCCCCTTCTTATATCTTTCTGTTGGACAACCAATGGCCTAGATTAACTCCTAATCAAAGGCTTAGATCATTTTGGCTTCATCTCCGTCTTCTTCTAGAAGTTACACCCACAATTAGATTATACCCATTAATATTTTAATTTTCCTAAGTCTAGACTTAGGAACTCCATTAAAAATATTAATTATTTTAATATAATCATCTTTGGGTGGAATTTCCCAAAAAAAAATTTGGTTGTTTGGAATGCATGTGCCCAAGTCTCCCTGATAAATTTGAGGCCTAGAGCACATCCGATGCTACCCCAAATCAACACTCCCTCTTAGCGAAGAATGTGCTCTAACAAGATATAGTGTTGCATATTGCTCTGATTTTGAAGCATTGTTCTCTACTTTGCTGATGTCTGACATGTTGTCCACCAACTATTGTGTTGATGCTACAAATGTATTGCTGCCTTTGACACTGCCACTGCCAATTCTACATCTGTACTACAACTCCCTCTCAAATGCTACATCTGTTATGCTGCTAGTATTGCCACTACTAACACTGCATCCATACTGCAACTCAGTTGCTGAGAGAAGCAATTGAAAAACATCCAAAATTATTGAGCTTAATTGTGTTCAGTATGATACCACGTGAATGCTGGAACTGACTGCTGCTAGTCTCTGTGCTGACCCTCTGAATCTACTGCGTTGCTGCTGACCTATGCTATGTGCCATCTGCACTGCTTCCAAATCTGCTCTGCGTTGTTTAGTCTCTGGCGCTCCTAGCCACTACAGCTATCTCCCCGACACTCCTTAGCATCATCTGACACTAGTCCATCCTTCTACTACAAAACTGGGCTCCCGTAGTAAGGTATTGATCCAAGAGGTGGACTCCTCAAGGATCCTCCCCATATGTAGCTCTATTTAACTACAGTTCTAAATCAGCCCACCTCCCTCCTGGAGGTATCTTGGTTGTCATGGTAAGCTCCTCCTCATGTTCGATCTTTGCGGTTGCAACCTTAGGATCATGCTTCTCATCCTTGTCCTTTTTCTTCAAAGGACACTGGGATGCATGGTGGCCCATCTCGCCACATCTAAAACACTTCACCTTGGAGACGTCCTTCTTTCGTCTTTGTTTCCCCTGCTGCCCCTTCAATGCAAGGGTTGAATTTTCCTCCTCCTCCTTGGGCTTCGACCCACTGCTGCTACTACTTACGTCAAGTTTGATCTTGACCAGGCCTCTTCTGAGCTCCTCTTGTTTTAGAGCTGCCCACATCTCATCCCAGTTAGGCAATGTTGTTCTGCCCAAGATACTCTGGATAAAGACTTGCCACTCTTCTGAGACAGAATTGAGGGCCAGCCTAACTAACTTTGAATCCTGAGGTGTATGCCCTGCAACAGACAATTCATCACGGGTTTCCTTCAGCTTTGTGAAGAATGGATCCACGTGCTCTCCCTTCTGCATCTAATCAGATCTCAGCTTCTTCTCTAAGTACATATTTCGTTGCTCGGAAGATCCCTGATATAATGTGGCCAAGGCATCCCACATATCCTTAGTAGTTTCTCTGCTAGCAATGTGGCACACCACGTGATTCTTGACTCCATCCAAGATCATCCTCTTGGCCTTTTCCATCTCATCCTTGTACTTTTTCAATGGATTGCATCTGCATGTTCAACCACCATGTTGTCGACATATGTCTTAAGGGCATGCTCATCTAAAAGGAAAGACATTCTATCCTTCCAGATGGCGCAGTTGGATGCTATCTCCAACTTGTCTTGATCCCTCAAGCCACTTGTTGCCATCTCCTTCGAAAATTGTCAAACAACTCCCTCTTTCTCCCTACTGTGTAGCTTCTAGGCTAGCTTATGTACTCCCTAATGGAGTTGGTAAGTTTGTTGCTCCTTTGTTTCCCAAAAAATGAGAAATAGTGATTTCCTCAGCAAGAAACCACTGAGGAAGTATTCCCTCACTATGTGATATGCTTCCTTCTTCTGATGACTTTTCTACCCAGCACTCAACTTGCAGAAAATTGTGTCCCTCTAGCCCCGTGCTGAGGCTTTGTGTGGCTCCCTTTGCCTTGGAAAATTCTCGATTCATTAGTATTACCTCTCCGTTGACTCACTCAAAGAGAGACAACCACGAAAATATAGCCCTCCTGGCTAGAACTATGTAATACCTCCAAGGATTCGAACTGTTGCTTGCTACAACAAGTTGGCCCTTGCTTCAGTGCTAGACCTTCTCTTCCTATTTCACATCAAACAACTCTGATACCATGTGAAAATTCCTACATCTAACAATCTTAGGAATCCTACTACAACAGCTGAATCTACTTCACTTAGATTGTAAACTACATTACAAACTTATTTCAAATTTCTTCTTGAAATATTGAAGCAAATTACTGAAGAAACCTACACCAAGTTAATTATGATTTTGAAACATAGAAACTGAGCAAGTAAATACAAAAACATAGGACACCATTATTTTTGGACAAATGTCCTCGGAAAAACCCAATGCGGGAAAACCAGTGCAACAACTCTAAGGGTTTATTATTATTAAGCAATAGCAAATTCTGGATACATCTATGAATACCTCACAGGGTTATTCAGTTACAGAGAGAAATATTGGCAGAAAGAATTGTGAGGTTACCTCACACTATCACTGGAAATCTTGGTTGATCCAACCCCAAACTGATTTCCCCTTACTTTTCTAGCTGCCTCTACACAGTATCTGTTTCAAACTAGTGTCAATCTCTTTGGGGACAACATCAATCCTCTACCTAGTCGATTTCTTTCCCAAGAGATTCGATTTCTGCTTCCCGGCCTCACACCCCGTCTCTTGGCTTCTGAAACTCAAATTCCCTCTGTAAATTGCAGACTCCTCACTGGCTTTTGCGCTGCCTTTGCATGGCTCTACGTCAGCCCCCCTGGCTCAACGTTGCCACTTCTAGATTACTCTCTGCCTCTATCTGTTGATGATTCTCCGGATGAGAAAATATCTCTCTCTCTCTCTCTCTCTCTCTCTCTCTCTCATGCAGCTATCCCTGCCCCTCATCTGCAAGAAATATCCTCAATCGAATTTTCCTCGTGAGAACTTCTCACTTCAGAAAATCGATTTCTTGACCTCTCTTGGTGTATTTCCCAAATGACCCTCAAGCACCTTCTTATATCTTTCTGTTGGACAACCAACGACCTAGATTAACTCCTGGTCAAAGGCTCAGATTGCTTTGGCTTGATCTTCATCTTCTTTTAGAAGTTACGCCCAATATTAGATTAAAACCCATTAATATTTTAATTTTCTTAAGTTTAGACTTAGGAACTCCATTAAAAATATTAATTATTTAATATAATCGTCTATGGGTGGAATTTCCAAAATAGTTTTTGGGTCCTTTGGAATGCATGTGCCCAAGCCTCCCTGCAAAATTTGAGGCCTAGAGCACATCTGATGCTATGCCAAATCAACAAAGACTTCGACCTCCCAAACTAGGGCACAAAATCGAGAGAGAGAGGCACCAAAAGTTTGATTTTCTTCTTCTCCTTAGACTTTCACAAACTCACACTTCCTTTGGCTTCCCGGCAACAAACTTCACACTTCCCCAGCTACTCTTGAGATATTGAACTAGCTTGAGATGTGATGCTCCAAATGACTTCGATTAGCTTGTATTTATAGGCTTCTTATGGGTCGAATAAGTGTCCTTAGGCCGACTTGATCTCTTCTAGGCCGACTTGGTGTGGAGGATACATAAATCATATTTTACTCAATATTAAACCTTTTTACATGAGTCAAAAGCCCAAGAAGGGTTTCTTTGAATTCACAATGACTCTATAAAATCAATATTAATCCTAGGATTCCACAATGGGGACTTTGACTAATATAATGATGACCCAAGCATGAAACCCATGCTTTAATAAGTCATTGTTATAGTAATAAAAAATATTTTCTTTAATCTTTTGACAAGTACATTTTCGTGATGACTCAAGTACATCAATGAAGACCGAACATAGTTACATTTTCCAACATATGGGACACTATATTCTCCACATGTCATGCACTAGGCCAGGACTAACAATCATATGTCTAGTGAAGGAACTAGGAGGGACAATGGAGGATTGGATAAACATTTGAGACCAGTACTTCTTGAGGATTGGGAATCCAAGATAGAAGTAATATCATGGATCAATACTCTTTGAGGATGAGGTAGGGAATCCAAGATAATAATAGTCGAAGAGGACCAATATTCTTTGAGTATTGGGAATCCAAGAGAAGAATAGTCTTGAAAGTACATACCTGGTGAACATCTGGATGGGCTATGTTCCTTAAGAGGCTGTGGTGATGATGTCCATGTGTATGCCTCCTAGCATTATGCTCCAATATAGTGGAGAGTTAGAGCTTGTTAGTCAAGGCCTTGCTATATTTGAGATTTACAACGCTAGTTATGATGTCGATGCTTAAGAAATGGCTTATCAATCTGAATCTTCTTATGAGAATATTTAAAAATTTGAGTATCCTCCTACCTCATTATGGAATTATGAATACCTCCCTAGTTAAGAGGGAGTGTTGAAATATAACTAGGTTCGATCTTCATAATTATGTTTGTATTTGTATCAATGTATATTTCTTGAAAAAACAGTTGGAAGAAAAATAAAATTATTATTATTGTTTTTTTTCTAGACAAGCACATTCTTCATGCTTATAGGGTTTATTTGAGCCAAGAAGAAATTTTTTCATGTGTCAAAGTCCCATTTGGACAATTTGTAACAAAAGAAAAATATTAGTTTTAAGTCTAAAAAGGTATTTTTGACCCCCAAGACCAAGTTGGCTCTGCCAGGGGAAGTCGACCTAGAATAGGCCTAATTTGACCACTTGAAAGGCTATAAAAGGAAGAGACTTCATCCTCATTTTGACACACATGTTTGATCTCCAAGTAAGAGAAGAAGAAAATAAGTGCAAAGGCCCAGGAAGAGAGAAAAAGGCAAGCAAGAAAGGAAAATTCTGAATTTTGTTTGTTTCTGCCCACACATGCAAGTTTTTGGGGTAACTGTATAAATTGTAGGGCCAAATTTCAGATCTGAGTTGTAGGGTTGAAATTCTAAATTGGACTAGATTTGGTGAAGTTTGACTATCATTGAGTTTGTGGACTTTAACTTGTTTGAGAAAGGTTTTGTTGGAGGATTGACTTGGTGCTTGAAGAGGTCTTGGTCTTGATCTTTGGGTCTTGGATGTCTCATGTTGATCTAATTCTATAAGAATAGAAGAATTTACTGGGTTTTACCCTTGCAGGGGTTTTTCCCTGGCTTGGAGCCTATATCTTGTGCTCTTTCTGTTATTGTGATCTTCATGCATTTTATGTTTTCATAATTGCTCGATGAAGAAGATATAATAAAGTAATAAAAGGCCAACAAATACTCACAAGTCATTATCAAGTAAGAGGAATCAACCCTAATCTACAAGTATATTGACTTCTCAACACATTGAATTACAAAACTCTTCGAATTATTTCAACATTTTCTCCAAACTTTCCTAGCTATCAACAAATCACTTTTCTTTTGCAAGAATATTTTAAACAATGATCCAATGATCAACGACAATATAATAGTAACATGAGAAATACCTATACAAAATATATGGCTAGGTGAAAATAACAAGTTATAGAAAACTAACCTTTGTATTACCATACATGATTGAGAAGCGAATGAACTTGCTTATTGATCATGAGCTTAGGATAATTATGGAAATGTCATGCACTATATATGACGATATATGGAAATTCTAACTAGAGTATTGTGAAGTATTAGTAATTAGAATTTTAATTTAATTTTATTTATTTTTGTGAACCAAAGAAGGTTGAATAAGAAAGCACACTCACTCCAGAGCAAATCAACCATTATGTTAGTAGGAGGCACCACTACCTCGTAGCTCTGCTCATTGGTATATGGATTATGGTATATTGCACTTACATGTCATTGCATAATGATCCTCTCAACCATTATGAGATAATAAGTTTTTTGATAGGAGGGTTTTTGTGTTGTAAAAACGATTACAATATGCATAATTGTTAGGCATCTTAGGGATTTCACATTGTCTGTCACCGTCTATTCTATGCCATGTACACAAATGTATATATGTTTAACATATATATTGATTCCATTTATAATTGATGATGATAATAATAATAATAATAATAATTTAAAATAAAGTGGTGTGTCCATTTTGGAATAAATTTTTTAAAATTTTAATTTAACTATCAATAATTATTAGGTGGATGGTAGGAATTTAATCTCCATGGTATATTCTAGAATATTCTTAGTAGTATACACAAATCAAGTGTTGAGATTTATCTTTCAAAGCCAGTGACAAAGCCAAAGCCTACAAAAACACCTTAATGACAATTCCTAAGATTTGTTATAAGAAGGTCTCCTGATGCAGGAGCATTCAGCTCAGAAGAATCATTGTATTTTATTAGACATAGGGGGTTTTGTGTTTTAAGGAAGTTGGTTTTCTAAGTGTTGAATTAATGTAATTATTAAGGTTTTGAGTGATTTTAATGAGATTATGAATTAATTAAGTATTGCGAGGCATATTTGTAAATGTTCTCGAATGTTGGAGAACATGAGAGATTGAGAGATTTGAGAGTTAATTGCAAAACTTAGATTAGGAGTTAGTTCATGATTTTGTGGATTAGAGAGGATCCTTAGAGGTAAGGAAGAGATTTTTGGATTTTTTTGAGAAGGTTAAGGATCTAAACTAGAAATTGGTTGTAGAATCCTTTTGTATAAATGTAAGCCTATAAGGCATAGTCAAGTTAGATAGTTAGATGGTTAGCTAGGTAGACTTTGTGAGTTAGAGGTTTGATCGTAAGCCTATGGGCAGTTAGGAAAACAGAGGCCACTAATACAGAAGATCAGGCCAAGGAGAGAGTTCTTGTGTAAATACCCATTTATTAATACAAACAACTCTATTTTGAGTTTATATGTGTGTATGGAGTAATTTAGTTATAATTTGTGTGTGAACTAGAGTAATTCTGTGTAACAGAGGTTGCAGGTGGAGTTCAAGCAGAACACAGAGAATTGATATGAAGGATCATATTGGATCGCTTGAATCCATTCGAAGGATCACAGTCCAGATACAAGAGTGACTGTGTTAAGAGCATGCGGAGTTAAATCAGGAGGGAGTTGTGTTGCAAGGCAATTAAATACTGAAACCCTAAAGAAACCCGAAACCACAGAAACATTGAGAAATAGAATAAAAACGAAGTAGAGGAAGGATGAAGAAATGAGGTGATGAGGTACAGGGGTCGTTGGATCTATGAGATCAACGAATGAGGTTGAAGGCGATGGGCGATCAAGATTAAGTCGCACAGCATAAAGTAAAATAAATGAATGGCGGAGATTAAACTTAAGTGTTAGCGAAAGAGGAATCTGAAGGAGGTGTCGCAACCGTCTGATGGGTGAATATCTACGGTCATCGCGCGCCAATAAGCTCGTGCGTTAGTCAAGGAAGAAAAGTGGTTTTATTAGTGGAGTTGGTTATCAGGTGGAGAAAAAGTGGTAAGTGGTAATTTGGGGTGGTCACCCGATTCCATCTATCGGCCGACACATAGCACTCGGGTGGAGAGAGAAAACCACTTTATCGGGCGGGTAATCCTCGTGCAAGTGGTCTGTCCAATATCGTTGTTAACCGTTGGATCAAATGTGCCTTGATCAACAATGGAGGATTTCCAATTAGGTTTGTTGATCGAGTAATCTAACAACCATCGAATTGAAAGGTAAGATCGACGGCAGAGATTGAAGCCGATAAGGCTTGGGAAAGAGCGGACCTGAGAAGTTTATCAACGCGAGTTAAGTGATTTGATTTCCGGCGGACGAATGGGTTTAAGTGGTGATACGACACGACAGCCGTTGATTTGGTGGAGTGAAATCAATGGTGGAAGATTGAACCGATAAAGGTTCGCGTTGGAAAATGTGCAAAGGCCATGGATTGGCGTAAAGGTAAAGTTAAGTGAGTTATGTGTATTTCTATTATACTAGAGTTATAATAGAAATAAAGGAATTAAATGTACTTTGGGTTAAGTTAGGTTTAACCAAAGTTGGAGACCATGGTATGGAATTTGGTTAACATGCATGGGGTATAGGATGAACCAAAGTTTATGAGGGTTGAATAAGATTCCACTGGAAGGGTTAATTAAGGTTTAGACTATTGGATAGTTATTGAAATGTTTCTGCATGAGGTTTAATTAAGAAGCTAAAAGCCTTAATTTGTGAAGGTTTTCACCATGGATAGGGTGATTAAGGCCTCAGACCAGTGACATGCAATTTTATTGGCATAATGTGGGTATTTTTGGCTTAAGTTAGCATCATTTGGTATCAGAGCATAAATTTGGTTGAAACAATTGATATCAGAACGAATAAGGAAATTTTATTAAAAGGTCTTTGAGAAATTTAGAACAGAGTTATGTTTTAAGATGTATATGCAGGCAAGAGGAGATTAGATTTTAATCTGACAAACAGTAGGCAAACAATGATAAAAGTATAGCAGAATTTGCAGATGCAAGAAACAGAGGTCAATCCATTCAAAGTGCAGGAGAATGGTAGAACAAGATCATGCAGAGATCTTGAAGGTAGCAGCATAAGAAGGTGAGAAGATTGTAGCAACCTAGAGCAAGGAGTGCTCAATTGGTTCCAGAGGAAAGAACCAGAGATATGCCAAAAGATTGAGCTCAGAGAAGAGAAGCTTAGTGAGGCATATATAGCAAGAAGGAGACTTGTTACTATAGAGATATTGTTGCAGCTCACAAGAAGATCATAAGGGCAATTCCACAGAGGATATGGGTAGAATTTCTAAGGGATGAAGGAAGCTGGTAAGAGTTTCTAAGTGAAAGAAGAGGTGGTCAGAACCTATTATTTCATTAATGATTGAAATACAAGAGGACAATTGTGTTATTAAATGGTGCAGATGAGTTGAAGCCTAGAAGGAACAGAGAGAAGTGCTCAAAAGAGGTTCCAGAGATAGAGAACCCAAGTGCTTGCCAAAAGACCAAGTAGAGAGGAAATCTTGGTGAGGTAAGTGGCAGTAGGGAGGACTTGCTGTTGCAAAGGCTTTAATGCAACTCATAGTAAGTGAGTAAGGAGCTCATGAAGATAGTGAAGGAGAAAATGACTACTGATAGTCATAGTAGAACTTCTGAGGAAAACCACAGCAGAAAAAGGTGAAGAAGGAGGATGCCAAGGCAAATGACAAGAGAATGAGTCAAGAGGAAATTGATAAAGAGATTGATGAGATGAAAGAACAATTCAATGTATTAAGGATGATACTTGAGGAAAGCTAGAGACTAGGTTGGGTATTAAAGAAGAAGCTAGTGAAGTGGTCTAAGTTACAAAAAAGGCTACAACAGAAGCAAGTAAAGTGGTTGGTGGGAAAACTCAGAGAAGCTGAGTTGGAAATGGAATTTTTCATTTGTGAAGCAGAGCAAGGTGAAGTTCTGGGTGAAGAAGAAGGAATTATTGATGATTTTCTGAAATGTTGGACAAATGCATACCAACAGGAGAATGTAAAACCTTATATTGTTGAATCTAATAATTTTGATGTGATTACAGGTTTTGCAGAGGATGAGAAATCTTTTGAAGCTGTCAAAAGTATGGAAGAGTATCTTTCAAAAGATAAAAACTCTGGAGTAAAGAATGATGGAGAATGTCTCTTGAATGAGAAAAGCAGTGAATTATTGCAATAGAAATAATTTAGTAATACATTGATGTTTGAAGCTATGACAACACAGGAAAATTTTCTTGTGAAAGGAGATGAAATTCCGTCTGAAGAATTGATATGTGAAGCAACAGTTGAGACTGTTGAAACTTGTAAATTTCAAACTGGTAATTTGTGCATAAATGCAGGAACCATAAGTAATGATGAAGTACTTATGAAGTGTCACAGAGAAATTGAATTGCTGGAGTATTTGCTGGGAAATTCAGAGTATGACACTGTGATTGTAGAGGAAGGAGTTCACTAGAGTGGACAAGAGAAAAAAGACATCATTAGAGCAAATGATGTGGAGGGGAGACTAATTGATAGTCTTGAGAGTACATTAGAGAATTATTTAAAGAGGTTGAATCAGCATACTAATGTGCTGATAGAAGAGGAGAAATCAGAGTAGCATATTGAAGTGTTGCCAAAGGAAGAAGAGGCATTGAGGCCTTATGTTTTTTATTTTAATAATTGTTTTGTGAGTGCAGGTTTAGTTGCAGATGCTGGAGGAAATTTGGCACAAATGAGCAGCCAAGTAAAGAAAATAGAAGAGGATTATGTGGAAGAATTTAATCCATGGAACATATATGTTTAATTGCTGGAGAGAATGTTGGAAAGTCGGGATTCAATGCAGAAAAAGATAAACATGAAAGAGGGTAAGGATGAAGGGGCGGCAATAAGAATTCGACAACTTCAAAGGGAAGAACATTAGAGTGGAGAGTTAGTGAACAATAGCAACAACTTGAAACAAAGAGAAAGAGGTAACAGTAAGTGGCAGAGTATGGACCAACCCAAATATGCGCTGGAGATGGAGATTGAAGAATTATGACAGTTGATGATGAAATAGTCCAGGATGACGGAAATGATAGCAAGAATGATGATCAATCAGAACTTGAACCTGATTGACAAGGAGAGGAAGATGAAACAGAAGACAACAGACATACAACAACAGCAAAGGTGCAGAGCATTCAAACAACTACAAACTAAAGCTTAGGACCCTGGAGGTTTTCTATCAACATATGAAGACACATGATCAGGAGATCATTAATGTTTTCTACTTTGGGAGTCTGATTCAGGAGCATTCAGCTCAGAAGAATCATTGTATTTTAGTAGACATAGGGGGGTCTTATGTTTTAAGGAAGTTGGTTTTCTAAGTGTTGAATTAATGTAATTATTAAGGTTTTGAGTGATTTTCATGAGAATAGGAATTAATTAAGTATTGTGAGGCATATTTGTAAATGTTCTTGAATGTTGGAGAACATGAGAGATTGAGAGATTTGAGAATTAATTGTAAAACTTAGATTAGGATTTAGTTCATGATTTTGTGGATTAGAGAGGATCCTTAGAGATAAGGAAGATATTTTAGGATTTTGTTGAGAAGGTTAAGGATCTAAACCAGGAATTGGTCATAGAATCTTTTTGTATAAATGTAAGCCTAAAAGGCATAGTCAAGTTAGATAGTTAGTTGGTTAGCTAGTTAGAGGTTTGATCGTAAGCCTACAGGCAGTTAGGAAAACAGAGGCCACTGATACAAAAGATCGGGCCAAGGAGAGAGTTCATGTGTAAATACTTATTTATTAATACAAACAACTCGAATCTAAGTTTATGTGTGTGTATGGAGTAATTTAGTTATAGTCTGTGTGTGAACGAGAGTAATTTAGTGTAACAGCGGTTGTAGGTGGAGTTCGAGCAGAACACAAAGAAGAAGTGATATGAAGGATCGTATTGGATTGCTTGAATCCATTCGAAGGATCCCAGTCGAGATTCAGGAGTGGCTGTGTTAGGATCATGCGAAGTTAAATCAAGAGGGAGTTGTGTTGTAAGGAAATTAAATACTGAAACCCTGAAGAAACTCGAAACCACATAAACACTAAGAAATGGTGTAAAAATGAAGTAGAGGAAAGAAGAAGAAATGAGGTGACGAGGTACAGGGTTTGTTGGATCTATGAGATCAATGAATGGGGTTGAAGGCGATGGGCGATGAAGATTAAGTCGTGCAACATACAATAAAAGAAATAAACGGCGGAGATTAAACTTAAGTGTTAGCGGAAGAGGCATCCGAAGGAGCCGTCACAACCGTTTAATTAGTGAAGTTGGTTATCGGGTGGAGAAAAAGTGGTAAGTGGAGATTCGGGGTGGTCACCCGATTCCATCTATCGACTGACACATAGCACTCAGGTGGAGAGAGAAAACCACTTTATCTGGCGGGTAATCCTCGTGCAAGTGGTCCATCCAATATCGTTGTTAACCATTGGATCAAATGTGCCTTGATCAATGGTGGAGGATCGCTGATTAGGTTTGTTGATCGAGTAATCCAACAAACATCAGATTGAAAGGTAAGATCAACGGTGGAAATTGAAGCTGATAAGGCTTGGGAAATAGCGGACCCGAGAAGTTTATCAACGCGAGTTAAGTGACTTGAGTTCCGACGGATGAATGGGTTTAAGTGGTGATACGACATGGCAGTCGTTGATCTGGTGGAGTGAAATCAACGGTGGAGGATTCAATCGATCAAGGTGAGCGTCAAAAAATGTGCAAAGGCCGTGGATTGGCGGAAAGGTAAGGTTAAGTGAGTTATGTGTATTTCTATTATACTAGAGTTATAATAGAAATAAAGGAATTAAATGTACATTGGGTTAAGTCGGGTTTAACCAAAGTCGGAGACCATGGTACAAACTTTGGTTAATATGTGTGGGGTATAAAATTAACCAAAGTTTATGAGGGTTGAATAAGGTTCTGCTGGAAGTGTTAATGAAGGTTTAGACTATTGGATAGTTATTGAAACGTTTCCGCATGAGGTTTAATTAAGAAGCTAAAAACCTTAATTTGTGAAGGTTTTCACCATGGATAGGGTGATTAAGGCCTCGGACCAGTGACATGCAATTTTATTGGCATAATGTGGGTATTGTTGGCTTAGGTTGGCATCATTTGGTATTAGAGCAGAATCGTGGTTGGAACAATTGATATCAGAACAAATAAGGAAATTCTGTGTAAAAGGTCTTTGAGAAATTTAGAACAGAGTTATGTTTTAAGATGTGTATGCAGGGAAGAGGAGATCAGATTTTAATCTGACAAACAGTGATAAAAGTATAGCAGAATTTGCAGATGCAAGAAACAAAGGACAATCCATTCAAAGTGCAGGAGAATGGTAGAACAAGATCATGCAGAGATCTTGAAGGTAGCAGCATAAGAAGGTGAGAAGATTGCAGCAACCTAGAGCAACGAGTGCTCAATTGGTTCCAGAGGAAAGAACCAGAGAGATGCCAAAAGACTAAGCTCGGAGGAGAGAAGCATAGTGAGGCATATGTAGTAAGAATGAGACTTGTTACTGCAGAGATATTGTTGCAGCTCACAAGAAGATCATAAGGGCAATTCCACAGAGGATGTGGGTAGAATTGCTAAGGGATGAATGAAGCTGGTAAGAGTTTCCAACTGAAAGAAGAGGTGGTCAGAACCTATTATTTCATTAGTGATTGAAATACAAGAGGACAATTGTTTTCTTAAAAGGTGCAGATGAGTTGAAGCCTAGAAGGAGCAGAGAGAAGTGCTCAAAAGAGGTTCCAAAGATAGAGAACCCAGTGCTTGCCAAAAGACCAAGTACATAGGAAAGCTTGGCGAGGTAAGCGGCAATAGGGAGGATTTGTTGTTGCAGAGGCTTTAATGCAGCTCATAGTAAGTGAGTAAGGAGCTCATGAAAATAAAGAAGGAGAAAATGACTACTGATAGTCATAGTAGAGGCTCTAAGGAAAACCCCGGGAGAAGAAAGGTGAAGAAGGAGGATGCCAAGGCAAATGGCAAGAGAATGAGTCAAGAGGAAATTGACAAAGAGATTGTTGAGATGAAAGAACAACTCAATGTATTAAGGATGATACTTGAGGAAAGCCAGAGACTAGGTTGGGTATTAAAGAAGAAGCCAATGAAGTGGTCTAAGTTACAGAAAAGGCTACAACAAAAGCAAGTAAAGTGGCTGGGGGGAAAACTTAGAGAATCTGAGTTGGAAATGGAAGTTTCCATTTGTGAAGTAGAGTAGGGTGAAGTTATGGGTGACGAAGAAGGAATTATTGATGATTTTCTGAACTGTTGGACAAATGCAGATCAACAGGAGAATGTAAAACATTATTGTTGAATCTAATAATTTTGATGTAACTACAGGTTTGTAGAGGATGAGGAATATTTTGAAGCTGTCAAAAGTATGGAAGAGTATCTTTCAGAAGATAAAAACTCTGAAGTAAAGAATGATGGAGAATTCTCTTAAATGAGAAAAGCAGTGAATTATTGCAGCAAAAAGAATTTAGTAGTACATTGATGTTTGAAGCTATGACAACAGAAGAAAAATTTCTTGTGAAAGGAGATGAAATTCAGTCTGAAGAACTGATATGTGAAGCAACAGTTGATACTGTTGACCCTTGTAATTTTCAAACTGATAATTTTTGTATAAATGCAGGAATCATAAGTAATGATGAAGTACTTATGTAGTGTCACAGAGAAATTGAATTGCTGGAGTATTTGTTGGGAAATTTAGAGTATGACAGTGTGATTGCAAGGAAGGAATTCACTATAGTGGACAAGATCAGAAAGACATCATTAGAGCAGATGATGTGGAAGGGAGACTAACTGATAGTCTTGAGAGTACATTAGAGAATTCTTTAGAGAATTATTTAAAGAGGTTGAATCAGCATATTGATGTGCTGATAGAAGAGGAGAAATCAAAGCAACAATTGAAGTGTTGCCAAAGGAAGAAGAGGCACTGAGGCCTTATGTTTTTTATTTTAATAATTGTTTTGTGAGTGCAGTTTTAGCTGCAAATGCTGGAGGAAATTTGGCACAGATGAGCAGCCAAGTAGAGACGGTAGAAGAGGATTCTGTGGAAGAATTTAATCCATGGAACAAAGATGTTCAATTGTTGGAGAGAATACTGAAAAGTCAAGATTCAATGCAGAAAGAGATAATCATGAAAGAGGGTAAGGATGAAAGGGCGATAGTAAGAATTCGACAACTTCAAAGAGAAGAACAGCAGAGTGAAGAGTTAGTGAACAACAACAACAACCTGAAACAAAGAGAAAGAGGTAACAATAAGTGACAGAGTATGGACCAGCCCAAAGATGTGCTAGAGATGGAGATTGAAGAATTATGGCAGTTGATGATGAAACAATCTAGGATGAGGGAAATGACAATAGGAAGGATTATCAATCAGAACTTGAACCTGGTTGACAAGGAGAGGAAGATGAAACAGAAGACAACAGACATATAGCAACAGCTAAGGTGCATAGCATTCAAACAACTACAAACTAAAATTTGGGACCCTTGAGGTTTTCTATCAACATATGAAGACGCCTGATCAGGACATCTTGAATTTTTTCTACTTTGGGAGTCTGATGCAGGAGCGTTCAGCTCAGAAGAATCATTGTATTTTAGTAGACATAGGGGGGTCTTGGGTTTTAAGAAAGTTGGTTTCCAAAGTGTTGAATTAATGTAATTATTAAGATTTTGAGTGATTTTAATGAAAATGGGAATTAATTAAGTATTGTGAGGCATATTTGTAAATGTTCTCGAATGTTGGAGAACATGAGCGATTGAGAGATTTGAGGATTAATTGTAAAACTTAGATTAAGAGTTAGTTCATGATTTTGTGGATTAGAGAGGATCCTTAGAGGTAAGGAAGATATTTTAGAATTTTGTTGAGAAAGTTAAGGATCTAAACCAGGAATTGGTTGTAGAATCCTTTTGTATAAATGTAAGCCTATAAGGCATAGTCAAGTTAGATAGTTAGCTGGTTAGCTAGTTAGAGGTTTGATCGTAAGCCTACAGGCGGTTAGGAAAACAGAGGAGACTGATATAGAAGATCAGGCCAAGGAGAGAGTTCCTGTGTAAATACTTGTTTGATAATACAAGCAACTCGATTCTGAGTTTATGTGTGTGTATGGAGTAATTTAGTTATAATTTGTGAGTGAACTAGAGTAATTCTGTGTTACAGAGGTTGCAGGTGGAGTTCGAGTAGAACACAAAGAAGAAGTGATATGAAGGATCGTATTGGATCGCTTGAATCGATTTGAAGGATCACAGTCGAGATTCTGGAGTGACTGTGTTAAGAGCATGCAGAGTTAAATCAAGAGGGAGTTGTGTTGCAAGGCAATTAAATACTGAAACCCTGAAGAAACCCAAAACCACAGAAACAATGAGAAATGGCATAAAAACGAAGTAAAGGAAGGATGAAGAAATGAGGTGACGAGGTACAGGGGCCGTTGGATCTATGAGATCAAATAATGAGGTTTAAGGCGATGGGCGATCAAGATTAAGGCGTGCAACATAAAGTAAAATAAATGAACGACGAAGATTAAACTTAAGTGTTAGCGGAAGAGGAATCTGGAGGAGCCGTCGCAGCCATCTGATGGGCAAAGGTCTACGGTCATCATGTGCCAATAAGCTCATGCGTTAGTCAAGGAAGAAAATCAGTTTTATTAGTGAAGTTGGTTATCGGGTGGAGAAAAAGTGGTAAGTGGTAATTCAGGGTGGTCACCTGATTCCATCTATTGACCGACAGGTAGCACTCGGGTGGAGAGAGAAAACCACTTTATCGAGCGGGTAATCCTCGTGCTAGTGGTCCGTCCGATATTGTTGATAACCGTTGGATCAAATGTGCCTTAATCAACGGTGGAGGATCATTGATTAGGTTTGTTGATCAGGTAATCCAACAACCGTTGGATTGAAAGGTAAGATCAACGACGGAGATTGAAGCCGATAAGGCTTGGGAAAGAGAGGACCCGAGAAGTTTATCAACGCGAGTTAAGTGATTTGAGTTCCGGCAGATGAATGGGTTTAAGTGGTGATACGACGCAACAACCATTGATCTGGTGGAGTGAAAGCAACGGTGGAGGATTGAACCGATAAAGGTGAGCGTCGAAAAATGTGCAAAGGTCGTCGATTTGTAGAAAGGTAAAGTTAAGTGAGTTATGTGTATTTCTATTATACTAGAGTTATAATAGAAATAAAGGAATTAAATGTACTTTGGGTTAAGTTGGGTTTAACCAAAGTCGAAGACCATGGTAAGGACTTTGGTTAATATACGCGGGGTATAGAATTAACCGAAGTTTATGATGGTTGAATAAGATTCCGCTGGAAGGGTTAATTAAGGTTTAGACTATTGGATAGCTATTGAAACGCTTCCGCATGAGGTTTAATTAGGAAGCTAAAAGCCTTAATTTGTGAAGGTTTTCACCATGGAAAAGGTGATTAAGGCCTGGGACCAGTGACATGCAATTTTATTTGAATAATGTGGGTATTGTCGGCTTAAGCTGGCATCATTTGGTATCAGAGCAGAATTGTGGTTGAAACAATTGATAGCAGAACGAATAAGGAAATTCTGTGTAAAAGGTCATTGAAAAATTTAGAACAGAGTTATGTTTAAGATGTGTATGCAGGCAAGAGGAGATCAAATTTTAATCTGATAAACAGTGATATGAGTATAGCAGAATTTGCAGATGCAAGAAATAGAGTACAATCTATTCAAAGTGCAGGAGAATGGTAGAACAAGATCATGTAGAGATCTTGAAGGTAACAGCATAAGAAGGTTAGCAGATTGCAACAACCTAGAGCAAGAAGTGCTCAATTGGTTCCAAAGGAAAGAACTAGAAAGATGCCAAAAGACTGAGCTCGGAGGAGAGAAGCTTAGTGAGGCATATGTAGCAAGAAAGAGACTTGTTACTGCAGAGATATTGTTGCAGCTCACAAGAAGATCATAAGGGCAATTCCATAGAGGATATGGGTAGAATTTTTAAGGGATGAAGGAAGCTGGTAAGAGTTTCTAAGTGAAAAAAGAGGTGGTCAGAACCTAGTATTTCATTAGTGATTGAAATACAAGAGGACAATTGTATTTTTAAAAGTTGCAGATGAGTTGAAGAATAGAAGGACCAGAGAGAAATGCTCAAAAAGAGGTTCCAGAGATAAAGAACCAAGTGCTTGCCAAAAGACCAAGTACAGAGGAAAGCTTGGTGAGGCAAGTGGTAGCAGGGAGGACTTGTTGTTGTAAAGGCTTTAATGCAGCTCATAGTAAGTGAGTAAGGAGCTCATGAAGATAGAGTAGGAGAAAATGACTACTGATAGTCATAATAGAGGTTCTGAGGAAAACCACAGTAGAGGAAAGGTGAAGAAGGAGGATGCCAAGGCAAATGGCAAGAAAATGAGTCAAGAGGAAATTGACAAAGAGATTGCTGAGATGAAATAACAACTCAATGTATTAAGGATGATACTTGTGGAAAGCCAGAGACTAGGTTGGGTATTAAAGAAGAAGTGAGTGAAGTGGTCTAAGTTACAAAGAAGGCTACAACAGAAGAAAGTAAAGTGGCTAGTGGGAAAACTCAGAGAAGCTGAGTTGGAAATGGAAGTTTCCATTTGTGAAGCAGAGCAGGGTGAAGTTTTGGGTGAAGAAGAAGGAATTATTGATGATTTTCTAAACTGTTGGACAAATGCAAAACAACAGGAGAATGTAAAACCTTGTATTGTTTAATCTAATAATTTTGATGTGATTACAGGTTTTGCAGAGGATGAGCAATCTTTTGAAGCTGTCAAAAGTATGGAAGAGTATCTTTCAAAAAATAAAAATTCTAGAGTAAAGAATGATGGAGAATGTCTCTTGAATGAGAAAAGCAATGAATTATTGTAGCATAAAGAATTTAGTAATACATTGATGTTTGAAGTCGTGACAACACATGAAAAATTTCTTGTGAAAGGAGATGAAATTCAGTCTAAAGAATTGACATGTGAAGCAACAATTGAGACTATTGAACCTTGTAATCTTCAAACTGATAATTTGTGTATAAATGCAAGTATCATAAGTAATGATGAAGTACCTATGAAGTGTCACAAAAGAAATTGAATTGCTGGAGTATTTGCTGGGAAATTCAGAGTATGACACTGTGATTGTAGAGGAAGGAGTTCACTAGAGTGGACAAGAGAAAAAAGACATCATTAGAGCAAATGATGTGGAGGGGAGACTAATTGATAGTCTTGAGAGTACATTAGAGAATTATTTAGAGAATTCTTTAAAGAGGTTGAATCAACATACTGATGTGCTGATAGAAGAGGAGAAATTAGAGCAGCATATTGAAGTGTTGCTAAAGGAAGAAGAGGCACTGAGGCCTTATGTTTTTTATTTTAATAATCGTTTTGTGAGTGCAGGTATAGTTGCAGATGCTGGAGGAAATTTGGCACAGATGAGCGGCCAAGTAAAGACGGTAGAAGAGGATTCTATGGAAGAATTTAATCCATGGAACAAAGATGTTCAATTGTTAGAGAGAATGCTAGAATGTCAGGATTCCATGTAGAAAGAGATAATCATGAAAGAGGGTAAGGATGAAAGGGCAGAAGTAAGAATTCGACAACTTCAAAGAGAAGAACAACAGAGTGAAGAGTTAGTGAACAATAGCAACAACGTGAAACAAAGAGAAAGAGGTAACAATAAGTGGTAGAGTATGGACCAGCCCAAAGATGTGTTGGAGATGGAGATTGAAGAATTATGACAGTTGATGATGAAATAGTCCAGGATGAGGGAAATGACAGTAGGAAGGATGATCAATCAGAACTTGACCCTGATTGACAAGGAGAGGAAGATGAAACAGAAGACATCAAACATATAGCAGCAGCAAAGGTGTAGAGTATTCAGACAACTACAACTTAAAATTTGGGACCCTGGAGGTTTTCTATCAACATATGAAGACACATGAGCAGGAGATCATTAATTTTTTCTACTTTGGGAGTATGATGCAGGAACATTCAGCTCAGAAGAATCATTGTATTTTAGTAGATATAGGGGGGTCTTGTGTTTTAAGGAAGTTGGTTTCCTATGTGTTGAATTAATGTAATTATTAAGGTTTTGAGTGATTTTAGTGAGAATAGGAATTAATTAAGTATTGTGAGGCATATTTGTAAATGTTCTCGAATGTTGGAGAACATGAGAGATTTGAGAATTAATTGTAAAACTTAGATTAGGAGTTAGTTCATGATTTTGTGGATTAGAGAGAATCCTTAGAGGTAAGGAAGAGATTTTAGGATTTTGTTGAGAAGGTTAAGGATCTAAACCAGGAGTTGGTTGTAGAATCCTTCTATATAAATGTAAGCCTAAAAGGCATAGTCAAGTTAGATAGTTAGTTGGTTAGCTAGTTAGAGGTTGTGAGTTAGAGGTTTGATCGTAAGCCTACGGGCAGTTAGGAAAACAAAGGCCACTGATACAGAAGATCAGGCCAAGAAGAGAGTTCCTGTGTAAATACCTATTTATTAATACAAACAACTCGATTATGAGTTTATGTGTGTGTATGGAGTAATTTAGTTATAATCTATGTGTGAACTAGGGTAATTCTGTGTCTTGATCAACTGTGCCTTGATCAACGACGGAGATTGAAGCCGACAAGGCTTGGGAAAGAGTGGACCCGAGAAGTTTATCAACGTGATTTAAGTGATTTGAGTTCCTGCGGATGCATGGGTTTAAGTGGTGATACGACGCGACAGTCGTTGATTTGGTGGAGTGAAATCAACGATGGAGAATTGAACCGATAAAGATGAGCATCGGAAAATGTGCAAAGGTCGTGGATTGACGGAAATGTAAAGTTAAGTGAGTTATGTGTATTTCTATTATACTACAGTTATAGTAGAAATAAAGGAACTAAATGTACTTTGGGTTAAGTCAGATTTAACCCAGTCAAAGACCATGGTATGGACTTTGGTTAATATGCGCGGGGTATAGAATTAGCCAAATTTTATGAGGGTTGAATAAAAATCCGCTGGAAGGGTTAATTAAGGTTTAGAATATTGGATAGTTATTGAAAGAAGGTTTCCACCATGGATAGGGTGATTAAGGCCTGGGATCAGTGACATGCAATTTTATTTGCATAATGTGGGTATTGTCGGCTTAGGCTGGCATCATCTCCTCAAGCTCAAAGTCTCTCTATGGTGAAAAAAAATATTCATTGTTTGATATGAACAATTATGTCATTTTTTCTCTTTTAATAAAATTGATTAATTAAAAAAATATCATATGAACAAGTGCCATATGAAGTGATTTATGATTTTTGAAAATATGATATTGATAAACCATAATATTATAAGAAAATCTAATTAGGATTAAAAATCTTCAAAATGGTGGAGATAAATTCTTTTATAATAAAAAAATTTGTTTTGTGTTTTTTTAAATACTATATATATTAATTTTTTTTTAATTAATAATTAATAATGATTTAAAATAAATTATGATTTAATTAATTTTTATAATAATGGAATCAACTATTTATTATTGACCTCTTAATTTAGAAAAACAAAAACATTATTTTAGATGCCAAAACTGAATAATAATTTATTTAACATCTATAAAACTAATAATTAAATTATTTTAACATCTACTAAGCTAATAATTATTTATGCTGAGAAAAAATAATGCCAAAGAATAAATATAACTTTGATCTTGTAGTTTGTGATATATTTTAAAAAATGGTTAATCCATATTAAATTTGCACATATTTTAATTCAAGCTAAAATCACGCATTATTGATGGATCATAAAAATTATTAGATACCTTAGCCTTCAATATAAAAAAGAGACAAGCCCGTCTCATATATAGTTTACAGTCAAAGCTGCTCCTCACTTCACTCTTGCTTGCACAGAGAGAACAGCTTCAGGATGATCTTCTCAATTCACGGGTTATCGATACATACAGCACATAAATCTCTTACAATGACTTCACTCTTGCTTGCACAGATGAGAACAGCTTCAGGATGACCTTCACAATTCACGGGTTATCGATACATACCGCACATAAATCTCTTACAATTGAACTAAAGTAATGGACATGTCATGATTGGAGAATGAATTGAAAGCTTCAAAGGTGGTGATGATACTGCAATTGCAGGGTATATAGGATATACTCTTATGTAGATTTTGGCTATGATCTATTCTGGTCTCGATGTGGACTACAGACAAACTTATGACATATGTACTGATTTTTAACGTATGAAAAAAAAGGTATACACTCAATTCCATTTCTCTATTCATTTCATGGAATTCTCTGACATATATTCAAATAATTCCCATCTTCTGTACATCTCAATAATCCAAAACAAATCAGTTACCTCTTCGAGGCCGAAATACTATCTTCTTCAGTAACCAACTCTATAGGAGTTGCTGGAAGATGGTCTTCTAAAAGACCACCTTGATCAGTTTCTGCCGATTGTTGACATGTAGTCCGTATTTACAAGATGTGGTAGCGATGGCATTTCGTTAGAGTGGCCAGAAATACAAAGGGCTCCGGTTTCATCTTGGTCCCAGTATACTTCCACCATCAACCCACCAGGATTTTCTGCTGACTCTGTTCCAGGAATCACGACAAACCTTGCCCCAACAGGAACCTGACATAAATAAATTACCAATTAAGATGAATCATACAAATGCACTTTTTAAGGCCAATCAACAAGTAAGGCACGACACTCCCAGAGTCTTAGCATGAAGTCTGGATACAATAAGACTTCTCCTACTAGGTGATTTTCAGAAGCCATAAGTGGCCTTACAGCATCAACATACCCATCTACTGCTCCATTTATAACATTTATGTGCGCAAGAAAATGACATATTACAGGAATATATCGGCCTAAGAAAAACAAAACAGCTATGCAAGTTGGTTTAGAACTTTGTTGGAAAAACAACAATCAAGTATTGTTTTGCAAGACAAACATGAAGAGTACTTATCCCAAGATTCATGTACTTCTGGTAATTATATATTCTGAGGTTAGCATGACTAACTTGCAGATAACTGAAATGAGTTCAATCAAAACATAACTTTTTGATTATTCATTGCAGTTTGTGGTGGTGACCGGGACAGATGAAGATTTTTCAAGGGAGGAGATTTATGCTGCTTCGACTTCCATGCAGAATGGCCAGTCACTGGGTATGGATGGTCTTCCTTGTGAGTTCAAAAAGGCCATATTAGACACCATAGGTGATGATTTTTGTTGTTTACTTGCGTAAGTGTTTGCTTTAGGTTGCCTCTCAGAGTTTCTCAATCAAGGGCTGGTCAAACTTATTCCCAAGTACGTATTTAGAGTTTCCATTAGGATTTGGCAGTCTATCACTTTGCTCACAGTTGCTTATAAAACCATGGCTAGGGCTTTAGCTTTGAGGATCCACTTGATTGCAAGATATGTTGTGTGTTAGTTGTAGGATGGTATTGTTCAAGGGAGATTCATGCTTCACGTCATGGTTTCCACATGGGAGACTATGGAGTGGGCTATGGAGATTAGTCAGCAATCCTTTATTTTGAAAAATGACTTTGACAGAGTTTAGGATTGAGTTCATTGGTCTATTATTTTGGAAATGCTAACTTGCATAGGTTTTGTGTCTAGGTGTGTTGCCATGGTGAACACCCTCTTCACCAACACTTCGGCCTTTGCTTCTGTCAACTATGACTTGTCCCCGCAATTTTTCTTACATCAATCCATTCGTGCAGGGTACCCGTTGGCTCCTCATCTATATATGTTGATAATAGGTGCTCTAGGGTACTTGTTCGAGGATTCCTGTATCATGGGGCAGGTTTGTGGTATTCTACTCCCTGTTACCCCTCATGATATGTACCTTGGTGCTTCAAGTTGCATGGATTAGCTCACTTGATGATTATACTTCATAATTCCATGTATGGTTATGTGATTAGTGTTGGATGTTTGGATAAACAGTATACACAGTATTTGACTTACTGCAAGATTCATTTATGTAAACTTGGTCTCAAAAGTATCCTTTGGATATATTCTGTGCCAAGTCCAGTAGACTGGATGATCTGCTGCAAATAGATTCTGATTTATCTCAAAACAAAGGAAGTGCTACAGAACTTCAATTTTCATGTTTCCATCTGGTAATCATTTCCCTGCTTGGCATAAGAATCAACAGATCAGAGAATTAGTGATTATGACTGACTCTCAGATCATCTCTTAACATGCTTGAAGGAGGCACAGGGTTTGTATTTGGTCATCAAGTTTGTTCCTATCTCAGGTTTTGTTTTCTCATCCACAACTATCTTCTAGTAAATGTTGTTTTGAGGAGAGATCTGGTGTGGGTTTAGTTGGCATATGTCTCGCTAATGTTAAAGCCCCTAAGGTCATATTAAGTGATGGAGACTTGTCTAGTTTATCCAATATGAATTTTAACTTGGGCAAATCAGGCGGCCATCATGGAAAGGTTGGAACAAAAGGATTGTCAGGATCCCATAGAATGCAGATATCTAACATGGGAATCAGCCTCTGCAGGTGAACTTCAATACTGTAGTGCAGGGAGCAGATGTAATAATTTATGATCCATCATGTATGCCACACCTTGTAAGGGTTTTGACTGCACTTTTGGGAACCGAAAAGGATTCACTAGGGAGCCAGGATGAAACATCAGTTTCAAGGGAGTTTATAACTTATAAAGAGAATAGATCCAGCTTCGGATAGATTGGGATAAAGAAGCCTGAGAGGAATCACAAGGACAATAAAGATCCTACAAACAAAGCATACCCTGTTGCATACATAGCATATGCCATTTGTAACTTTGATATCTTCAACTGCTTTTTGAGAGAAGTATTCTGAAGTCAGCCATAATTAAGGAGTCTCAGCCTAAAGCAAAGTTACATTTTTTAGATAAACTTTTAGGTCAGCCCTACATAAGTTATAAACAAATTCTAAGGGTTTCAAGGGTAGGCATTGACCTAATTTCGGGGGAGTAAGTATACATTGACATTCAAAGATGAATAATATGCCCATGTGAAGATTGAAGGTACTGTTAGTCATTCTTCTCGTTAGTGATCTGCATTTCATCTGAAGGTACTGTTTGAAGTCTGCTTGATGAGCTTGGGAAGTATGCACCATATTGAGGAAGTTGTTAGGCTCCTACCTCAAACAGAATCATGCATAAATTTGTTATCAAAACAGCATATTAACTACATACTACATTACAGCTCTATGCGACAGCATTCAGACTCTGGATATGGATGTTATTTATGAATCCTCCATCTAAAGTAGAAGCACCCTTCCAACAATGAGGTCTTGATTTCATTGGAGAGTTCAAAGATAACTTTAGCAACGGTCATAAATGGATTTTGACTGCTACAGATTATTTCACCAGATGGGTGGCGGCCATACCCACCAAGAACACAACCAATGAGGTAGTCATGTGCTTGTTAAATTTGGACAACTAGGTCCAAACTCCATGTTCTGATGCTCAGATTAAGAGGCTAATATTTTTGTTAGATTCCTCTTTCTGAGAGGTGTAAAATCCATATAAAAATAGTCTTAATCCGATGAGCAGAACTTATATTTTGAATTTATTATTCTTAATAAATTATATGTGCAAGGTCGGCCAGTTTTGTAATGTAGGCTCACATGCCCAACAGATGTGTCACACACCCTCATTGATGCATATAAATACAGGAAAAGTTGGAGAGAATTTCATCACAACACAACTCACATCTTCCTCTCTCATCCTAAAGAGTACGAGCTACCTGGAGGACGAATTTCAGCCACACGTGGGAAGGACGAAGAGGACAGACTGTACGGCTGAGCTGTAGTACGATTTTCTGCTGCTAGGGTTTCGCAGAAGTTTGACCAGTGTTGACTTTGGTCAACACTTGGTCCAATCAAGCTGAAAACTTGTGGAAGGTTCGATTATTGAAGGCCGTACTACCTGGCACAAAAATCGAGGTCAAAGGGTTGACCGTTTTGCTGCTGCGTTGACTTTTAGCTTGCTGCCCCTGCGTTGACTTTTCAGGACAACGTTGACTTTCGTAGAATTGACTTGGGTTGACTCAACTACTGGTTGGAGGGTTGTTGTGACACATGCTGGGCTGGCTGACCAAAGGAGACTTTGCTGGTTGAAGCATCCTGTTGACCGCCGAAACGAACACACACACATTTTTCCTGTTTCTGATTTGTCTTCTGTAAGATCTGCTTATATGTTCTATCTGCATTTTGCTTAACTACTTGTATGATTGCTGTGAGAAAAGTGAAATTGCTCTTAGCATAGAACATCTTCAAAACTTTACACTAGGAGAGGTTCCATAAGGAATTAAATTATTAGAAATTAATTATTTCATGTGTTGTGTGTTAAGTAAGGAAAGCCATGAACCTTATGAGTGAGAAAGGCCATGACTTTTATGAGTAAAAGATATTAGCCTTTACAATATGAGGGATACCTTTTATGAAAGAAAATAATTTAACACTCTTCTTAAGATTTCTTAAGGGATGGTTAATTTATTTTATAAGTACTATAAATTTGTTTGTTTATGCCCTAAGAAAAATGTACACTAACTTTTTATGGTGTGTTTTGTAGGTGACACGTGAGTGTATTAAGTCAATGATTGATTTATTGTCTTTGGTTTTGAAGTTATGTAACTTATATGGGGTGAGATTACAACGATAAACAATGTCATATGTTGAGAATTGTAGGAGGAGGTGTCATGTCACTATCCCTTGGGATAGCCTAGAATCTGGGGTTACTAACTTCAATTGTGAATATATCTCAAACCAAGAGGCCTCTCGGAGCGTACCACATATCAACAGAAACATCTTTTCGAGGAGAACCTAATGATATAGATCTCCGACCCAAAATCAATGATTTGACCTACCTAAAACCCTTGAAAAATTGGGGCACATCCTCAGTCCACAGAACCCAAACCCTAGGACTTGGGTTTTTAGCCATCCAACAGTATAGCTGTCATTTTGATGTAATCTGACAATTACTAAGAAGCGTTCATTAACCACTTGATATCAATGACTGGTGTTTTTGGTCAAAGTCAAACCCAGTTAACTCCATGGGTTGACATCAATGACAACACCATCCAACAACTATGGCTCCTCGATGATGATTTTAGGTGGTAGCAGAGTCTCCCCGATGGTGATAGAGTCAGGGTGGTAGTTGGAGCTCCCTTGCAACATTTTTTCTTCTTTAGATTCGAGAATGTTCAGCATGAGATGAGTAGAGATGGTGCCTAATGACAGGATGACTTGATGATCGATGGATAGATATTGATAGGTGGAAATCCTCCTAGTTGAGAAGGAGTGTTAAATTATGAAAGTAGGGTCAAATTCCACTTTGGACAACTCATTTGATGGAGATAATTATTGCATTGAATTCCTCTTTTCGAGAGGACCAAAATCGACCTAAAGATCACTCAAATCAGACAAGGAGAAGTATGTTTTTGAATTAAAGCCCACACGTGCAAATTGTCAAGGTTGGCTTCAACATCATGTAGGCTCATGAAGCCCAAACGACATGTCTTTTCACCCACATGGATTCATATAAATACAAGAGACCTCACACCTCATTTGGCATCTCAAAAACACACAACATATCTCCTCTCTCCTTTTCCTATGGATTCGTACAACCCAGATTTGGAAGAACTCTTCTTGCACATGCAAAAGACAAAAGACACTTTTGTTTAGGCCGAATTGTAGGATTGTGTTTGGGCACTGACTAGTGTTGACTTGGGCATACTTGGCATCTTTTGACTTCGGTTTTGGGTGGATTAATTTTGTTCTAGCAGGCGGCAACTATTGGGACAAATTCAAGGAAATCTGTGCATGTTAACCACTGCCCTAATCACAGAGTTTGACCGTAGGCTACTCCTCCACGTTGACCAGGTTTGACTGCTCCTAATTTCATTGTTTTGGGCTCATTTTGTTCAGCTAAGAAGGTCGCATAAACTGCTCCAGGACTGAGCTCCTTTGAAGACCATTTGATTGCTGTCCTATATCTGGTTAGGGCACACTTTGACAACAATTGACTGTTGTTGACTTGAAGCAGATTTTAGGCAGATCAGATTTGACTACAGTTGACTCCATCTCTCTCTTGGATGGTTGTTTGGCATGTTGACATTATTTGGATATTGAAATTGGATATTGGATGATGTACTCTTTCTTTGCTGAACATTTGAAGACAATCTAATAAGAAGAAAATTTGCAAGGGTTTTCCCCATAGTGGATTTTGCCCTTGTCTTTGACCTAATTTGTGTCTCTTGTCTCTTGGTTGTCTTTCATTATGCGCTTGCTTTATTGTTCTATCTACTATTGCTCTACTGTCAGTGGATAATTCTAAGAAGTGAAATTGTTAAATTGAATGCTATTGGATATTGTTGAAGTGATAGTTGTAGCATAGACAAATTGATGAAAAATTAACATCCTCCATCTTCTTTTGCTTCCATCAAAGGTGTCTCCATAGGGGTGATCTTCAATGACTTTTCTTGAGCCCAACTCTGATACCATGTTAATTTTTTCTTAGGGCTATATTGTTCGTTGCTTTGATAATTGCATTTCATTATTTCCATATTAAATTCACCCGATAACATCATAACATTATTCAGATTTACATTTATTCAGCAGCATATGCAACTATATAGAAAGAACAATATCATCATCAATGCAACGGAACATAAAGGAACAATAGAAGAAAAGCATTTACACATAGAGACACCATAATTGGTTGGAGCCATGGCAACATCCACTATGAGAAAAACCCTTTCAAATTCTTCTTCTTATTAGACTATCATTGAATGATTCAACAAAGAGAGAGTACAATGATCTATATGTTCAACCATAAACCTATCCAACAAAATCAACTAAACAATATCCATGAGATGAACCCAACCATGCTAATAATCAAAGCTTTGATTCAGGAACCTGTAATCAGCTGTCACTATCTGTGGTCAACTGTCAACTGGCGAAAACTTCGGTCAATTGAAAAATCAAGCTTTAGATTCCAGTCACATGGAGGAAGAGACATGTGTGTGACTGAGAGCTTCCAGTCGCTACTTTAAGCCTGCAAGCTTGCGACTATATTCAAAAATTGCCTTTGACAAACCTGCGACTATGACCCAAAACCCTAGAAACACGCGAGAGCTTCGGACCTTGTAATCTCGGACCTGTGCGAGTCAAATCAAGGAAGAGAATATAAGGATGTCTCATGATGATGCTCAAATGAGGTTGAGGTCACTTATATTTATAGCCTTCCAAGGTTCTGCAATTTGCTTTAGGACTGACTTGATCAAATATGCACATGTGGGCTTTTAATTCAAAAATACACTTTCCCTTGTCCAAATTGAGTGCTTCAATAGTCAAAGTTGGTCCTCTCGAAAAGAGGAATCTAGTCCCATGGTTGGAATTTGTCACTGAGCTGACAAATTTAATCCGTTTCTTGGGAAAGTTGACATCCATTTTTAATTATTTTTCACTTGGAGAGAATTTTTGTTTTCTATCATTTTAATTTTTTGACCAAATTCCGGCTAATTATTTTGCCATTTTTTGCTAGAAAATAGAAAATATGACTTTAGAGGGGGGGTATAAACATATTTTTCCACCCTCAAAGTGCATCTAAATAGAAAGTTTAGGAGTTGAGGTGTAATTTTAAGTACTCATACCCCCTATAACTTCTATAGACAACATTTTTTACATCTTCACATCAAATATTACATAAAAATCCCATTCAGAAGGGGAACTTTGACAATTAAAAACTGACCTATAGACATAACCAAATTTTGCAAAATTTTAGAGATGATCTAGTATGGCGATTTACATCGACTCTATACACTAGGACTCACCTAAGATTTCACCATCAAGCCTCACTTTAGCCTTGGGGTATGTTTGGGAGAAAAACTTGACCAATTATTTGATGTTTGAGAAACACAAATAATTAGGCAAGGAAAAAAACTCCTTAGAGTGAAAACTCTCTAGCAAAAATCTTAAGCTAACTAGATGTGTTACATGACTCAATTTCATCATACTAGAACTTTTTTTACAATGACCCCGTAGGGCTGCAGAATTTGAATACATAACTCTGACAATTTGCTGAAAGATGATGATGATGATTTTCTGGATTTCTAAATGCTCTGACCATGAAAAAAAATGTACTATGCATATAGGGTCTTTGACAGTCCTTTAGTTGACACTTCAGTGGTCAACAAGGCCTATAGACTTGTGGTGGTACACCTGTTTTCCTGATCTGATTCCTTCACCCTCCAGTTTGTACTGGATGACCATAATTTGGACCATGACTGACATGCAGGATGATACCCAGTACCAACTAGGTAACCCTATATCCAAAGCCATCCCAGCTCATGGATTTTCTTAGAAGTAATTGTGGCCCATGGTGCAATTTAATTCTAGAAATTTGTAGCACTATATATTTTTTTAGAAGTCCAGAAATAGCATGGAGTAATTCACTTTATGTGTGCTTTTCTGACAGGCTAGGGATAAAGATTCTCAACTGAGAAGTGAGTATGATCTTGATCAACATCTTAATATGACCACCTCTGTGCATCTAACCAAGGCAAAGAAAGAGCAGTGTCAAAATGAGTGCATGCGGCTGTTTGGGATTTCCAGAGATTGCCAGGACAAAACAGTTTCTGGTAATCAGACTTAGTAACATTATTGTGCTTTTCCTCGCTTTCACATATCTTGTTTTCTGGAGTCCTGCATTCAGGCCTACTATTTACTAAGCAAATTTTGTATGACAAGAATATTTTGTTTACTTTGCAGATTGTGAAATGGGTAAGAAATTAGAGATAGTCGTCCCAACAGAAACAGCTCCAGATCTTCCATGTGTGCAGGAGGACAAGATGTTTTATCAAGCTTGTCCCAGGAAGGAAGACATACACTCATCAAGCAATGAAGGTGGTGGTGAAACAGGCAATACACTTGCTTTAGCCTCCGAACGTGTGGAGCCTCTCCAAGAAGCTATTGACTTGATAGGCTCCATAGCCAGAAAACCTATAGAGACAAATGGGAGGGAAAAAGATTATCAGAGGACAAAACTTGAGGATAAGGAAGCAAATGGTTTGCAAGTGAATGATGAAACCATATGTGATTCTAATTTTACTCCTTTATTAGAGCTCACGCTAAGGAGACCTCACCCCATTTTAGATGGAGATGGTGTGCATGAACCTTGTTGACTACTGGAATAGCACCTGATGATTTGGTGAAGACTCCATGGCCAAGGATGATCCAGAGGACACTTGTACCATCAAATGTCATCAGTCAACAGAGTTTTTTAACTCTACTTCTATCTTCTCATCATCTTTCTTCTTTGTACCCAGATTCCACACCCTGCGGGGATTGTAATAAGTGATGCTAGTATGATGATTTTTTGAATTGTAACAGGCCTAGGATGTGGGACTCGATCAGCAAACGAGTAAACCTTGGAGTGTTTTTTTTATCCGGTTAATTATCCCTTCTTTTTCAGAGGCGGATAATTCTCTGGATTTTTTCACTCATTTTTACCCCAAAGCCGAGGTGACGGTTTGAAGATTGAGCCCCTGACACATCTTAGTGCCTAGGGTCGATGTATATTACCATACTAGATCACACAAAAAGTTTCGTGGAATTTGGCTAGGTCTAAGTAGGATTTTTTAATAGTTAAAAATTTCCCGCAAAACGGGATTTTTTAATTATTTTTTATGTAAAGACATAAATAGGTGACCTTAGGAAATGTCTGGGGCGTATGACCACTCGAAATTTATCCTCAGAGGCCCAGCATTCTTCTAGGGCGTACTTTGGGGGTCAAAAAATGACTCAGAGTCCCTCAAAAGCCGATTTTTCAAGTGACAGTAGCAAAAAATGAAGAAAAGATTCAAAAAAATGAATAATTGGAAAAATTTATAAATTTTTCCAAAGTCAAAATATGTCAATTTTTGACATGGAAGTCAAGCAGAGGATCAAGGGTGATGTGGCAAGCAATGTGGGGCCCACCACATAAAGTTTCAGGCTCAAGTCAAAGAAAGTCAAAGAAAGTCAAAGTCAAGTCAAAGTCAAAAGTTCCACATTGAGTTCATGAGGCAATGAAATTTTGGAAGTTATAGCTTTGATTTAATTTTTTGATTTGGAGAAATTAAAGTTAATGTTTAAAATTAATGAGTGGGGAATGGACCCTACCCCACCTCAGCCATCCAAAAGTCCGTACGCAACTGTCCATGAAATACTCAACATCAGTCCACGTAGGTCCCAGCATTTACATACGCATGCCAAGCATAAATACGTGGGCAGCCAAAAGAAGTTTAACGCACATGCTATCAGCAGTTAACGTGGGTAATTCCAGCAGTCCATATGCAGCACGTATCAGCATACATTCCAGCAGTGATAGAGCAGTTTAGAGGCAGCAAACAGCAGTTCGTTGGCAGCCAATTTTTGATGGAAATCTACAGTTAACGTTGGCAGCCAACAACCAGTAACTCAGCCACTTGTCATTGTCTCTTAGCATTGAGATCTTCACCATTGTTACACTTGTCATTGGAATTTGCTTTGGGATCATCTCCCATTTTCTTATTTATATGAGCCTTGGGCTCTTATTGTAGAAGGATAGAACGAGCTATTGGGCTGGCGGAGACTCTGCCGGATTTTGTACTTAGCTTTCACATAAATAAATAAAAGTCTTTGGGGTTACTGGCTTCTTTTGTGGCGCATGCTTTGGTTGATGAGGTATACCTGTGTCGTTTGATGTTATCATTCATTTGATTTTACATTTACTATCTAGTTGTTTTTATTTGTGCATTTGCCTGAAGGCATTATTGTCTAGGGAGGAGAGATTTGCAGCTATCTCAAATCTCCTCTGGGTTTGGTATATTTTGTGCTCTCGTTGTAGCTTGTCATTGTCGGTTGAATGACAAGCTCAACTTGGTCTCTATATGCCAAGTCTCTTTTGCTCTAACAATTGGTTTGCAAGCATTTTTGTGTTTTCAAGGGATAGGTTGCCAGCGCTATTGGAGTGTGAGGACTTCTTCGGTTGGAACAGTCACCTCCAAGGGTATCAAAGGTCCCACAAGTTGTTCAAGCCAGCAATCTCATAAGACATCAAAAGATTTACTCAAGAGGGAGTTTCTTGAGCCTTTAGCTTATTTTCTATCTTGAAAAATTATCACAAATTTTCTTCTTTCATTTGAAAGCATTTGATTTCATTCTGAGCATAAAAAAAAAATACAAATAAAAAATCTTTTCATTTCTGAAAGAGCAACGCTTTGAAGGCACTGGTCGTTTATGTGTTTCATGCTTATCTCATGTGTTAATGGCTATTGCTCATATCAGGTTTTGCTTGTAGATCTTAGATAAATAATCTATTTGACTCTAACAAATTCTCCTAGAAATTCGCATCTTTGTTTTTAAGCTTAACTTTCCATTAGGGACCACCCCCCTTAGCTAACCTAGGCGATAGCTAAAACGGAGAGAGTTGGGATTAGTGTGACAGCCCCTTCTCTGAGTTCCCTGCCACCAACCACACCTTGTGGGGTTGAAGGCTTTTCCCACTGACTCGTAGGTAGGTGCGGGTGGCAGGGTCAACACTACGCATTTAAACACTTTTCCTCAATACATTTGGTCTATCATATGCTCAGAAAATATGCATGCAAGGATATTTAATGTTGAAGCTAAGACAATGAAGCTACAGACATATATTGATATTTTCTACCACGGAACAGAGACAATAATAACCAATATTTCATTTTGTTCCCAAAAGTTTGTAAATTTCAGCAAGATAATGCAAAATAGCTATGTTCAGCAATAATAGACTGTGTAGAGGAACATGGAATAGATGGTTCAACTAGCCTTCTGAATAGGCTTGATCTTCAAACTTCATTACAGTGAATGCTCCATAGAATATTACAACCAACGTCCTATCCCTGTTTTAAACAGCAGTCATGCCATTCCCATAGAACCAAACGCAACCATTAAATTTATGTGTTGCAGATATCTTGATGATACCCATACGCTGATATGCTAAATCACACCACCCAATAGATCAAATATAACGCATGGGCATCCCATGCCAGTTCATCAATCACCACAGCCAACGCACATAACACAGGGTCTCTGCGTCATTTATTGCTTGGTGGAATACACGTACTACCTTTACAATCACGTGTTCTCACAGCACTTTGTTGTTGATGGGCACAGATCGACGCCCACGCTTTTGTTTTGGTGCTACGTCCAGCGAGATGAGCAAGTCACGGTCTTCCCAATTGACAACAATCACCAGCAGTCAAATAGCACTCCAAAATCAGCGCAAGTTACTGCGTCAATTGCTACTGATACACCTTCAATTTTGCGTACAGGGATATGGTTGACTTTATAGCACAGTTAATGCATTGACCAAGCTGACCTTCAAACCCGACCACGAAAACCGACAGACCAAATCGCTGATCAAAATGTCACTGACTCTTCATCGCAGACATCACATTAGCATCTGGTCATCCCTTCTCGTTCCATCCCACGTATAGACTACACGCTACAAGAGCTAGATTCGGCCCCAAAAATACTTCAACCGACAAACATATTAAATGAATTTACATTTCCCTTAGAGCGCAACACACAAATTCCCGGAGCAAATCAGTCAACTGATTTTCAACCGAATGAAAGTGTCGGCCTCCACGAACAAGACAATGGCGGCCTTCACCTTCACAAAGTTCCCCCAATCAAATCAAGCTCCTCGTCCCCCACCCCCGTTTTTTTTTCTTCAACAGCAGTCGACTTTCACGAAGGAATGCTCACGCCCTGTAGCAAATGAGTGTCTCGATGAGGACGTAGTTGCTCTCAGAGATTAACGTCATTGGCACTGAATGATTTACTCCTCTGCACAGATAGTCATTGATCCACCATTAATATTGTTTCGGCCCACAGGAATACTTGGCCGATTTGACCTTCAGCTATACGTCTGGGCCCCCAGATTGACTCCTAGTGTGTGCTAATCAATTAATGCACTCAACAACCCTGAGACGCCAACATCACCTAGTTCAAAAACACGCATCCATCCCCTCAAGATTTCAATGGAATTCCGGATTTAGATTTGGAAATTGGGGTTTCAAAAAAATTTAATAAAGGCAGCTCAGTAAAATTTTGGATCTCCAATAGTAATAATTTGGGTGGCTTCGATACTTGTTCTCAGTTGGCCTTGGAAGATTCCGACAGATGCGTAAATTTGTTCTCCTCAGGACGGAGAAATCTATTTCAAACTTGCTCAGAAGACGAACTTCAGTTTTGTGCAGCTCACAGCAGATTGAATTATTCAAGTACGGACAATTTCACAAAAAAAAAAGAAAATTAAGAAATATTTGGCCTATCCAACAATTAAATCCACGCTCCAAATAATTAATATTTTACAGCCCTTTTTAAAATAATACCCCCTTGCCTCATAAAATGTGAGATAGCCCTTTTTATAATGTTACCCAAAGTAACAATTTGGCTTCAAAAATAACCCTCGAATTGTTAACAAAACCCTCCCCTCAGACTGGCAAGTTAACCAGCTTTGATACCACTATAATCTTCCATTCAAAATTTAATGGCATTTTTCTGATAATTTTCATTATAAAATTTTATGTCGACATTTTTGCCAAAAACCGACGAGATTAGACCAAAATGCATTAGTAAATAACAACCCAGAAATAATACAAGCACAATGAACCCTAAACATAAACTCAAATAACATCAAAAAATGCAGCACAAGAAATGACTCTGCTTTATTTATTATAATATATCATGCATAGTACAACTGGAAATATCTGAGACAAAATAGTAAAGATGATAGCTAAGTGGACCTCCAAATATTTTTCTGCTATGCTAATATTTATTCCCCAAAATTCCCCAACAGTTGAACTCTTCCTCCAACAACAATTACCACTGAATCAACTGAAAGACGATGAAGCACCAATTGAAGACCTGAATGATCCTCACTCCAATATCCCTAAAGCTCTATGAAACCCCCGGATGAAGTCTCCTCAAAGAGAGTTGGGTTTTCATCCAACACTCAATAGCATTCCTGAGGGTTTCTGCCCTGGGCTAGAGAAGTTGGGAACTAGGTTTTCCAAACCTCACCAATAAAAAATATCAATAATCCAGGATGTCCCCTAATGGCCTCCTCCTCCTCTTTTATAACTCTCATGGACCTCTTTAGAACCTCCAATTTTATTATTATGTTAATCATGGAGCACTTTTCCCTCTTTTATTTCAATTAAATATTCTTTTTAATGTGGGAAAAGGTTAAATTGGCCACCATGTCTCCTCAAGTCACTAAAAATCACTTCTAACCATCTCTCATGTAGATCTTTTCGTTCTGATCCCAATGAGCTATTACACTAAGTTGTTATGCCAAGTGTTCTTCCCGAAATGCCACCTTGAGTGTAATTAATTGAGTCAGACCCATTAATAACTCTGGTTTTTTTAAGTTGTCGGAATGCCACAAAACGAAAGGAAAAATGTACAAATGATGGAATATAACAAGCAAATCCCATCGGACCTCATAAAAACTCCTCAAGACCGCTCCAAAAGCCCCTGGGCGCACTGACGATGCCAACCTACACCTGTGACCTATCTGCCCCCAACTCTTAAAGTCCATCCTATCCATGCCATAAGGAATACCAGAAAAAAGAACATTACATTGTTGTTGGTTGCTTCAACCAGTGCAAAAAGAAAACTAATCCCAAGAACAGAACATAGTTGTTATCGAAAAGTTGAAAAAAAAATGCTTTTTTAGTAGTACAAATGAAAGTTGTTGCTGGTATTTTCTACCCGTGACTAATCCTGGAAAAGGACATCCATTGAAAGAATTATCGTTGGTCTTTTTTACCAATTCAATAGGTGATTAGTCCCTCTTACCCACTGTTGTCGTCCGGATTGTACAAGCACATGTGACAACCGCTCAAGGCAGGGGTTGTCACTCTAATTCCCACCCACTCTGTTCTAGTTGTCTCCCAACACCAAGCTATGGGGGGTAGTCCCTATGAGATGAAGTGAAGGAACACAAGTTGGGGACCAACTTACCTGCGAGACAAGGATGAATGGCCTAGACAATTGGTTAAATTACAACAAGAATTATTGATTAAATTAGATTTTCAAGTAATGCGATCAGTGCCTTAATGGAATCACAATTCTTGTTTATTATAAATTGAAACCAAATGGTCAGATGGACACCCGCTACTTGAATGCTTGACTAACTTATATGAAATGCAAGTCCTAAAATCTACGTGAAATTCAAAGATCTTGGTTATTTTTAGATTATATGCCTAAGCTAAGTGTAACCTTCCCTTAACTATTTTGAAGTTGGGCTCCAAGGTAGGTTGTGGGAAGGAGGCCAACAGGGAGCAAGCTAGGCCCTGATTAATGGTACCTTCTGTTGTACCCAATGCCTCTGACGCTGCAGACACTGTGGCTATGATAAATGCAAGGTCACCGTGTTAACCACCGGAGAGTTGCCAAGCCCCTCAAGCTAGGTGAGAACGGTTGCCTTATATTTCTATCAACCTAGCTTATGCTAGGAGGTAAATTATTAATGCAAGCTAGATCTAGGATGCTTAATGCAAGATGATCAGTGAAATTTATCTTGAGTTAAGATTGTTTAAGTTACTTAAGTACTTAGCAGTGAAGCATGACCCATATTAGACCCGCAGGTACCCACGGGTCTTGGTAGGTTCTATACCGAGCCGGGTCACTCGCATAGAACCCACATTTAAGACACGGACTCGGTGGGTTTCTTATAGAACTCGTCTACCCATATAAGACTTGTAGGTATTCTATAGGACCCGTATAGAACTCTTCGAGCCTCAAAAGGCACGAAATGTTTAGTTTTTTATTTATTTATTTTTATTATTTTTTGGAAATGAGGTCATCTATATGTTGCACTCCAATTAGACATATACCATCTAGCTCTTTCAAATCATTACTTCCTTGAGGTACACATCCAACCACCACCAATGGCTTCTTTGTAGCTCTACCTTGTGAATTAAGGTCTCTGTGGCTTATTGACTGGGTGACTTTAATGTGTATCTGTTCTAAAAACATATTGTTATTCACCTTGTATGTGCCATCCATGTCCATAGTCCTTGAAACCCTCCTAAATTCTGACCAAAGATCTTCAATTTCTTTAAGTTATATTTATTTCAGTAATGCACTTGTAATTCTAACCAACCAATGGGCTTTATTTCTTTGCACCACCACCTTCTTGGAAAGGAAATTACCTCTTTAGAAGAAAGTTACATGCTTGCTAAATGTCAGTTATGCTCCAAAATAAAGTGAGGGATTAGGAATGATCCTTTGACTCAATAGTTTCAAAGGTGGGTGTACATGCTTTTCTATTATGGTGAAAGTTTGGCCATACCCGTCACTCAATTGAATGACCTTTAAGCTTGCATTTTTGGGGTCACGCGTCCTATTTGCTAGCACGCTGCTACACATGAGTTTGATTTAGATTTAGGGTAGAGTTTTCTTTTACTGTACTCTTTGTTGGTAGATGCATTATGCATTCCTGCATTCCTTTTATAGTTGTTGATGCATGTTAACTTATTTTGGTCATTTGTGGATGTTAATCAAATTTCAGCTTTTGTACAACTTGCATACATTTTTCTCAAAGTCCCTCCTGAGTTTTGTAGAAAAGTGTCAATCTAACCTTCCTCCTTTGTGTTGATTTCGGGTAGCACCGATGTGCTTTAGCCATGAAAATTGGTGGAGAGGCTAAAGCACATGAGATCTCCAAGACCCATATTTAGTTTGAGGAAATTCCACCAGGTTAAAGAGAAATTAAAATAATTAATACTTTTAGTGGGTTCCTAAGTCTAAACTTAGGAAAATAAAAATATTAATGGGTATTAATATAAAATTGAGTGAGAAGGTTCTAAATGACATGGATCAAGCCAAATCTAATCTTAGTCGTTGATTAGAGATTTAATCTCGGCAATTGAAGACTCAACAAAAAAAGTATAAGAGGAGGGTTGAGAGTCAGTTGGAGAGACACCAAGTTGATCAGTCAGTTCGATTTTCTGGAGCGGGGTTTGCTGAGAGAAATCAAACCAGTGATCAGAGTTGCAACTAGGGGCAGTGAGTGCATAGCAGAGAAGCAGAGATAGTGCCGAAAAACAATTGCAGAGGCAGAGAAGGCTACGCAAAGCCAGCAAGAGCCACGCAGAGGACCAGAGTGACTGCGCAGAGGGGCCAGAGGGCCTGTGTGGGTGACGCAGAGGGCCAGAGAGCCAGCGTAGAGCATCAGTAGGCTAACGCAGAGGGTTCTAGGTTGACGCAGAGCCTCAAAGAGGCGTTGGAGAGATTTTCGTGGAGCAGACTTAACAAATATTTACTTCCGAAGAGAGGTATTACTGCCAGATTGATTTCTCTGTCGAGTTAGCCAATTTGGCACCCAGTTGTACTCAAGAAAATTGCTTAATAATAAAACCCTCAGAACTGTTGCACCAGTTTTCCCAAGTTGGGTTTTTCTGGGGACAATTGTCCAAAAATAACAATGTCCCTTGTGTGTTTGTTTATTTCTTTCAGTTGTTGATCTGTAGATGGTTGAGACTACATTTGTGTTTATTTCAGTATTTATATGGTTAAATAACTTATTAAGGAATAAACAAGTCAGTGAAATAAACCAGATAATACAGGAAAAATTTCTGATGTGTTAGATAACTTAGATTTAGAAATTTCAACATGGTATCAGAGCCAGGTTGCAGATCACAAGAGGACAAAAGGCACCAGCATAATCAGAGGTATTTGCATCAGTAGCAGTTGTCCCAAGAGACAGAGTTGCTCCTAAGCAGAAGATAGCAGAGTAGGAGTGACGCAAAGGGCTTACGTCATCATTCCGAACCAGAAAAAGGGTCAGCGCAGAGGCACTGATAGGCAGAAGAGGCTCACGAAGAGCCACGTCATCCTATTAAGTCAGATTGGAGTGACGCAGATGGCCAGAGGAGCAATTCAGCCTTGTCGGGGTTGCGCAAAGCTAAGAGGCTCAGTTTCTTCAGCTGTTAGGGCCTAAGGAGCTGTGGGCAAATTATGGATTGTGAAGCTGATGGGGTGTTGTTGTTGTCAAAGCAGAACAATACCTAACGGGACAAAACCAAGGTAGAGGGAGTTGCTACCTAGGCGGATTTCTAACCCAAAAATCTATATTAGTGGTGTAGGAGCAAAGGGGATCAGAAAGGTGCGATTCGACTATTGGCAGAAGGATTTCCAGGAGGGAAATCGAGACTCAGAGGGAGCCTAGGAGAGGATTTCAAGGAGGGAAATCGAGACTCAAAGGGAGTCTAGAAGAGAACTTCCAAGAGGAAAGTAGAGACTCAGAGGGAGTCGAAGAGGAGCGAAGATGGCAACTGATGACGATTGTGCCATGAGTGTTCATACACCTCTAGAGAAGAGGTGGGGAGATATCAAGCTGTAGTCGAGAGGACTACAGGAGATGTGGGGCAGGATCCTTGAGGTACCCAAACTCTTGGATCATATCCAGCTACGGGAGCCCCGAGAGTAGTAGCAGGATGACGGATGTCGGTAGAAGCAAGAGGGGGATGGAGCGGCAGAACAGCGCTAGAGTGCAAGGATCTGTACCAGCGCAATGAGGGTTGCAACAGTGTGAGAGGCAGAGAGGAGGTTGTAGTAGTGCAGGAAGGCACAGAGGTGTTTGCAGCAGTGCGAGAGGCACAGAGTTGCTGCAGCAGTGCAAAGGTAGCAGAGGGAGCACAGGATAGCAGCAGAGAGAGCTTCAGTGTCGGAGGGCTTCTAGCCTGACAAGGATGTCAGTAATTGGGTAGATCAGTTACCATCGTCTCAGTAACTGAGTTGCAGTGCAGCAGTAGCAGTGATAGTGCTATGGGCAGCACGATGCAGCATGATGAGAGAGGGTTGTTGTTAATTTTAGGTATGTTTTATGCTAATAGCAAATTTACTTCAATTTTCCATATTAGCTCAATATCAATTCCAGATTAGCAATCATATTTAGCATGATAGTAAAATGCAAATAGAACATAAACGTAAATCGTAGAAGACAAGCCAAAACAAGAAGACACAAGATCTGGCGCCAGCCAGGGACAAACCCCAATGTGGAGAAACCCTTGATCAATTCTTCTTATATGTTCTGTAATAGTTCAGCAGAGAGAGAGATAGTACATACATCAAAAATCAACATTTTGACTTATCTAAATAAGACCAAAGATCTTCTCTAAGAAGATGGCACATGAGGCAGTTGATCTAAACTCAAGCTAAGGCATACTACTTCAATTGATCCTCCGAGGTGACTCCATCACCATGCAGCACCCATCACTGTGTTGCACCTCATCATCATGTTGCACTCGTCACCATGCTTCACCCAATCACTGAGCTACTATGTTGCTCCCATCACTAAGCAGTACCACATCTTCACGTTGTACCCATCATCAACAAGTCGTTGCAATGCATCGTGTTGTTGCTATACATCCATGCCTATCATCACCATGTTGTACCATTGTGTTGCACCATATTGCACCACGTTGCACCCATCCTTACTATCACCTATATGCTGCACTACTATCATTGTGCACTATGTGGCACCATTCATCATGCTGCACTAAACATGTTGTCTCTAACACCATGCCACATCCAACATACGCTCATTCATGCTCGTTGTAATATATATCATTATGCAACACATATAGCATCCAATATGTTGCAACCTATTTCCACTTATCAGCCTTAATTGCTTGCTATGGCTTGCAGCGTAGAAAAGCAACCAGGCTATAGTTGTTTAGGCTTCTTTCATACTCAGTCAGCGGAGAGCTTCTCTAGGACAGCAATCAAGTCCTCTAATAGTCCTCCTTAACGGCCTCTAACAGTCCTCCTCATGGATTGCGTCTAGGGCACCAACATGACACATAAGACTGCAGTTAGAAGCACAATTGGACAACTACTAATAGATATAGTCCTCTATTTTGGTGATTGTAACCTTCTCTTTTTACTGTGGCTAGGGCAGACTTGAGACTGCAGATTAGGAACCATTCAGGCAGCGTATTGTAGCTCTAGAGATCCCCTAGGACTGCAGCCAAATCTTGTCATTTACTGTGACTAGGGTAAGGCTGTAGTCCTTCCATTTTGACTGCGGCTAGGGCTTGCACTCACAGCAAGTTAGGGCACATGAAAACCCTACTCAAACTTTGGCCTAGAACAACGTTAAGGTCTTCATAATGACTGTGTTTAGGTCTGCGTTTAGGACTTCACCTTCAGTGCGTTTAGGGCAGCTTCATCATGACTGCGTTGAGGGCTATTGAAACCAGCATATCCTAGTCACCTGCTTGACTGCGTCCTAGATCTAGGGCATGCATAGAGCAAGGGCATCATCTTCTAGGAGCTATGTAGATCCTTCTTACCTATGGCAGCATCTAGGGAAGCTCTTCTTAGGGCAGCGTATCTCTTAGGATCTCTCCTCCCACCAAAACCCAAAGACAAGTGGAGAGGAAGAGATCACAAGAAGAGTGTGTGCAAATGAATAGCAAGCCACCTCTTTTTATCCTAAAACGTTGAGCACAAGTGGGGGCAATTTGGTTGCTAGTCGACCTTGACGAATTGTCCCATAACACAAATAAATTCATATCTCCATGCATACATGTCCGAATTGGGTGATCTTTTGATCAATCCTATGCCTCTCGACGAGAGGAATCCAAGTAAAATATCAGTTGCTATGAATAAGTAGACCCACACGGAGTTTGGCCCTACGTGCCAATTTTAACACCCCCTCTCAACAAGGGAGAACTCCATCTGCTGATCCATCTGCCAAACTATGTTATCTCTGCCATCAGTGCCCTACACTCCTCTGCTCTACTAAATTATGAAGAATAAGAAATGATCGAGAATGTATCATACTATCCTCTACTGACCCCAAGTCAGTCCCATATAAAAGAGAATGTTTCATACCACTCTTACTGATCCGAAATTAGTTCCAAATAAAGAGAGTGCATCATACCACTCTTACTGATCTGAAATCAGTTCCAAAAGAGAGTGAGTTATATCACTCTTACTAACCCAAAGTCAGTTCCAATTGATCCCAGATCAATATCATCCTAGCATAGGGAGTATGATAGTAACACGAAGCGTCCATCGGTACTACTATAGTCCCTATCCTCATTTCCCTGCTCATTGGCCAGATGAGAGGTACTTCCCATGAGTCCCAGACTGCATGGGTAGGATGTCTCGGCAGGAGAAGGATGAACCACTCATCCTGCCTACATGTCATCGAGGGTATCCCAGGGGAAGGCTAAACCACTCACCCTGTACACAACAAATCACTAAGGGAAGGTTGAACAGAGGTTGCAGGAAACGTCCCCCCCCCCCGGATCAAAACCCCGATCAGCGATCCATACGGATATGTGGGGGAATCGCCGTCCGAAACGTGTTTCAGGCTGATAAATACGCTTCCTACCATTCTCGGAAACAGGTGGCCGAAATGCGTTTCGGTTTTTCCAAAACGCGATTCATACAGCGGTTCAGCCGTACAAAGTGCGCCGCTTCGGGGTCCGATCCGTACGGAACGCGACCGATTCCGCCAAGCTTTTGCCATTTCCGCCACGCGCAAAAAAAAAAGATGTTTTTTATTTATTTTTTTTAATTTTGTTATTTTTTAAGGTTGGGGTGGGTCCACATTGGATTAGGGTGAGGAATGAAGGGATTTAACCCCCCATTCATCTCTCGTTTTCTCACATTGAGTTTATGAGAGCTTGGAGAAGAGAAGAGAGGAGAGAAGAAGAGAGGAGAGCTTGGAGGAGTGAAGGAGGAGGAGCATGGAGGACTTCCATCTACAAGAGCTAAAGAGTTAAGTGCAAACCCCAAACTTCCTTATTTTTTTGACATTTTTTTTGTATTTTTCTCCTCCCTCTCCTACTCTTTCCCATTCTTTTTGCTTGCTCATTTAATTGCAGGTTGTCCACCACCTATATCCATATTCCAAGATGGTGTTCTTTTCGCTTCTATGTATCATTCCACTTTTGGTTATAATGATGGCAAGGGGCAATAGGAATAGAAGGGAAGAAGCACAAGAGGATAGTGGTCCCAATATGAGTGACCCAATGTATGATGAGGAGGAAGGGTTTGAAAAGGAAAAGGATGAAGTTGAACCTGAAGGGAACACTAAAACACTAGAGGGGAAAGCTGCATTAACACCCTTTTGGAACTATGTGACCAAAATTGAAGGGGGAAAGGGTGGTGGAAGCTACAAATTTTTGTACCCTCGTGGTTGTCATGGAGGAAAACCATTTAGTGGTTCATATACCCGTGTGAGGAGGCATCTTTGTGGGGTGATAGACAGTGATGACAAAAAGAGTGTTGTGGGGATACAAATTTGCCCAAACATTTCAGCTGAACAAAAAAGAAAATACATCCAAATAGAGGAGGTTGCACAACAAAAAAGCAAGAAACAAAAAACTCATTATGAATCAAGTGCAACCTCTAGATTTGGTAGCTCATCTCCTCATGGTACTTCTGGAAGCTCTAGAGATAAAAGAACAATTGGGGATTTCCTGCATGTTGCTGGGAGGGATGATGTGGATGGAAAGATAGTTCGATTTCTTTGTGCTTCCGGTGTACCATTCAATGTGCTTCGCTCTCCCTATTGGCATGAAATGGTAAAGGCCATCAATGAAGCCCCAAAAGGATACAAGTCCCCTAACTATGAGAAAGTTAGAATAGTGTTATTAGAAAGAGAAAAAGCAAAGGTTCAAAGAGCTTTGACACGTTTTACAAATGAGTGTGTAGATTGTGGGGTATCCATTGTATCAGATGGGTGGACAAATATTAGAAACCAACATTTGATAAATGTTCTTGGTGTTTCTGCTAGTGGTGCAGTATTTATTACATGTCATGACTCCTCCTCCATCAATGCATCTTCCCAAAACATTGCAGATCTCCTATTGCAATCAATCAAAGATGTTGGTCCGAATAATGTGGTTCAAGTGATCACAGATAATGCAACAAATTGTAAGGCAGCAGGAAAAGATATTGAGCGTACTCATCACACATCTTTTGGTTTGGGTGCCTGGTTCACACATAGAACCTTTTGATGCATGATATTGTGAAGCATAAAGAATGTGGGTGGATTAATGAGCTTTACAGGAGAGGGAATCAACTCATTAAATTCATCACAGGGCATACAAGGGTAAACTACTTCTATGGCACTTACTCCAAGTTGCAATTGCTTAAACTTGAAAAGACAAGATTTGCCAGTCATTACCTCACCTTAGGTGGCTAGTGAAGGTGAGACAAGCTTTAACTAATATGGTGTGTGCTGAAACATGGGATGAAATTAACACTGATAGAGATGGTGCTAATGTAGCCAAGGATACTATTCTTGACATGTACTTTTGGCCACAGGTTAAATATGTTTTGTTATTCACCAAACCAATTTATTACATGATCAAGTTTGGAGATTCAGATCAACCAATAATTGGGGAGGTGTATGAGCAAATGGATAGCATGTTGGGGCAGATTAAAAACATTGTTGAGCCTAGAGATATCACCTTGTACAATTATATTCGTGCAGAGGTGGAAAACCGATGGGAAATGCTAAATGTTCCATTGCATGCATTAGCATATGTTTTGTCACCTAAATACTATCATCCATCATGGCTTTCAACACCAACACCAAGGGGGGGAAGCAGGGGAAAACCACACCAAGATCAAGAGGTTCACAAAAAATATATGATTGCATTGAGTAAATTAGTCCCTGATGAGGACGAGGCTGCCATGGCACGGAGACAGTTGGGCAACTATACGCTTGACACTGGTCCATTTGATAGCATGCATGCAATTAGAGATCGAGAGACTTTTTCTTCTCTTGAGTGGTGGAACATGCATGGAGGAGCTACTCCACTTCTACAGACTTTGGCATTGCAAGTGCTATCACAGGTGGTAAACACTTCTTTTGCAGAGAGGTGTTGGAGCTCTTATTCTTTCATCCACAGTGTTAAAAGGAACAAGTTGAGTTTAGACCAGGCAGAGAGCTTGGTTTATGTTCATTACAACTTGTGATTGTTGTCCCATTACTGTGATGATGCAAAGACTAATAAAGACCTTAAGATTTGAGACAGGAATCCAGAGGAGCCCAATTTGGAGGATGGAGTGTTGCGATTAGAGCAATTAGAGGATGCTCTTATCCAAGTATGTCCATTGTGGAATGAATTTTGCTTATAAAGCATTTTTCTAATTCATGTTTTTATTTTTTTTTGTTAACTAGTGGTTTTTTTTTGTATGAATTTTTTGAGCGCTTCCAGGATGATGATGATCGAGTTGAGATGCCACCCCCATCTGGTCCCTTGGTTCCTAGGTTCCATGGTTCAACACCAACAACAAGGGGTTTGTCTTCATCAGTTTCAGTGCCACAAATTCCATAGGCATCATCTTCTTCATTGCCACCACGTGGATGCCGGCCGCCACGTTCTCTTCGTGGTGGAAGGAGGAGAGATTAGCAGATATATTCACAATTTACTACTTTTGTCATAGATTAATCATTAGACTTGTAGACTTGTGAATTTGAACCTTTTTGTCTTGGTAGTGACCAAGTGACCTATTTTGTAAACATTATCATTTGAATTTTGGACATGACAAATGTTGACAGTTGCTCACTTGCTAGATAAATCATAATATGCTCTATGTTCTATGTTTTATAATATGCTTAAATGTTTTATGTTTTATAATATGCTTAAAAATTTGATGTATGTTTGTAATTGCTAGAATATAGATGTTTGATGCTCGAATAATTAATCATTGATGTACATACTAGTAACTACAATGGAATCATGGATGCCATATCTATCTTGATTTATGCAAAAATATGCATGTTTTCATGCCTTCTACAACTAATTTGGTATTTGGAATGTTTGTTTTGAATATAAATACAGAAAAATGTAAAATATATATATATATATATATAGCAAACGCTTCACTTCCTAGATTTTTGGAAAATGACGCTTCCGCATCCCCACTTCCAAAAAACATCCCCACTTTGTTTAGCATTGGGTTGAACCACTCACCTTATGACTGTGCCTCAGCAAGAGAAGGATGAACGACTCATCCTCCCTATATAGCAAACCACTAGGGGAAGGTTGAACCACTCATCCTGCCTATATAGCAAACCACTAGGGGAAGGCTGAACCACTCACCCTATGGTTGCTCATCACTCCAAGATGTACCCCCAAGCCCCCGGAGCTCCCAGAGCTCAATGTCCATATCATACAGGACCCTTAGGAGAGAGTCTCCCCACGACTCCTAGTCATTCTCGAAAAGTCTCAAATTTGACCTTTCCCAGGGGCTTCGACAGAATGTTGGCAGCTTGCACATCAGTCCCAATGCAATGGAGCCTTCTTGCTCCTCGATGTACCATATCCCAGATAAAGTGGTACCTAATGTCTATAAGCTTGAAGCGATCATAGAATATCGGATTCCTCAACAATCGAATCCCCGCCTGATTGTCACAGAAGATCACGGTGGTATCCAGCATGTGTCCAAACAGCTCACTTAAGAGCTTCCTCAACCAAGCAGTTTCACACGAGGTCATACTCGTAGCTATGTATTCGGTCTCAACAATGCTCAAAGCAACCGACTTCTGCTTCCTGCTCATCCAAGATATCGCAGCAGAACCCAAAGAGAACCAGCACCCATAAGTGCTCTTGCGATCCTCCACACTGCTTTCCCAGTCAACATTCGAATAATCATGCAGCTTCACATTTCTAGCAGTGTATCTCAATCCATAAGAGATTGTACCCCGAAGATATCTCAAAAGGTTCTTGGCACCAATCTAGTAAGGCTCAACCATATATGAGCTCAACATGCTAACTGCAAAACATATATCCCGACGGGAGTTCACCAAGAACATCAATGCTAGAATGAGTTTATGAAACTCAGAGGAATTTCCCAAATCAAGTCCAGCATTGAGGTAGTCACGGGCTTGCAGTTTACAATTCCAAATCCCAATTCCAACTCCCTGTTACTTTTGCAAATGAGAGGGTCTGCACCTGTCAGGAAGAGGTCGTCCTCATAGGGTTCCAATTTGAGAGGTCTATCATCCACAACCTTCAAGCAATGGTTTGGATCAGCTTCACTTCTAGTGAATCTCAGCTTCATCAGACAGTTATCAATCCTCTCATATCAAGCCCGGGGTGTTAGCTCTAAATCATAGAGAGCTTTCTTCAACCTGCATACATGAGATTCCTGATCATGAATTTCAAACCCCTCGGGTTGTTACAAACCTATGGACTAGCTACATGAGGGGAATGGTCCCCTTGTAAGATTTTCATTCAATACATCTTGGACATGTACCTTCATACTCTTCTTGAATTCAAGCATCCCTGTCACCATCTGACTCACATCAGGTAGGGCCCCATAATAAGCAGACCTTCGGTGCTATAGAAGAGATGTGTCAACTGACATGGTCCCCAATGGACTTCCTGCAACTTGATAAAAATTTCCAAACCTGAAACTAAGAATAAAAGCATCTTGAAAAATTCATTTTTCAAACACGTACCTTTCCATTGATGAATGCCACCTTGAAACCTTTGATTTCCATTGCCGAAATGGACACCAGGTTCTTCTGAGATCAGGTACATAAAAAACTTCTTGTAAATGAATCGTGTTACCCTCATTCAATTGAGGGGTAACATTCCCGACACCCTTTCCGGGATAGGTGGCATTGACTCCAAGTATAATTCCCACGATTGTTTCCATCTCTACCAAATTAGAGAGAGCATCCTTCTATCCGATGAAGTGCCTTGAAGCACTACAATCAATAAGCCAGATTCCCAAAGAGTCTAGAAGAGAAGTAGTGGAGAGGACCAATATAAGATAACACTCCTTTAGCTTATTAGAAACAACATTTGATTCTTCATACCTGGGGTTCCTTGCTTTCTTTGAAGAGTCGACCATTTTCTTGATGACCTGGATTACCCGTCATTCCTCTGATCATTGAAGATGTCCCTAGAATGATTGTTATCATCATCAAGTGATGTGTCCCTACCATTCAGACACTCCTTCACAAGTGATGTGGCCGAACTTATTGCAAGCAAGGCATCTGCCTTTCCTTCCACCCTTAGATCCAGACTTCCCATTGAAGTCATCTTTAGGTAGGCCAATAGATGCTTCCGCTACACCACTCAGATAATATTCTCTGCTTCGAATTCACCTTTGGTGAATTTGAAGAGGGATGAGGAACCCATTGAGCCTTTTTGTCCTTTCCAACTGTCTTCGGTGATTACTCTTTCACTCTTGCTTGGGCTTTTTCTTCACCTCACCTCTGATGCCATGTTAATTTTAGGTATGTTCTATGTTGATAGCAAATTTACTTCAATTTTCCATATTAGCTCAATATCAATTCCAGATTAGCAATCACATTTAGCATGATAGTAAAATGCAGATAGAGCATAAACATAAATCGCAGAAGACAAGCCAAGACAAGAGGACACATGATGTGAGGCCAGCCAGGGACAAACCCCAATGTGGAAAAACCCTTGATCAATTCTTCTTATATGTTCTTCAATAGTTCAGCAAAGAGAGAGATAGCACATATACATCACAAGTCAACATTTTTACTTATCTAAATAAGAGCAGAGATCTTCTCTAAGAAGATGGCACATGAGACAGTTGATCTGAACTCAGGTTAAGGCATACTGCTTCAACTAATCCTCCAAGGTAACTACATCACCATGCAGCACCCATCACTGTGTTGCACCTCATCATCATGTTGCACCCGTCACTGTGCTACACCCAATCACTGAGCTACTATGCTGCTCCCATCACTGAGCAGTACCACATCTTCATGTTGTATTCATCATCAACAAGTTGTTGCAATGCATCGTGTTGTTGCTATACATCCATGCCTATCATCACCATGATGTACCATTGTGTTGCACCATACTTCACCACGCTGCACCCATCCTTACTGTCACCTATATGCTGAACCACTATCATTGTGCACTATGTTGCACTAATCATCGTGCAACTAAACATTTGTCTCTAACATCATGATGCATCCAACATACACTCATCCATGCTTGTTGTAATATATATCATTATGTTGCACATACAACATCTAATATGTTGCAACCTATTTACACTTATCAGCCTTAGCTGCTTGCTATGGCTTGCAGCCTAGCAAAGCAACTAGGCTATGGTTGTTTAGGCTTCTTTCATATTCAGGTAGTGGAGAGCTTCTCTAGGACAGCAACCAAGTCCTCTAACAGTCCTCATTAACTGCCTCTAATAGCCCTCCTAAACCTAACAGTCCTCCTCATGGACTGCGTCTAGGGCACCAACATGACACATAAGACTGCAGTTAGAAGCACAATTGGACAGCTGCCATAGTCCTCTATTTTGGTGACTATAACCTTCTCTTTTACTGCAGCTAGAGCAAACTTGAGACTGCATATTAGGAACCATTCGGGCAGTGTATTGTAGCTCTAGAGATCCCCTAGGACTGCAACCAGATCTTGTCATTTACTGCCGCTAGGGTAAGTCTGTAATCCTTCCATTAGGATTGCAGCTAGGGCTTGCACTCACAGCAGCTTAGGGCACATGAAAACCCTCCTCAAACTACAGCCTAGAATAGCATTAAAGTCTTCACCATGACTACATTTAGGTTTGTGTTTAGGACTTCACCTTGACTGCATTTAAGGCAGTTTCATCATGACTACGTTGAGGGCTATTGCAACTAGCATATCCTAGTCACCTGCTTGACTGCGTCCTAGATCTAAGGCATGCATAAAGCTAGGGCATCATCTTCTCAGAGCTACATAGATCCTTCTTATCCATGACAGCATCTAGGGTAGCGTATCTCTTAGGATCTCTCCTCCCACCAAAATCCAAAGACAAGTGGAGAGGAAGAGATCACAAGAAGAGTGTGTGCAAATGACTAGCAAGCCACCTCTTTCTATACTAAAACGTTGAGCACAAGTGGGGGCAACTTGGTTGCTATCCGACCTTGACGAATTGTCACATAACACAAATAAATTCATATCTCCATGTATACATGTCGGAATCAGATGATCTTTAGATCAATCCTACACCTCTCGACGAAAGGAATTCAAGAAAAATATCAGCTGCCATAAATAAGTAGACCCACATGGAGTTTGGCCGTAGTTGCCAATTTTAACAATTGCAGTGCAAATGTAGTGTTGGGAGAAAGGACCAGCAGCAGCACGGATGCAGAGGGAGTTGCAATACAGATGTAGCAATGGCAGTGTAGAGCCATGGGCAGCAGTACAGGAGGAAGCAGTGCAAAGGATGTTGGGCAACAGGACAAACATCAACAAAGGTACCAGTGTCGAATGATCAGAGTGGTGTTCAGTGGTGGAACATTACTAGAGCACATTCCTCGCTAAGAGGGAGTGTTGATTTGGGGTAGCATCGGATATGCTCTAGCCATTAAAATTGGTGGAGAGGCTAAAGCACATGAGATCTCCAAGACGCAGAAATGGTTTGGGGAAATTCCACCCGGTTAGAGAGATATTAAAATAATTAATATTTTTAATGGGTTCTTAAGTCTAAACTTAGGAAAATAAAAATATTAATGGGTATTAATATAAAACTGGGTGAGAAATTTCTAAATGACATGGATCAAGCCAAATCTAATCTTAGCCATTGATTAGAGATTTAATCTCGATCATTGAAGACTCAACAGAAAAAGTATAAGAGGAGGCTTGAGGGTCAGTTGAAGAGACACCAAGTTGATCAGTCAATTCGATTTTCTGGAGAGGGGTTTGCTTAGAGAAATCGAGCCAGTGATCAGAGTTGCAGGGAGGGGCAGTGACTACATAGCAGAGAGGTTGAGATAGTGTCGAAGGACCAGCGCAGAGGCAAAGAAGGCTACGCAGAGCCAGCAGGAGCCACGCAGAGGGCCAAAGTGACTGCACAGAGGGACAGAGGGCCTGCATGGGTGACGCAGAGGGGTAGAGAGCCAGCGCAAAGCATCAGTAGGCTAATACAGAGGGTTCTAGGTTGACGTAGAGGCCAGAAGGGTTGATGCAGTGCCTCAGAGAGGCGTTGAAGAGATTTTCGTGGAGCAGACTTACCGAATATCTGCTTCCAGAGAGAGGTATTACTGCCAAATTGATTTCTCTGTCGGGTGAGCCAGTTTGGCACTTAGTTGTACTCAAGAAAGCTGCTTAATAATAAAACCCTAAGAACTGTTGCATTGGTTTTCCCAAGTTGGGTTTTTTCAGGGACAATTGTCCAAAAATAACGGTGTCCCTTGTGTGCTTGTCTATTTCTTTCAATTGTTGATCTGTAAATGGTTGACACTGCATTTGTGTTTATTTTCAGTATTTATATGGTTAAATAACTTGTTAAGGAATAAACAAGTAGGTGAAATAAACCAAATAATGCAAGAAGAATTTCTGATGTGTTAGATTCAGAAATTTCAACACTTTGAACTAGGTTTAATTTCCCTTATCTAGTATCAACATCTTCTATCTAAACTTCATCACTACTTTATCTTTCTCCTCCTTGGTGAAGTTTGACCATTTATGAACTTTTTTCATTACCTGTTGTGGTGGTTTTCGTGGTAGCCCTTCATCTTATTTTTGCTTCTGCAAGGCCCCTTGTATGTGCTTATTTTGATGTAATCTCTAGTCTCGTCGACCTAGTTTCATCTTTAGTGGTGAAGAATGTAATCTCTAGTCCCTTCGACCTAGTTCCATCACTGTGAATGTAATCTCTAATCCCTTTTGTGCTTAAAATTTACCATATTTTAACATTTTTCTGTATGTTGACGAGTCTTATAAGGGTCGTTCCCGAGTCTTATACCAGTCAACGAGCCAATGTCATGACAAGTCTTATACAAGTCGTGCAACATTGGTACTTAGTGAGAATTATCTTATTACAAGAGTACTTGACAATATTGAGATGACAATCTTAAACAAGATAAATGCTAAAGGATACAAGTGCAAAATTCAACTATAGGTCAATCCACAAGATGCTTGAGTAAATCAACTTATCCACCAATGATTATCAACACAAGATATTATGCCAATTTAAACTTAGAAGCCCAAGTTAACTCTATTCATCAACAAGATTAACTTCAGATTTCGAGTGCAAAATTAGACAATGTTTGAGACCAAAATGAGATAAGCCAATTTCAGATTTATGACAATTTAGATCAACAATAACACTTCAAAAATTTCTAACTTTGTTAATGTTATGACAGCAGTAAGGAAACCACCTCAAATCATGAAATTTGCCCGACACACAAAACATAAAATTTTCTGATGATTAGCGAATGAAAACTAACTCGTTAAGCCCACTTTATGATGATATATTCAGTGATATTTCAGATCTGATTTTTTAATTACAGCGGTAAATAACCACAGATCAGCAAGCTAATGATGCCAAGAATAAATTACCAATATGCCCAAAAATAGCAAAAATGCACTGAAACTTGAAAAAAATCAATTTGTAGGGCTTTTAGAGAGCATGACTCAGCGAATTTCAGAATTGATATGTTTATTACAGCAGTGAATAGATGACAGATCAGCAAGCTACCAATACTAAAGACAATGCCAAAAATGCCCAAAAGTAGTAAAATTTTGTTGGAGACTAAAAATTCAAAAATTTTGACCCTTATTAAGTGTATGCTTCAAAAATTTCAGCCCTGAAATTCTCAGTTATGTAGTAAATTCCAGCAAGCATTAAATTAGATCTACGCTAGATCTAAGATGCCCAAATGGCCAAAACTCATGAAAATTTAGATTTTACAATTTTAGATTATTTTGACCATTAAACATGTGATTTTAAGGCTTAATTATTATTGAATTGATTGTTGTAATAAGACAGAGATAAAACTAGGGTTTAGAGGTCAAACCCTACGCCCAAGGCCTTGAAGAACCCTTGCTCAAAATTTTCCAAATCCAGAAGCAGAGACAGGGAAGCAGAGACAGAGGGGGGCAAGGGCAAGGGCAGTGAGGCCTGAGCAATATTTTCCAGATCCAGCAACTTCATTGTAGAGAGACAGAGATAGCCATAGTGAGGTTGACGTAGAAGTTGCACAGAAGCCTCTAGCGGCAGTTCGACTCTGCTGGAAAAAAATCAAGTTTCAGTTCCAGAGGTTGGAAAACCATTTTCCTAGTTAGCAACAGAGTAGAAGCCTTGAGGAGCAACAGATCCAGACTAAGCATGGAAGGGATTGCGTTAGGGTGACGCAGGGATGACTCACTTGGAGCTGCAATAAAAGCCAGGATTTGCCAGTGGGGCAAGGAAAATTCCTCACTAGAAATTTGCCAGTATTTTTCTCTGTAGGATTGCCAAATTCGACATCCAGTTGTACTCAGATTTTCTCTAACTGTTACATAATAATAAAAACCTCAGTTGCTCCACCAATTTTCCCAAGTCAGGATTTTCCGGGGACGTTTGTCCAAAAATAAGTGTGTTAATTTTTATGTGTGTGTGTTAGAATTTTCTCAGCTTCCAATGTTATTTTCTTCCGAAATTTAATTTGTGAAGGTTGCAGTTGTTGAAGTTTCTAAGTTTACTTAGTTTAGAAACCCTTCATGCACTTTTTCTGATTTATTCCTACCTACTCATTATTTTTCTTTAACAGGTTATTTACAAAGTAAATACTAAAGATAAACGCTAGTGCATGCTCAACATATTACAGATCAGCAACTAAAATAAACAAGAACAAACACACCACATGACACCGTTATTTTTGGACCAATGTCCCCAACAAAACCCAATGCAAGAAAACTGGTGCAACTATCTGAGGGTTTTCTTATTAAGCAATATCAAAGTACAATCTAGATGTCGAAATTGGCCTACACAACAGAGAATTTCCTTAGCAGCTATACCTCACAGTTTGAGAGAAATCTCCAGGCTAAAACCCTGAAAAATATTTCCAGCAGCTCCTTAACACAAAACTGCTCTGCAACCCCAGTGTCTGCCCAAACTGGACTGCATCAGCCCCTCTCTGTCCCATGTTGGCCCTGTGTCAGCCTTTCTTGCCCTACGTCAGCCCCAGGAGGCCCTGCGTCAGCTCTGGGAGCCTCTGCGTCAGATGCGCTGGCCCCTCTGGTGCTTTGCGCAGCACTTGGCTGCCTCTGCGTGGCCCTACGTGAGCCCTTGCTGGCTTTGTGTCACCCTCCTTGGCTGCTGTGCTGCTCTCCCGGCACAATCTCTGCCTTCTTTGTTTCTCTGTACTCAATGCCCCTCAACTGCTCTCCCGATCATTGATTCTATCTCTCTTAGCAAACCCCGCTCTAGAGAATAGAATGATTGATCATCTGGTGTACCCTCCAAGTGACCCTCAAGCCTCCTCTTATAATTTTCCTGTTGACAATCCAACGACCGAGAAAAAGTCCCTAATCAACGGCTAAGATTAGATCTAGCGTGATCCATATCTTTTGGACCATTCTAACACAGATTCATATTAATACACATTAATATTTTATTTTCCCTAAGTTTAGACTTAGGGACTCCATTAAAATATTAATTATTTTAATATCCCTTGACCTAAGTAACTGGATTCGTTCTGGAGGGTCCACGAATCTGAATTCGTCGTGTCAGACACGATTCGCTGCAAAATCATGTCCAAAATCCATGACATGTCGAATCCGATTTTGACACGCCGAATCCCCCAGCGTGTCACGAAATTTAGAAACGTGTCACGATTTTTGACATCGTGTCCTGTTTTCTAGGACTCGTTTGGCAGAAAAGTCACCTGCGTAGATTAGAGAAGGCCACATTTGTTCATTACAGCCACATTGTTTATCATTTGGCAAGCGTTGTTTGAGTTGTTGGCAAGTGGAGAAGGGTTTGGAGCAAGGAGTTAAGGGAGTAGAGCATTTGGCTAGGAGATTCAAGCACCAGGTAAGTGCATTTTACCTCCATTTTTTTGCAGTTCTTATTCTATTACAGCAGTTTGTATATGATTTTTTGTTTACAAATTTGTGCATGTTTTATTTATTTCTTTTACAGTATTCATGGCTCAATCAAAGGCAACAGTTAGGCACAAAGGAAGGGAAAGAATGTCATGGGTGGAGATGCCCCTTCTCCCCCAATATCATCAGAGTCTATTGCAAGTAATGTTGAGGGAAGAGGACCTAAAGACAATGATAAATATCCATTGTGGAAATATGTCACAAGAGAGGATGGGCCAAACACCAAGGGAAAGGGAGGAGGCAATGTGCAATGGAAATGCAACTTTTGTCACATTTCTTTCAAAAGCACATATTACCGTGTGAAATCACATTTGTTGGCTTTACCGGGTTGTGGGATTGGAGCTTGTAAAGCTATTTCTTTACAAAAGAGAAAAGAATTGGAAAAGGAGTCCAATGTTGGTATGGAACATGTGGCTTCAAAATCAAGAAAACCCAAGAATGAAGACCCCCTTCCATTTTTTAGGAAAGCCACCACCAAATTTCCATTTGAGAGTTCTACTTCTACTGGGGGACAAGCATCAAAAAGAAGAGCACTTGGTCCAATGGACAAGATTTTCCAAAAAGAGAGACGTGAAGAGCTTGATTTCACCATTGCCTTCTTCTTCTATCAAAACCTCATATCATTTAATGTTGCACGCTCACCTCTATTTATTGAGATGTGCCGAGCTCTAACTCAAGGGGCTCCAACAGGGTATGTGCCTCCTAGGCCAAAGAAGCTAAGAACCACATTGTTGACGAAGGCAAAAAAAGAGGTGCAAAAAATGCTTGAGCCTATTGTAGCATCATGGCCAACCTCTGGGGTTAGCATTGTTTCTGATGGATGGAAAGATCCAGCACGACACCCAATCATCAACTTCATGGTGTCTTCCTTGAGTGGTCCAGTTTTCATGAAAGCAGTGGATAAACTTGGCAAATACAAGGATGCACAATTTATTGGTGAGTTATTTATTAAAGATATTGAAGATGTAGGTGTTGATACTTGTGTGCAAATCATTACAGATAATGCACCTGTTTGCAAGGCTGCTAGCATGATTGTGGAAGCTAGATATCCACAAGTGTTTTGAACACCTTGCATTGTCCATTCATTGAACTTAGCACTGAAATCCATAGCTTCTGATGTGCTTTGGATTATTGAGGATGCAAGACATATCCGTAACTTTGTGCAAAATCATACAAATGCCCTCACTATCTACAAGGAGTACACCAATCTATCATTATTGAAGATTGCTGATACAATGTTTGCCTCTTCATTCATGATGTTGAAGAGGTTAAGGGAGGTCAAGACCGCTCTTGGGGCCATGGTTATTTATGAGTTTTGGTCTTTTTGGAGAAAGACAGATCAAGTAGCCTCTAAAAGAGTGAAGGACACAGTGCTAGATGATTCTTGGTGGGAGGGTAGATCTAACTATTCGGATCATGGACCCTATCATTTCTTTGCTTTGATTTGCAGATACAGACAAACCCATCCTAGGAGAGGTTTGTGAGGGATGGGATTCCATGATTGAGTCTGTGAGGAGCATTATTCTACAGAGTGAGTGCCTCGAGTATGAGACATCACAAGAGGCCTTCTATGATGCTATACAGAATATTCTTATCAGTAGATGGGACAAGAATTGTATACCTTTACATTGTTTGGCTCACTCATTGAACCCCAAATACTACAGCCATGAGTGGCTGAATGGTGGACCTTCCCGCAGATTCCCTCCTCACATGGATGGCGAAATCTCACAAGGGAGGAAAGAGGCATTCAGGCGGATTTTTCAGGATAGTCCATTGCTTGCTGAGGTGGAGGATGACTTTGCAAAGTTTTCCACTGGCAGTGGTCGATTTGGAGCTTATGATGTGATTAGAGATAGGGGGGCTAAGAAGCCCTATTCTTGGTGGGAAAATCATGGGGCAACAAGCCCTCCTCTTCAGCAGTTAGCCATGAGGCTCCTCTCTCAGGTGACTTCATCCTCTTGTTGCGAAAGGAATTGGAGCACATATGGGAATTTGTATAGTGTGAAGAAGAGCAAGCTTGAGCAGTCCAGGGCAAAGACAATGGTGTATGTGCACACCAACCTTCGCCTTATTTACAGGCAGAGGGAAGAGTGGTTGAGGGGAAAAACAAAGATGTGGGATGTCTTTCCTGATGATATGGGTCTGGACACCAATGTTGAGTTGGCATTGGCCAACATGGATCTCAATGATCCAGTGCTAGAGCCTGTTAGATTTGATGACATAGAGGGCTCATCCTCCACACCAGCAGATGCAGAGGCGACTATGGATACAGGGGAGGAGGAAGATGCAGAGGAAAGTAGTGGGGACCATGATGATGAGGACATTGATGCCGATTCTGACATTTATTCTGATGTTGATTGATGACTTGAGGCTTGTATAACTATAGTTGTTTTATATTTTCTATTTCTATTTGCCATTGGCATTGCACCAGCGCTACCTATGTAACACATTTTGATTTGATGACTTAATGAGAAAACTACAGTTGTCAGTGTGTTTATCTTACTATCTTGTAGTTGTAAGTTGTCTTTCAATCATGAACTATGAATCATGATTTATGTGACCAGTACCACTGACATGTATTTGAATTTTGTATGTACTATGCATGCTAATAGCTATAGATGAAGATCTATGTTCGAAATCAATAAATGTGTATCATTAATTAAAATTTGTGTAAGAAATATCTAATTTTTAATATATATATATAAAAGGAATCCTACGTGTCCTATTCCGGGGGGTCAACGTGTCCAAATCTGACACCACGAATCCCGAATCCTACGAATCCCGAATCCCCGTGTCAGGTGACTTAGCTCCTGACCTGTTTAGAATCTGTCCAAACCCTTTCTGGGTATTGGAGATCTCATGTGCCCCAACCTATCCACCAAATTTTGTGGCTAGAGCACATCCAATGCTACCCCAAATCAACACTCCCTCTTAGCGAGGATTGTGCTCTAGCAATACTCCTCACTGAGTATTACTCTAATCATCCGACATCGGTACCTGTGCTGATGCTAGGCCTTCATGCCCACCATCCTCTGCATTGTTGCCTTCTGTACTGCTACCCATGGTTCTGCCACTGCCACTGCTGCATCTGTACGACAGCTCCCTCTGCATCCGTGCTGCTGCTGGTGCTTTCTACCAACACTGCATCTGCAACGCACCTCCTCTCATCATGTTGCATCGTGTTGCCCACTGCTGCGCTGCAACTCAGTTACTAAGAAGTAAGTAACTGATCCTCCAACTGACCTCCCTGTTGGGCTAGAAACACCCACTAATGCTGAAGCTCCCTCTATCGCTGACAAGTGCTCCCTCTCTCTGACCTCTGCACCGCTGCAACAACTCCCTGCATCTCACATCGTTGCACACCTCTTTGTGCCTTCCTGCACTGGTGCAACACTCCTGTGCCTTCCTGCAGTGGTGCAACACTCCTGTGCCTCTCGCACTGCTGCAACCTGCTAGCTCTGCGTTGTCTCGGGACTCTTGCACTGTAGCTCTCTCTGTCGCTCCATCCACATCCGTCTCTACCCACTCAGCCAGTCCTACTACTCCTCGTCGAGGCTCCCGTAGCAAGCTCTAATCCAAGAGGTTGGGTACCTCAAGGATCCTGCCCCTAATCGCCTATAGTTTGTTTAACTACAGCTCGATGTCTCCCCACTTCCGCTCAAGTCATGCGTGTGCACTCATGGCATAGTCATCGTCTATCAAAACTTCCTTCTCTGCCCGTGTTGGCGCTACCTTAGTCTCGGAAGACTCTCCCTTACTCTTCTTCCTCGGGCACTAGGTCGCATAATGACCCATCTCCCCACAGTGGAAGCACTTGATCTTGGATAGATCTTTCTTCTTCCGCTTCTCCTGCTTTCCCTCAGATGTTAGGGCCACATCTTCCTCCTCCTACTGAACTTTGATCCCTTTGCTGCTGCTACCTGTCTTTGATTGTCATCTGATCTCTTCCTGGCGAAGAGTTGCCCACATCTCATCCCAAGGTAGGATAGTTCCTCTACCAAGGATACTCTAGACAAATACTTCCCAATCTTCTGAGACAGCATTCAGGGTTGTCCTCACCATAAGCTCATGATCTGATGTCGCTACTATAGCACTCAACGGGTCTTAGATCTCATTCAGTCCTCCAAGGAAGGTGTCAATCGATTGACCCTTCTTCATCTGATACAACCTCATCTGGTTCTCGAGCAGCATTCTTCTATGCACAGAAGTATGCTGGTACAGGTTCTTGAGAGCCTCCCACATCTCAACTGTCGTTTCCTTCTCGGCTATATGTGGTACCACATGATCCTTGACCCTGTCAAGGATAATGCACTTGGCCCTCGCCATCGCCTCTTCGTACTTGTCATTATCATTGGGGTCGACTGGGATAGCTATAACCTTCAAGGCGAAGTTATTGACACGATTCCTGTCAAGCACTGATAAGATTCTGGCCTTCCAAGCTGTGAAGTTTGATGCTCCGTCCAGTCTATCCTGGTCTCTTACCCCGTGTAGTGCCATGATGCTCCTCTACTTCCCTTCTAGAAGTTCTCTGTTTGACTCCTCTGAGTCTCTACTTCCTGTTTGGAAGTTCTCTTCTGGACTCCCTCCTGGAAATCCTTCTGCCACTTGTCGAGATGCCCCCTACTCTGATTGTCTTGTACAACTGCACTGTTGATCCAGGTTCCTCGGCTAGAAACCCTCGATAACAACTCCTCTGGCCCTGCTTTGTCAGGTACTATTCTGACTATAGTACCTCACCAGCTCCACTCAACAATATTTCTGCAGCCTTCTAGACTCCAGCAACTGCCTCTATGTGAACTGCGTTAGCGCCTCTCTACCTCACGCTAGCTCTGCATCACCTCTAATGGGTCTACGTCAGCCCTGGGATGCCCTGCGTCACCCCTCTAGCCGTCTACGTCAGCAACGTTGGCCTCTCTGAGGCACTGCACAACTCTCGGCATCTTTTGTGTGGCTCTGGTTTGCTCTGCGTCACACTTCTTTGGCTTCTGCACTGCTAGAAACAACTTTTGTCACCTCTGGATAGTTGTTTTCTGTTGTTATTGCTCCGCTCAGCTAATGTCTTTTAGTCCTCCTATGATCTGCAATCATGTTCTGATACCATGTTGAAGTTTCTAAGTTTACTTAGTTTAGAAACCCTTCATGCACTTTTTCTGATTTATTCCTACCTACTTGTTATTTTTCTTTAACAAGTTATTTACAAAGTAAATACTGAAGATAAACACCAGTCCATGCTCAACATATTACAGATCAGCAACTAAAAGAAACAAGAACAAACACACCACATGATACCATTATTTTTGGACCAATGGTCCCGAAAAAACCCAATGCAGGGAAACCAGTGCAGCGATCTGATGGTTTTCTTATTAAGCAATATCAGAGTATGATCTAGGTGTCGAAACTAGCCTACCAATAGAGAATTTCCTTAGCAGCTATACCTCACAGTTTGAGAGAAATCTCCAGGCTGAAACCCTGGAAAATCTTTCTGGCAGCTCCTCAGCACAAAATTGCTTTGCATCCCTAGCGTCTGCGCAAACTGGATTGTGTTAGCCCCTCTCTGTCTCACACTGGCCCTGCATCAACCTTTCTTGGCCTGCATCAACCCCAAGAGGCCCTGCGTTAGCTCTGAGAGCCTCTGCGTCAACTGTGCTGGCCCCTCTGGTGCTCTGCACAGCACTTGGCTGCCTTTGCGTGGCCCTACGTGAGCCTCTGCGTCAGCTGCGCTGGCCCCTCTGGTGCTCTGCGCAGCACTTGGCTGCCTCTGCGTGGCCCTACGTGAGCCTTTGCTGGCTCTGCATCACCCTCCTTGGCTGCTGCACTGCTCTCCCAGCACAATCTCTGCCTTCTCTGTTTCTCTGTACTCAATGCCCCAACCTATCCACCAAATTTTGTGGCTAGAGCACATCCGATGCTACCCCAAATCAACAGTAGTGTGAATTATTTGGTATTTGTCGCAGCAGATATATTATTAAATTAATTAACAATGAAAAAAATAATTTTGAGTTGCTGCAATAGGATTTTAGACTTGAAATTTTCATAGCTTCCCTTTAGTAGGTCACCTATGAGAGATATGCTAAGTCCAAGGAACAAGGTGACAAAATAGGCTTATAGAGGACAACTCTTCCTAGGGAAAAGGTTCAGCAAGCAAGATAAGGCAATTCACATCCTCCAATATAGCCAATTTAGGGCACCAACGATCTAGGGCTTGATGAATAGCAAGTCTGATGGGTCAACCTAGAATCACAAGGCCAAGAAAACGTTTCCAAACAATGAATATTAGCAACCAATGGAACAACATGCCCTCTAAAAGCCCCAAGTTGAAGCCTAGGGCAAACTAGGGCTTTTCCAGGGCAAGATTTCCCTACGGAAAAAAGAATTAGCCTTTAAATGGATGAATTAGCCACTAAAATAGATTGTTTTTTAGGCAACCAACACTCCTTCCAATGTTGAATCCTTCCAAAAGCTAACGACTTCAACCCTAGCCCTAGCTAGCAACTTATCCTTGAGGGGCCAAAAATCAATTAGAGGGAGAAAATCATATTTGAGGAGATGTTTATGGATGATCAACAAAGTAACAAAGCCAGTGCCTATTTCTTGGGATGATGGAGTCTATGCGAATGTAAAATATGCTAAATCTTTGCAAGGATTAAGGGAATGATGAAACCCTAGGTCTCAAAACCTTAGCTATTACTTTTGTGAGGGACCAAAAACAAATAAGAGAGCTAGTTTAAAGATTCACCAATGGGATTTGCATTCACATTCTGCTACTGAGTAATGCATCATAGAATGTTATCATCTAGATTCCATTCATTAATTTTCAACAATAACTAGCGCAATAGAAACACTAGATAATTAGCCATTCCATACATTTGACACAACAATAAAAAATTATAAAATCCAAGACACACTTACAAGATAGTATGCATGTACAAGCCTTTATTGTTCCAAAGTAACATCTCCAAGACCAACGAAATAGCTCCAAATAGCAAAGTACACCATAGAGTCACATCTCCACAAGAAAACATGAAGGTCGAAATTCTCCAAGAGGGCCGAAATAATCACAAGTGGCGATCATCCAAGTAGTTCCCCTCCTATACCCAAAGGGCCTTAAGGGAGATCCCACTAAATTAGGACCAAATATTAACCCCCCAAGTAAGGTGAGAAAAGAAGATCACCGTCAAGGTCTATCAATCTTCCATATCACCCCAAAAAATCCATACTAAATGCCCAAAAACAAACAAGGATAAGCACCCGATTGCAAAATGATCAAAACACCTTTTGAATGGTAGCCTACCTTTGTCCAAGTGTTAATGTCGAATGGGTGAGAAGTACATGGCTACTACAAGTGGTGGAGGCACATGGAATATCATCAGCTAATGGTGGTGTTGAAGTTTCTAAGTTTACTTAGTTTAGAAACCCTTCATGCACTTTTTCTGATTTATTCCTACCTACTTGTTATTTTTCTTTAACAAGTTATTTACAAAGTAAATACTGAAAATAAACACCAATGCATACTCAACATATTACAGATCAGCAGCTAAAAGAAACAAGAACAAACACACCACATGACACCATTATTTTTGGACCAATGTCCGCGGAAAAACCCAATTGCGGGAAAACCGGTGCAACTAGCTGAGGGTTTTCCTATTAAGCAATATCATAGTACAATCTGGGTGCCGACACTGGCCTACCCAACAGAGAATTTCCTTAGCAGCTACAGCTCACAGTTTGAGAGAAATCTCCTGGCTGAAACACCAGAAAATCCTTCTGCCAGCTCCTCAGCACAAAACTACTTTGCAACCCTAGCGTCTACGCCATTTGGACTGCGTCAGCCCCTCTCTGTCTCACATTGGCCCTGTGTCGGCCTTTCATGGCCTGCGTTAGCCCCAGGAGGTCCTACGTTAGCTTCCTGGGCCTCTACGTCAGACACGCTAGCCTCTCTAATGCTCTACGTAGCACTTGGCTGCCTCTCTGTGGCCCTGCGTGAGCCCTTGCTGGCTCTGCATCACTCTCCTTGGCTGCTGCGCTGCTCTCCCGGCACAATCTCAGCCTTCTCTGTTTCTCTGTACTCAATGCACCTCAGTTGCTCTCCCGACCACTGATTCTATCTCTTAGCAAACCCCGCTCTAGAGAATAGAATGACTAATCACTCTGGTATATCCTCCAAGTGACCCTCAAGCCTCCTCTTATACTTTTCCTGTTGACATCTCAACGGCCAAGATTAAGTCCCTAATCAACGACTAAGATTAGATCTGGCTTGATCCATGTCTTTTGGACCATTCTAACACAGATTCATAGTAAGACACATTAATATTTTATTTTCCCTACGTTTAGACTTAGGGACTCCATTAAAAATATTAATTATTTTAAAATCTCTTGATCTGTTTAGAATCTGCCCAAACCCTTTCTGGGTATTGGAGATCTCATGTGCTCCAACCTCTCCACCAAATTTCGTGGCTAGAGCACATCCGATGCTACCCCAAATCAACACTCCCTCTTAGCGAGGATTGCGCTCTAGCAATACTCCTCACTGAGTATTACTCTGATCATCTGGCAACGGTACCTGTGTTGATGCTAGGCATTCCTGCCCAACATCCTCTGCACTGTTGCCTCCTGTACTGCTGCCCATGGTTCTTCCACCGCCACTGTTGCATCTGTATGACATCTTCCTCTGCATCTGTGCTGCTACTAGTCCTTTCTCCCAGTACTGCATCCACACTGCACCTCCTCTCATCATCTTGCATCGTGTTGCCCACTGCTGCACTACAACTCAGTTACTGAGAAGTAAGTAATTGATCTCCCAACTGACCTCCCTGTTGAGGTAGGGACACCCACTAATGCTGAAGCTCCCTCTGCCGCTGACAAGTGCTCCCTCTCTGACCTCTACGTTGTTGCAACAACTCCCTGCATCTCGCACCGTTGCACACCTCTTTGTGCCTTCCTGCACTGGTGCAACACTGGCCTCTCGCACTGCTACAACCTGCTAGCTCTGCGTTGTCTCGAGACTCCTGCACTATAGCTCTCTCTGTCACTCCATCTGCATCCGTCTCTACCCACTCAACCAGTCCTGTTACTCCTCAATAGGGCTCCCGTAGCAAGGTCTAATCCAAGAGGCTGGGTACCTCGAGGATCCTGCCCCTCATCGCCTGTAGTCCATCTGACTACAGCTCGATGTCTCCCCACTTCCGCTCAAGTGGCGTGTGCACTCATGGCACAGTCATCGTCTGTCAACACTTCCTTCTCTGCCCGTGCTAGTGCTGCCTTAGTCTTGGAAGACTCTCCCTTACTCTTCTTCCTTGGACACTAGGTCGCATAATGACCCAGCTCCCCATAGTGGAAGCACTTAATCTTGGAGAGATCCTTTTTCTTCCGCTTTTCTTGCTTTCCCTCCGATGTTAGGGCCACGTCTTCCTCCTCCTGCTTGACTTTGACCCCCTTGCTGCTACTACCTGTCTTTGACTGTCGTTTGATCTCTTCCTAGTGAAGAGTTGCCCACATCTGTCCCAAGGTGGAAGTGTTCCTATGCCCAGTATACTCTTGACAAACACTTCCCAGTCTTCTGAAACAACATTCAGGGTTGTCCTCACCATAAGCTCCTGATCCGGTGTCGCTCCTATAGCAGTCAATAGGTCTCGGATCTCATTCAGTCCTCCGAGGAAGGTGTCAAACGATTGACCCTTCTTCATCTGATACGACCTCATCTGGTTCTCAAGCAGCATTCTTCTCTACACAGAAGTATGCTAGTACAAGTTCTTGAGAGCCTCCCACATCTCAACTGTCGTTTCCTTCTCAGCGATATGTGGTACCACATGATCCTTGCCTCCATCAAGGATAATGCACTTGGCCCTCGCCATCGCCTCTTCGTACTTGTCGTTATCATTGGGGTGGACTGGGATAGCTATAACCTTCAAGGTGAAGTTCTTGACACGATTCCTATCAAGCACTGATAAGATTTTGGCCTTCCAGACTGCGAAGTTTGATGCTCCGTCCAGTGTATCCTGGTCTCTTACCCCGTGTAGTGCCATGATGCTCCTCTACTTCCCTTCTAGAAGTTCTATGTTTGACTCCTCTGAGTCTCTACTTCCTGTTTGGAATTTCTATTCTGGACTCCCTCTGAGTCCTGATTTCCCTCCTGGAAATCATTCTGCCACTTGTCGAGATGCCCCCTACTCTAATCGTCTTGTACAACTGCACTGCTGATCCAGGTTCCTCGGTAACAACTCCTCTGGCCCTGCTCTGTCAAGCACTGTTCTGACTACAGTACCTCACCAGCTCCACTCTGCAATATTTTGCAGCCTTCTAGACTCCACTAACTGCCTCTCTGTGAACTGCATCAGCCCCTCTCTACCTCACGCTGGCTCTACGTCAACCCTAGGATGCCCTGCGTCACCCCTCTAGTCCAATGCGTCAACAACGCTGGCCTCTATGAGGCTCTGCAGCTCCCAGCTTCTTCTGCGTAGCTCTAGCTGGCTCTGTGTCACACTTCTTGGCTTCTGCACTATTAGTAATAGCTTGTCACCTCGGGACAACTGTTTTCTGTTGCTATTGCTCCGCTCGGCTGATGTCTTTTAGTCGTCCTGTGATCTGCAACCTCGCTCTAATAACATGTTGAAGTTTCTATGTTTACTTAGTTTAGAAACCCTTCATGCACTTTTTCTAATTTATTCCTACCTACTTGTTATTTTTCTTTAACAAGTTATTTACAAAGTAAACACTGAAAATAAACACCAGTGCATGCTCAACATATTACAGATTAGCAACTAAAAGAAACAAGAACAAACACACTACATGACACCATTATTTTTGGACCAATGTCCCCAGAAAAACCCAATGCGGGAAAATCGGTGCAGCTATCTGAGGGTTTTCTTATTAAGCAATATCAGAGTACAATCTGGGTGCCGAAACTGGCCTACCCAACAGAGTATTTCCTTAGCAGCTATACCTCACAGTTTGAGAGAAATCTCCTGGCTGAAACCCCGGAAAATCCTTCCGGCGACTCCTTAGCACAAAACTGCTCTGCAACCCTAGCGTCTGCCCAATCTGGACTACATCAGCCCCACTCTGTCTCACACTAGCCCTGTGTCAGCCTTTCTTGGCCTGCGTCAACCCCAGGAGGCCCTGCATCAGCTTCCTAGGCCTCTGCGACAGACATGCTGGCCTCTCTAGTGCTCTGCGCAGCACTTGGTTGCCTCTGCGTAGCCCTACATAAGCCCTTGCTGGCTCTGCATCACTCTCCTTAGCTGTTGCGCTGCTCTCCCGGCACAATCTCTGCCTTCTCTGTTTCTCTGTACTCAATGCCCCTCAGCTGCTCTCCCGATCATTGATTCTATCTCTCTTAGAGAACCCCGCTCTAAAGAATAGAATGATTGATCACTCTGGTGTATCCTCCAAGTGACCCTCAAGCCTCCTCTTATACTTTTCCTGTTGACATCTCAACGGTCGAGATTAAGTCCCTAATCAACGGCTAAGATTAGATCTGGCTTGATCCATGTCTTTTGGACCATTCTAACATAGATTCATATTAATACACATTAATATTTTATTTTCCTTAAGTTTAGACTTAGGGACTCCATTAAAAATATAAATTATTTTAATATCTCCTAATCTGTTTAGAATCTGCCAAAACGCTTTCTGGGTATTGGAGATCTCATGTGCCCCAACCTCTCCACCAAATTTTGTGGCTAGAGCACATCTGATGCTACCCCAAATCAACAGATGGTTGGCAGGGGTTGTTCGTTATTTGGCTAACAAACTGGCCATCAAATGTAGAAGAAAAGTTTTCTCCTATGGGGTTACCCATTGTGGTGGGTAACAGGTCCTATCCATGCGTGCTCAAGAGTGAGGTCCTTCAAACCTAAAGTGTTGTGAAGGAATGATGTGCCTAGTTGTAAGGGAATCAAAGGGGCCACAAGAAGGGGGAGTCCACGTACTCTCTAACTTAGTTCTCAGGCTTGATAGAGACATTCCTCATTTAGTTTTTCCTGTACCAATCTATCAACCTCGGTCAGTGAGGGAGGTTGTTCCCTTTTGCAGACCACTTCAACCCAAGAATTGAGTTTTTTCTACAACATTTCTACCTCTTGTTTAAATATGGCCTGTTGTGATTTCATCTCCTCCTATAGACTTTTAATTTATTTTTGGAGAGTAGGGGGATCATCAATTGCTTTCTACAAATGCAAGCTTTCTTGTGTTGTAATTTTAGAAACTAGTTGCTTGAGGTCTACTACCTCTAAATGGAGTTGTTTGTTTTCATTTTCAAGAAATTCCCCCTTCCTAGAAAGTTCTTAACCTGAGAAGAAGACTAGTATAGAAAGTCTCACTCCAAGGCGATATCAGTTGGGCTATAAGTCCCTGTATGTTATCACAATTGCAGAAGGTTTCCCGCAATGGTGAGAGTGGAGCTTCCTCCATTCCTTACTCCACGGCATTGCTAACCCTCGTGGCTAACCTTTCAAACCACCCTATTTGAAACACCCTGCAATCACCTTCAAAAACCATCAAACCCTATTGCAGCTGGATTGCAGTTGCCGCAAATCGCGGGAAAAATTATGGTTGGCTGGAGGTAGTGGATGGTTGAAGGTGAGGTCACGATAGAAAGTTGTAGCAAGGGTTGTGGCTAGCAGAAGAGCCTTACCCAGTCTCGCGACTAACTGAGGGTCGTCGAAGTGGGTTGGTTGCTACTCTAAACTTGTCCAAGTCAAAAAACCTTGAACCCTACTGCGATTGGGTAATGGCAAAGGCAACGACAGAGATACTCAGTTGAGGGTTTTCTGTTCACTGGGTTTGCAGCTAGGAATCAGGATGGGCGACAGGAGTGAATCTAGAAGTGATAAGAAAGTGGTGGCAAGAGTCGCAGCTAGCAGAAGAGCACGAGCCAAGGTCGCAACAAGCAGAGGGTCATGGAGAGTGACTCAACGGAGTCAACTAGATGACACTCAATGGCTGCAACTCACTCAATGGCTGTGGGTTTCAGGAACAAGCTCACAGCTATGTGTTCACGGCTTGCTTGATGGCTACATATTGCTCAACAGCTAGAGAGTTGACTTGGGATGAGGTAGCCCTTTGTTATATTAAGCTGCAGTTTGAGAGTACTTTTGCCACAGGATAACAAAGATTTTCATGTAGATTGTGGTGGCATGCTATTTGTTCATTCACAAGTCAACAAAGGTCTGAAATAAGGCAGTTCAACTTCTGAGAATGAGAGTTGAGTAATATTAGAGGCTATTGCATGCAGATTGTTAGGAACGAATGGCAATTTCAATAAGGCTGTCACAGGTTGTTCAGATGTCATTAATAGCAAGAAAAATCCAGCACTGTAGCAGCATAATACTACCGAGTTGGACATGAGTAATGTTCATATACAGCAGTCTATTTCAGAACTCAGCATTGAGAGCGTTATTTCCAGAATTACTACCAGTAAACAGCCACATCTTTATGGCATAAAGTGCTGTAATAGTAGTGGTTTCAGACTGCTGTGGGTTGGTCCATGTATAGTGAGTCAGCCTTTGACAATAGTGACTTGAATGCCTTTATTGACAATCATGCTAGATGGTCCATGCATGGATGCAATTTGAGTTCAATGCTTTTCCCTTTATACCATTCTATAAAATGGTGGGGTGGGGGGTGATTAACAATTAGGGGACAGAATGTTTTAGCAGATTACAGTGCACCCTTCTTCCATCTTCCCACCTCCAGATCTATTTCATTGCTGCCCTCACTGTCAAATTTGCCTTTTTTTGCAGCCAGTCTTACATTCAACATCATGATACAAACAATCTTTTGAGTACTAGGGTTTGATTCTGCCGTGTTTTTGCAGTTCTTCGAATCTCATGGTTGAATAATTGTTTGTTGTGTTACAGTGATTTGGGTTGGCCTTCACACCATTATATTGATTTTATATTTGCTCAAGGCACATATTCATTTCCTTCCTTTCAATCACAGCTGTGATCAGTTAATGAACTTAATCCTCATTTCATAGTTGATTAACAGTCTGCCCGTTTCCTTTGTTGCTTGCAAGTATCTCAAGGACAAGTATTTTGCATGCTGATTACTTGTGCTATTCACGCATATTTGCTAGTTACCAAAAGCATATCATCACTAGGGCCACCCTCTATGACTGGAAAAGCACCAGCTGAAATGGAGAAGCAATTAGCAGTGACGATAGGCTAAATGCTTCTAGATATTTCATGGATTTGCTAGTGGAGGTCTGTGAGATAACTGATGGCATTTCCAACTTCATAATAATGTAATATTCATCCACAGGTAGCACAAACAGGTGTTTTCATCTTTTCTGCAACTAATTTGGCATTCTGCATATTTTTTGTTAACATATATGCATTATAATATATAAATACTGCTCCCAGGATGCTTCACTCCCAGGGATTTTTTGAAAATGGTGCTCCTGCTCTTGCTCCTGCTATAAGAGAGTCCAAATGGCATTGGGTGTTTCTAAGGCTCAGCACACTTGAGTTGTTGTGTGCAAGCTTGCTGTCAAAGAGAATCCGTTTGCATTTTCATAACTAATATTCTATCCAATATTATAAGGAAATATATTTACTAACAATAAATGGCAGAAGATAAAATCTAAAAAAAAATTAGGAAAAAACTGCTAAGAAATCAAGAATACTTTCATAAGACATTTATCAAGCACTCACAGATTCACCACTCAAGTTTATATACGTTTGGGGTTTAGCAAGGAGAACTGGTGTATTGCAAATGTAGCCTGCATAAACAAATTCAAGAATGAAGGTTATCCAAATATATCAAAGAAAGGGAAACCCTGCGTTATCTATATCAATATTCTCTGTTTTATGTGTATCTTAGATTTTGTGAAACCAAAAAAATGATTTGGACAAAATTAAAAGAGGTGTTACATGTTATCAATTAAAGGCTCACTCCTGTGGTTGCAGCATAGGATTTTGTGGGTGTTGAAAAAACTTTACATTCTTTCTAGCACAATTATAAATTCTACCTTTTCCAATTAATGATTTTGATTGAATTGCATTGAGAGAAATGCCTTCTGCTTTAGCAATAGAGTCAATCATCTCAAAGCCAACCTGATTTAATATTAGAGCAAAAAGCCATTAATGAAATAATAGCACAGTTTGCATTCCAAATGACAATGCTGTAAAAATGATAATGCAACAGAGGATAACAATCATAAGGAAATTCAATGGAACATAAAAGAACATGAAAACAAAAAGAGCAATTACATACATTATGCCTTGTGCCTTCATACTTCTTCCCTGGGTTTCCTAAGCCAATTAACAGCCATGGTGTGGCCTTATCATTCAAGGAACTACTTCCATTCACGTGTAAGGAGCAGGCATACCGTACTTGTGGCCTAGACATCATCTGGTACCGTACAATTGCCGAAGTTTGGGGAGACATACAAGACACTGGAAAGTATGTTACATGAAGTAACATTCTCTCAAATTTGAACTGCTGAAACCTGCAAATATGCAAGTACAGGGCTTATTGATTCAACCTACTACTACATAATGTTTGTCAAAACTGAAAAAGAAAGCAACTGATTTATTGTTAGTCTAAATTACATAAAAAATTCCTAATAACCTAAAAGTGCATAAGTAATGATCTTGTTAAATCTCTAAAGCCAGTGAAACTTCTAAAGAATAAGAACCTAATGAAAAGTTTTAAGGTATAGCAATGTGTGAAACTTTCATCTATTGTAGTAACTGGAAATTATTCTCTTAACTGTAAATTTAATTATGCAATTTATTTGCTACAGCAAACAATGAACAAAATCACAACTGCAATTTTCACCATAACAATACTGCGGAAAACAAAACTGGAAACTGAGAAATTCTAGCGCACACACAAGGATTTTGACACTATTATTTTGTACAATTGTCCCCAAAAAAACCTAACTTGGGAAAACCAGCGCAGCAGATAAGGGTTTTATTATTATTCTTCAGCAGCAAATCTGAGGACAATAATTTGAAAGCCAAACTGACAATCCAATTTGAGAGAATCACTAGGAAAATTATTCTGAGGATTTTTCCTCACCCCACAGCTGATTTCAGCTCCCAAGATTGACCCCTCAACGATTTGTACTGCCTTCTGCATCAACCTCTACGTAGTGCTTGCGCAAGCCTTGTTGTTGATGCCTCTGGAAACTTCTTAAATCTACAACTCTGCTTCTCTCTGGCTTTGGAACTTATTCACTAGTCCTCCTGATCAAAATGCCAGCCACCAACTACTGAATTGACTACTCCAACTAGATCGAACTACTTTGATGTTGTTGTCTGCGCAGTCCCTCTGGGCAAACTCGCACTCCCTCAATCTAACTCTTCTAGCATTGAGAACCTCCACCGGAATACTATTTACTCCTTTGCCACCTACTGCTCGATCTTTGGCTTGAATCTTCCTATTGAATTACTCTGCCACTGGAAAAACGATTTGCCTAGATCATTCAATGTCTGCACTGGTTCATTCTCCAAGTTCCCATTGACTTCCTCTTATAATCCACTGTTGGAGCACCAACAACCAAGATTAAAACTTAATCAATGGATAGGATCATCTTGGAGTCGATCTGTGTGAGTTTCTAGATGATTCGCACCTTGACTTATTTAATTCTGATTAATTAACCATATTCCCTAAGTTTAGACTTAGGAAATATTTAAAAATTGGTTAATAATCTAATTAAATCATCTCTAGGTGGAATTTCCATAAATAATTTCTGGGTTTTGAAGATCTCATGTATTCTAGCCTCTCCACCAAATTTCACGGCTAGAACACATTTGATGCTACAGAAACTAACACTCCCTCTTAGCACGGATTATGTTCTCTCTCTAGTGTTGCACGTGTTGCCACAACATGTTGTCTCTATATCACCTCTGTCACGTTGCTGATGTATGGCTATTGCTACCCACCAACTACTACGCAACTATGATGTTGCATCTGTGTCGTTGCTGACACTGCCACACTGCTGCCAACTCTGCATTTGCACTACAACTACCTCTCATCTGTTGTTGTTGCAACTACAACTACTGCAACTAAGAAGCATCCAAAATTAATGTCTCTGCGACTGAAATGGGTTCTCCACCATACTCATTTGTTCTCTGAAATAGACGAACTTAGCTCTACCTAGATCTTTTGTGAGTATATCTACAACTTGCTCTTCTGTGGAAACATATTGTAGCTGGAAGCCTGCATCGCACCATGCCGTACACAATCTCTGATGAAATGACATCAAATATATATATATGTGTGTGTGTGTGTGTGTGTGTGTGTGTGTGTGTGTGTGTTTCGACCTGTCATGAAACACTGGATTCTCAGAGAGCTTGATGCAACTTCAGTTATCATAGTATACATTGGTCGCCTCTATCTTTTGCCTGAACAAGCTTACTAGCAGCTTCAAAAGCCATTTAGCGTCACACATAGTTGTGCTTGCCTCCATGTATTTTGCTTTTGCAGAGCTCAATGCTACTGACTTCTACTTCCTATTGCACCATAAATCCATCCCTATTCCAACGTTGAACCAATACTCAGACGTACTTTTCATGTCTACTGAACTGCCTGCCCAATTTGCATATGTGAACCCACATAGTCTAATGTCATCCCCTTGGGTATATCTCAACCCATACTCAACTGTGCCACCAACATACCTTAGAATATGCCTCGTTGTTGCCCAATGTACCTTCTTCAACTCTACCATAGACTAACTGAGTGTATTGACCGTGAAGCAAATATCTAGCCTAGTGTTGACCAAATACATGAGAGACCCAATAAGTTGTCTATACAAGGTAGTGTTGACATCCTTGTCATTTGATGCATTAATCTTCTTCCAGTTGGTGATCATGGGTGTAGACATGGGTCTACAATCTTACATTCTGAACTTTTTCAAAATATCTGTAGCATATCTTCCCTACCCAAGGAAGATCTCCCCATCCCTTTACCACACTTCCAATCCTAGGAAATAGTGCATCAACCCCAAATCCTTCATATCAAACTCTGCTGCCAAGTTCCTCTTGCAATCCTCTATGAGCCCTGATGATAGTATCAAGAAGAGATCATCCACATACAATACTAGGATGAGTGGCTCACCCTCTACCATCAAATAGTAAAGGTTGGGATCTACGTCATTTTTGATGAATCCATCTGTTGCAAGTAGCTGTCAATCCAACCATACCACACCCTGGGAGCTTGCCTGAGTCTGTATAGAGCTTTCTTCAATCTGCACACATGAGTGTGCCTCTCATGAGTCTCGAAGCCCTCTAGCTGTTCTATGTACACCTCTTCCTCTATCTCCTCATTTAAGAATGTTGTCTTGACATCCATCTGGTGGATGTGCCATCCCATCTAAGCTGTTAGGGATATAACTGACCAGATAGAAGTGTATCTGGAAACTGGGGCGAAGGTCCCTTCATAATCTATCCCATCTGTCTGTGCATACCCCTTTGCCACAAACCTAGCCTTGTACTTTTCCACACTGCCATCTGCAGCATACTTGATCTTGTAGATCCATTTAGAACCTACAATTGACCTCTCTTCAGGCCTTAGCACCACCTCCCAAACATCATTTGTCATGATAGAGCGATACTCTTCTACCATGGCATATACCCACACCTGATGTTGTGTGGCCTCTTGAAAGCTAGAAGGTTCTGCAACCTAAGCCACCAATGCTCGGTACCTATCAGGTTGTTTGAGTTATCTCTTGTTCGTCCTAGCTGTTCCAATTAACTCCTATGCATCTCTCAATGTCTGACAAACCTCTCTACTGGCTTGACCACTAGTGGTGGGAGGTTCAACAAGCTCCTCATCCTACCTCTGCTGCTCCGTCTATTGTGAACTCCCCAAATCTTCTGCCCCTGAGGAAATATTGGTACTAGTCATTGTACTCAATCCCTGTGACTATCCACTTGTCAGTCCCACTGGCTACCCCTGTGGCTGGACCAAAGGAGCCTGTGCTGACTAATTCTGATCACCTACATGCATCTCACAAGATCTCCTGAAAGCTCGATCCTCCATGAACTTCACATCTCGTCTCATTACAATCTTCCTACTACTAGGAATGTAGATCATGTATGCCTTTGAGGTTTTCCTAAACCCAACAAGAAACCCCTTCTCTGCAATTTGATCCAATTTCGTACGCTTTTCATCTAGCACGTGGCACTAAGCAACGCTGCCAAAAATCCTGAAGTGACTAACTTTTGGCTTCTTCCCTGAGAAGACCCCTTCTGGCGTTTTCTTCTCCAATGCTCTATGAGAAGTCAAGTTCTGAATATACATTGTCGTGTTACATACCTCTGCCCATAAAAACTTGGGCAAATCCTAGTCATACAACATAGCTTTTGCAGCCCCAACTATGGTTTTATTTTTCAACTCTGCTACCACATTCTACTGTGGATTATATGGAGTTGTCCATTCTCTTTTGATGCCTTGCGCAAAAATTTGTGAAATCTTTATCAACATATTCTCCATCATTATTTGAGAGAAGCACCTTGATCTTTTTCCCTACCGCATTCTCCACAAGAGCCTTAAACTCTCTAAAACGATCGAAGACCTTCATCTTTGTTCTTCAAGAAGTAGATCCAGGTTTTCTTGGAATGGTCATCAATAAGGGTGACGAAACATTTGGCACCATTGGGAGCTCTAGTGGACATCAGCCCACAAATATTTGAATGTATAAGTCCTAACACGCCATCTGCTCTGTTTTCACTTCTTGGGAATGTTGTCTTAGCATACTTCCCAAGTACGCATCCTTTGCACACATCGTCATGTTCCATGCTAAGTTTTGGAACCCATGTTACTGTTTCCCTGAGCATCTTGAGTGCCCCATGGTGTAGATGTCCCATTCTTTTATGCCATAACTCATTCAGTTCCTTCCCACTGCTATAGTCACTGCCTCTTTGTGCAATTGGAGAGTCGAGTTGCAAACTGTACAATCTGTTGGTTCAAACTCCAATCTATCTTACCTTCTTCCAGCTTGAGTGTTTGACAAACACTTTCTTCTCTACAAAGTGGATATCATATCCCTTATCTTGTAACCAAGTGTTATGAATATAATTTATGTGAAAGTAATAAATATAGATAATAAATAATAATCATAATAATATGTAATTAAATAATAATTAGTTAAACAAAGAGGCATGTCTCTACAGACATGATTGTTCATGAAAGGGTACTTCCTGGCTATATATACAAGGCCCTCACTTCCAATTGTATCATCATTCTCATTCATACATTTTAATATATATTATTGTATCTTCAATGGAGATCTTTATATTCCAACCCTTTTGAAGTATTTAACCAGAAGAACGAACTTTGTTCATTCCATTTGGTATCAACGCAATTTGATCCTCTGGCAGCCCCACCACTGCACAGAGCCACGCTCTCTGATCCAGGTCCTTGGCCATCAATTTTGCATCAACGTTATTGTCGTCACAATTGAAACACTTTGCTACACAAGCTTGGAGTTTCTCCGTCACTAATTCGTCAAAGGCCCTTAGCCATTTTATTAAAAAAAAAAAATTACATATAAATAAATAAATAATTAGAAAGAACAAAAAACACAAAAGTCAAAAAAATTATACAAAATTAAGGTATTAGAAAAAAAATCAAAAGTAAGAATATAAAATAATAAAAATAAAAAAACGATTATACAAAAAAAAACTATTAGAAAAAAATTATGAGCAATATATATTTATAAAAAATAAATAAAAAAACTTACCTCCACACTAGCGTAACACCACAATCGAACAACACTCGCCATATATAGCCACCGTCCAACCATAATTTTGTCATTCCCCTGTTCACTGACCACCGATTCAGCCGCCATCTCCTTGTCCACTGACCACCAATTCAGATGTCGTTGTCTACCGTGCCACTGTATTCTACTGTTGTTGATGTATGGAGGCACTGCAATTGATTTAAATTCAAAATCTATTACTGTAACACAGGTTTTCTTTCTTTCTTCTTCGAGATGGTCTGCTTGAGTTCGACAGGTGCAAGTTAGTTTGCGATTTGGGGTAGGTTGTCCACGTATCTCATTTAGTTCTAGGTCCCCAATCAACTGTTTCGTCCAGTTTTACGAAACTTAAAATTCATTTCAATTCTGAAGCTTGGCTTCCAATCCCGTCACATTTTTGTTTACACACTCAACCAGTCATCGTTATCCAGAGCCCACTTGACTTGGTTCATTACACACGCAGATTCGAAGCAGGTTGGGCTTCAAGCTTCAGTTCGTTGAAGCTACAATTTTGGATAAGTTAAATCACCCATTTTAAACCCAAGGATCCGTCGTCGCATATCCATATCGTGCATCACCTTAGTCGAGTGAACAAGTCAACCCACAAAATTTTATTGTTCAGTCAGTGTCGGTGTGCATGTCCGCTCATCCAAAAATCATGACGGTTGTGCCAAACGGTGCCATCAAATCCATGTTTCTGAGTCGTGCCATAATGTATTAAGAGGCATTTTAATGTATAAGGGTATTTGACTCTTATGTTCATATTATTAAAAAAACAAACAAACAAACAAAAACCCATATAATTAAAAAAAACAAATAAACAAACAAAAACCTCTATAAAGATAAATCAAGTATTTGAAATTGAAAGGAAATTTGGAACTTCAAGGAAAAAAATAATAATAAATGAAATTTGAATGGAGTTATTTGAATATATATATATATAATATCATAAAGAGGAGTTAAAGAAAATAATAAGGTTATTGGGAAAAGTTTTAAAAATATATATATATATATTATTCATAACATAAAATAAAATATATATATAGATATATTGCGATATTTTAATTCAACATATTGGAATCAATCATTAAATAAATAAAAAATGGACTCTGATTCGAAATTGAAGGAAGGAAAATTTTTAGAAACCTCACGTAATTATGCTTCAGTGCTATTTAGAATTAAAAGGTCTATTGCAGAAAAAGAAGTTACTATTGTTATCTCGCCGACAGAAGATAAAAATTATATAATGCTTAAAATCGCAAAGGAGTTAGTGATTTCGGAGTCTAATATAATCAAAAAATTAGATTGTTTTGGCAACAAAAATATGACAACCAACTTACAGTTACACATTGAGGATTATACATTTATATCACAATACTCAGTTCAAACCCTATGTTGCAATCAGGATGACATTATTTTGGGTTCACCCTGGATGGAAACTCTAGGATCCTTCATCTTAAATATGAGAAAGGAAGTTTTTAACATTTCCCTACAAGAAGAAAATAACACTCCAGGATATTACACTGAAGCCAAATTCAGTAACACCCAAAACATGCAAGATATTTCAAAAGTAATTTTTCAAGAAGGTAAAAAAATATTACAAAATATGTAAAAAGAAATTGACAAAATCACTTATGATCGTAATGAAGAAGTTTCTCATCTTAAAGACCATAGTGAAAAGTCATTGACGCAAATCAAGAAGCGTAAAAAGGACAAGAAGTCATTAAAAAACAAGGTACAACAACTTATCGAGAAGGAAGCATCAAATGTAGAAATTCAAGTTAACGAAAAAACAACAAATACCGATCAAATCAATATCACAACTCAAGAATAGGACAAACTAGTTGAAGTAAAGATGTACTCAAAAGTTGCAGTTCCACCAACAAAAGATTCAAGTGAAGATCCAGAAATTAACCATTTAACTTCCATAACTAAAGGAAATCAAGTACTTCAAATAAATCAAGAAAATGACACAAACAAGATAAGGGAGAATCAAATCACTAGAATTCCTTATCGACATTTGAATCACGAGAGTAGACAACTCAATCAAGCTACATATTTAGAGCATAAACAACAAACTGATGTTACGAAGAATACTAATGTCAGTGCAATCTACTCATGTGATAACAATTCATCACAAGTTTCCAGTGACTGCGAGATTCCACAAAAGATTGGTCTAGGATGGTCTGATCCCTTCTCAGTGTGACAGTTTATTTGTCACTTGGAGGATCATATCATCTTATATCAATGAAGATGACAGTTCCGAGACAAAACGACACTCAAAGCAGAACAAGAAATCAAACCTTTTCATCAATAAGCTTTGAGGATAAAGCTTTTTTGAAAAGGAAAGCAATGTTATGAATATAATTTATGTAAAAGTAATAAATATAGATAATAAATAATAATCATAATAATATGTAATTAAATAATAATTAGTTAAGCAAAGAAACATGTCTCTACAGACATGATTGTTCGTGAAGGAGTACTTCATGGCTATATATATAGGGCCCTCACTCCCAATTGTATCATCATTCATTCATACATTAATATATATATTCTGGTCATCTCAATGCAAATCTACATATTCCAAGTCTTCTGGAGTATTTAACGTGAAGAACGAACTTTGTTCGCTTCACCGGGATACTGAAATCAAGTTCATAACCAATCTTGGCACACACAATACATTTGTAGTGTTGGTGCTTGCTCTTGACTCCCTTTGAAAATCGATGGTACCTCTCCCTACTAGAGTACACTTTGTTATGTTTCCCATCGTAATCTGGAAGTCCATCTACTCCTCACTGTAGCTAGAGAAATATTCTCTAATCCCTGTCATATGAGTTGATGCTCTATTGTCTATATACCAGACACCCTGTGAAGTTGATCTTGACAGGCAAGCCAATTCTTCCTCCAACCCAGAAGACAAATCTGAAGCCTCCTGAATGTCAATTTTGTCCACAGTTATATTGAAGAATTTACAGTGTGCTATTCTTCTTTCCACTCAACGTTGATTCTGCAACTCCACACTGTTGCAAAACCCTCTGCATCCAACCAGAAATTTGCTCAATGAAAAATTAAGTTGTTACTGCTCCCTTTGACTGTTGGAATCACCAGCCTGGGCAAATCGAATTTTTCTGCCAATCCTCCAATGAGAAATCGAACTCCTACTCAGTAATTCGAACTTTCTTATCTTGGTCTCTGTGCAGTCTTTCTGGGAATTTTGATCTGCCACTCCCTCGAAACAGCGAAATTCCTTTCTCCGCTACTAAAATTCTCAATTGATCACTTATGCTCTGAAACCATGTGAAACTTTCATCTATTGCAGTAACTAGAAATTATTCTCCTAACTGTAAATTTAACTATGCAATTTATTTGCTACAGCAAATAATGAATAAAATCACAACTGCAATTTTCACCATAATAATACTGCGGAAAACAAAATACTAGAAACTGAGAAATTCTAGCATACACAAGAATTTTGACACCGTTATTTTGGACAATTGTCCCCGAAAAAACCCAACTAGGGAAAAACAATGCAACAGATGAGGGTTTTATTATTGTTCTTCAACAGCAAATCTGAGTACAATATTTGGATGCCAAATTGGCAATCCAATCTAAGAGAATCTCTAGCAAAATTATTCTAAGGATTTTTCCTCACCCCACTGTTGATTTCAACTCCCCAGACTGACCCCTTAGCAATTCGTATTGCCTTTTGCATCAACCTCTGCGCAGTGCTTGCACATGCCTTGTTGTTATTGCCTCTAAAAACTTCTGAAATCTACAGCTTTGCTTCTCTCTGGCTCTGGAACTAATTCACTTTTCCTCCTAATCAAAACCCTGGCCACTAGCAACTAAATCGACTGCTCCTCTAGCTAGATCGAATTGCTCTGCTGCTGCTGCCTAAGCAGTCCTTGCGCAGTCCCTCTGGGCAAACCCGCACTCCCTCAATCTAACTCTTCCAACACTAAGAACCTCAACTAGAACACTGTTTTACTCCTCTGCCACCTGCTACTCAATCTTTGGCTCGAATCTTCCTACTGAATTACTCTGCTACTGGAAAAACAATCTGGCTAGATCACTGAGTGTCTGCATTGGTTCATTCTCCAAGTGTCCATTGATTTCCTCTTATCATCTATTGTTGGAGCACCAACGGCCAAGATTAAAATTTAATCAATGGCTAGAATCATCTTAGAGTCGATCCGTATGAGTTTTTAGATGATTCGCAGCTTGACTTAATTGATTTTGATTAATTAACCATATTCCCTAAGTTTAGACTTGGGAAATATTTAAAAACTGGTTAATAATCTAATTAAGTCATCTTTAGGTGGAATTTCCAAAAATGATTTATGAGTTTTGGAGATCTCATGTATTCTAGCCTCTCCACCAAATTTCATGGCTAGAACACATCCGATGCTACAGAAACTAACATAATGTTGACACAAGAAAATGTATCAAAGTTACAAAGATTTAAGTGCACCAGCCCACCAAGATGCAAGCTCACCAGTTGACCAATTGCTAGCCCACCAACCCACTGAACTGCGACCTGCAAGTACACATAGCCACAAGTCCCATTCACTAGCCCACTGGAAACCTGCTACTACTACCAATGTATCTTATAACAAGATAGTGTACTGTTGGTGCAAAGAAAAGATGTAATCAACAACAGTTGATTAATAGATGGGAACCATAGTTGGATTGTTGGTTAGTTATTGACACTATTGATCCATGCCCGGTTTAGTGATAAAATAGGTGGTGAGAGTAGAGCAATATAGCCAACAACCTGATATTCTATCAGGCAGAACAACAACGTGTGAAAATTCCTACACTCTGAAGGAACCCCTAGTGCAGCAAATCTGAATCTACTTCACCTACTTGATTTCTTTAAATTACATTATCAAGTTATTCTTCTGAATACTAAAGCAAATTATTTCTACAGCCTACACTAATTAAATATTTGATCTCATGAAACAAAAAACAGAGCAAAGAACAAGCCACATAGGACACTTATTTTTGGACACAATAGTCCCTGGAAAAACCCAATGCGAGAAAATCGATGCAGCAGCTCTGAGGGTTTATTATTATGCAGAGAAATATCTGAATACAAATCTAGGATGCTCAACTAGCAATCATTTACAGAGAAAATATTGGCGGAAAATCTGATTGAGTTTTACCTCACCTCACTTGATAGAATTCTGGTTGATCCGACACAAGACTGGCTAACCGCAGTTATTTCTGCGTCACCTCTTTTGCCCTCTGCATCAGCTTTCCCAGCTATTCCGAGAGTGTCCATTGTTCCCCATAGTTTTGGCTTTTGCCCTTTATGTCAGCGTTCCCGGTTGTTCCAGCAGTTCCCAGCAGTTCCAGTTGATCCCGTCAATTCCGGCTTCTGCCCTCTGCAAAAGCTTTCCTGGTTGTTCTGGCAGTTCCGGCAGTTCCGGCTTCTGCGTGACAAGCAGCGTTTCTGCTCTGCTGGCTCACTCCACCTCTCTGTCTATATTCTCCAGAAAGTCCTCCCGAATTCTGTGCCCCTCTGCTGCAAAATGATCATTTTATTCGAAATCCTTAGCAAACCCTACCCTAAGAATCGAATCCAAATGGACCCCAAGCCTCCATATTATATTTTTCCTGTTGAGTCTTCAACGGCCGAGATTAAGTCTCTAATCAATGGCTAAGATTAAAACGTGATTTGATCCACCTTCTACATCATTCTCACCCATTATTTGATTAATACCCATTAATATTTTGATTTCCCTAAGTTTAGAGTTAGGAACTCCATTAAAATATTAATTATTTTAATAAAATACAATCCGGGTGGAATTTCACCAAACGGTTTCTGGGTTTTTTAGAACTCATGTGCTTTAGCCTCTCCATCAGTTTTCAAGGCTAGAGCACTTCCGATGCTACCAAAAACTAACACAGCGCAATATTAGGCCACCGGATTCTAAATGTCATTAAGGGATATGATTGATTTAAATTTAGCATAAGTTCTTGTAACTGTTCTGGTGATGCCAATCTGTGTGTGTTGATATGTTCCTTTGTTGCTCTATGATGAATCAATTCTAGCAGTAAATAGATGGCATGTAAAACAACCATTGAACATAACTAATCAAGCAGAACACCAGCCTAATATTAGGCAGTGGTCTTCTAAATGTAATGAATGCACAAGACTGATTCAAATTTGGTGTAGGATCATGTGACTGTCGTGTACCCTGGTCATGCCAATCTGTGTGTGGTGAAACTCGATATGTTTCTTTGTTGTAATGTGATTAATCAATTCCGGCAATAAACAGATAGCATGTAAAATAACTGTTGAATATATTATATAACTAGTCCAAAAAAACTACTATATAATAATGTAAGATCAAGAATACTTCACACAACTGGACAAAAATTAAGACGCTTCCTTTGAGCCAATGGATCACTGAACCTTCAGGTACACTGTATGTTTGTCCTTTAGACCCACATTCCTTATCCTGACGCTTATGGGCTATGTTTCCAGTGTCTCCTTTCATTTGGAAAGGAGCTGCCCTCACTGACGGGAACCACGGATGCTTTCCAAAACAGAGAAATTAAGTGAGAACCAGATCCAGAATGACAATGCTTTCGTTTTCAAGGGATAACACAAGTGGCATTACCCCTGACCAAATTGAGTAATCCTCACAGTAGCACAGTGCAACTATAGCCATTTTCTGGTTTCGTACTTGAGGCAAATTCTTTATAACATTTACATAAATAACACCTCCAATACAAATTTATTTTGCGCCAAGCTACTTTACTAAATGCCTAGAATAGTGACCATCTCCTTGCCAATTAATGCTTTATTTTATTTTCCTTCTCTAGAATCAATTGGAATTATTCTTATCCAAGTTCTTTACTTCCTCCAATCTATTCTCATAAGATGTCACAATCTGTTCAATGGAATGCAGCCATCCTTACCTTCTCCTTAGCAAGAAAATGCATTGCATGGCTTTTGGTAACCTTCATGTTCATTTGTGCAACTACTTTTCCTAGAGCTACACTAAGCACACAATCACAAATAAATCGAAGGAAACATATAAGCACAAAATAATCTTTCCTATAAGCAAAAATGAAGCCAATATTACTTAGCGATAAACTATATTATCCAAAAGGTTTTTAGAAAGTTATCTAGTCATATGCTTGATGTTCATTTCTGCACATGCTTCTCATGGAAGTCATAAAAGGAAAACACAGTCACAAATCAAATCAAGGAACCATATAAAAACGAAGAACCTATTATAAACAAACAATTTAATTTATATAAAGGGAATATCAATCAAGATCATGAGGCAAGCTGGATTATTCATGTGAAATTATGCTATGATATTGTTAATGATAATTAAATTTTATGTTATGTAAGGGATAGAATATGTAGAAAAACTTACACATAAAGTTATTCCCAATATCCCGAACAACAGATGATATAACGAATGCTTTAGGACATTAGAATTTTGTCCTCGCCATTTGTTGCACACATTAAATGATCATATTTACAAAAAAATTATGATAATGAATATGTATAGCTGCCACTTATGGGGCAAAGAGGACACATAGCCACCAAAATATTTCTAAACAAATTTTGATAATTGTGAAAATTCCAATAATGGAATCCTATTGCAGCAACCGTATTATTTCTTCTAACTGATAAATTAATTGTTCAATTTATTGCTATGGCAAGATCGAAATAAACATACTGTAACCTTCACAAATAAAAACTGCAGAAAATAAAGAGTTGCAACTAAGAAAATATTAGCATACACACATAAAAATTAACACCATTGTTTTTGGACAAAAGTCCCCAAAAAAACCCAATGCGGGAAAACTGGTGCAACAAATGAGGGTTTTATTTTATTATGCAGCAATGAAATTTGAGTACAATCTATGGATGCCCAACTGACAATCCAAACAGCGTGAATATCTGGCCAAAATTATCTAAGGGAATTACCCTTCTTCCGCAAGCAATCTCGGCACAACTTTCCTTCAAAAAATTGGTCATCCAAACCCCAACATGAGCCCTTTTGGATTGCCTATGCACTGTCTCCCACACGTGTGGCTCGAATCTGCCTCTGATGAAGTCATTATGCCTATCTCTGTTGAGGAAATAATCTCTCTAGCACTTTGGACCCTTTGCCCAACCTCTGGAACAAAGAACGAATTTCTCTCCAGCAAAATCGAGCTACTTCTGAAGCAACTGCGCAGTCCTCTGCGCTACCTCACTTGGAATAACTCGGCCTCCTTGTTATTGCCTCTCTGTATCTGGAAAAATTCCTCCAAATCATTGTCTTTGCCCCCTCACTATCCCTGCTTTGATCTCTGGCTCTCCAACAACTGTTGTTGCTCTTTGGAAATTGATTTTCCAAGAAAATCAAACTACAGAACTGTTCTCTCCATCGCCACATTGACCTCCTCTTACAATCCAATGTTGGAGCACCAACGGCCAAGATTAAAAAATAATCGATAGCTAAAAACATCTCTGGGTCGATCTGTGTGAGTTTCTAGATCATTCTTGCCTTATCTCAATTAATATCGATTAATTAACCATATTCCCTAAGTTTAGACTAAGGAAATATTTTTAAAATGGTTAATAATCTAATTGAGACACTTCTAGGCGAATTTCCAGAAACGATTTATGGGTTTTGGAGATCTCATGTATTCTAGCCTCTCCACCAAATTTGGCAACTAGAACACATCCGATGCTACAAAAACTAACACTCCCTCTTAGCGACGAAAGTGTTCTAGTGCTACACTCCCTGCCACAACACACTATCTCTGCATCATCACCTGTCAGTTGTCATGCTGCTGATGTCTAGCCATATTGCTCACTAACCACTGCGCAACTCTGATATACATTGCATTTGTGTTGTTGTTGATGCTGCCATACTGTTGCCAACACTGCATTAGCACTGCAACTCCCTCTGATCTGTTGTTGTTGCAACCGCAACATCTGCAATTGAAAAGCATCCAAAATATTGAATCAACCATGTTCAATATGATACATCTGTCTTTTGAGTTTCTGACTGCTACTAGCATATGCTCTGTCACTGAAGAATTTGCATTGTTGTTGACTCTACACTATGTTACCTGCACTGCTGCGAACTCTGCATTGAGCTCCCCAGTATCTGACTGCTACTAGTCTCTGCAACTGTCACTCTCATATCTTACTACATCTACTACCACTGATCCATCTTGCTACTAAATACTTTGGGCCCCCATAGCCAAGTGTTGATCCAAGAGGTGGACTCCTCAAGGATCGTGCCCACTGTAGCTTTTTAGGGCTACAACTCCAAATCACCCCACCTCACTCCTGGAGGCATATAGGAAATCATAGCGAAGTCTTCCTCCAATTTGGACGGCAGCCTGTCAATCTCTGCTAAAGCTACCTGTTGGTCCTGCTTCTCCTCCTTGTCCTTCTTCTTGAGAGGACACTAGGTACTGTAGTGACCAAGCTCACCACACCTGAAGCATTTGACCTTTGACAGGTCCTTCTTCTTCCTTTGCTCCCCCTGCCCCTGATTGAGACCCTTTGATGCGAGGGCCACATTCTCTTCTTCCTTCACCACTTTCGATCTATTGCAACTGCTGCAAATCGGCCCACATCCTGTCCCACTCTAGTAGCCTGTCTCTGCCCAATATGCTTTGTACAAAGACTTGTCAATCCTCTGAGACAATGTTGAGTGTCAATCGCACTAGCTCTGTGGATTGAGGCGCTGCCCCAACAACTGACAGTTGGTCTCGGACCTCCTTAATCGTGGTAAGGAAGGGATCTATGCCTTCCCCCTTTTCATCTGGATGCATCTCAGCTTCTCCTCAAGAAACATTTTTCGCTGCTCTGAAGTTCCCTGATATAACGTGGAGAGAGCATCCCATATCTGTTTGGTAGTCTATTTGCCAGCTATATGTGAGATAATATGATCCCGGACTCCATCCAAGATCAACCGCTTCGCCCTCGCCATCTCTTTTTTGTATTCTTTCTGTTGATCTACATCCTGGGGAACTGCCACTTCATTATCAATGTAGGCTTTCAGGCCATATTCATCTAGAATGAAGGACATCCTATCCTTCCAGATGACATAGTTGGAAGCTCCATCCAACCTATCCTGATAACGAAGCCCAGCAATGTCCATCTCAACGAACTGCCGAAAACGCCCTCTTTCCTTTTTCTTGGTTGCTACTCAATTACTCGCACTCCCTTCTGGAGTGAAAATATATGTTCACAACAACGGCAAATCTGCAAGGAAAATCGAACTTCTTGAGACTAGAAGTTCCCTGAGAGGAATTTTCTCTTTGTGTGTGTTTTTCTCCCTTCCACCCCGACGTTGGCTCTACATTAACAAACTGTTGCAAAACCCTCTGTGTCCAACTAGAGATCTTCCCAATGAAAAATGAGTTGCTCCCTCTGCCTCTGGAATCACTCAAAAACTAGAAGAATTGAATTTTTTTGCCCCCCTCAGAAAAATCGAACTTCGTCAAGCAATTCGGCCTCCTAACAAAAAGATTGTGATGCCCTTGGGAATTTCAGCCTGTTGCTTTTACTGAGCAGCGAAATTCCATCTTTTCGCTTATGAGCTCTTCGACTTCTTACACTCAAATTGTCAAAGTTCCAGGGAAGCAGAAGTACCAACTTTTTCAACAAGGATCGGATCACATATCAGCAGTCCATGTGTCATCGTTATCCCATTCTGCAAGATGTAATGTAAATGATCTTAGTAAAACCTTGAGCCTATGTAACAACCTAAGTAAGCCTATAATTTGATGACGAATTTCATCCTAGGAGGTTTTTTAACCTCTCTGATTATTTATGTTTCTAGACGCATGCTAACCAGAAGGGTTTTTCCCCCCAGCTTAAACCCCAGAGCTACGATGAAATTTATTATCGGATTATTAGGTGAGTTTAGTGTCTTTAGTCGAGTCTTATGTAAAAGTTGTTTGGGAGTAATTTAAGTTAGTTGGCTTAAATATTTTATTACAAATCACTTGGTTTACTATATCATATTGTGTCACAGAAGGGTTATGTGTTTTGAGGGTCTCAGCCAAATGTGTATTCCCTCTTTGAGTCTTGTAAATGAAAAATCTTATGTATTAGAGGGTTGGAAAAATAATTAAATCCTAAGCCAAAAAATTAATTAATTAGAGTCAAATTTAAATTCTCTTAAGAAAATTAATTCTCCAAATGGAAAAATTTGTGGGTTTTAAAAGATTCAATTTTTAGAGGTCCTCCACCAAAGGAATATTGTATATTTCAAGAAAATTTGAACCCTTGGACCTTGGTGGTTAAATCAGTCAATTTTTTGAAGAAATTAGCTCAAAATAATTAATTTTGAGCTAATTAAAATGGAATTAAATGATAAATTCGAAAATTCCTTAAAAATAAAAAATCAAGGACCAAGATCAAAAGATCTTGAAGTGTTTATCAACGGCCAAGATTATTTTGACAAAGATCAAAGAAACTAGCCGTTATTTTTCCATTTGGAAGATTTATCTATAAATTATAGAGTTAGTTGAGGCTCTAGTCATCTTGATATCTGGCTAGAATATTGTTGCTGAAACATTTTTGTAAACTATTGTGCCGCTAGGAACTATTTTTTCTGCTATAATAAAAGACTTTGGAGTGCAACTCGAGGTGTTCTTGTTCGTTGATCTGTGGTATGTATTGACTACTGGTTTCTTATGTTGTGTTTTATGAGATTATTTTGAGATAATATATAGTGTTTGCAAGTACTCAATCCTTGGTCTCCAAGTTCACAGACCGTGGACAAGGATCATTTTGCTTGGATTCTAAGTTTTTATATAGTGAACTAAATCTTCACTAAGGCTATAGTGAACATAAATTTTCTGAAGCATTTCTAGTCATTCTTCAAAAGAAAAAATAATATAAAAAATTATTCTCTCAAAAATTTATTTGAAAACCTTGTATAAATTGTAAATATATTTTATAAATTTATATTGTAAATTATTCTGCTAACTTGGGTTGGGGTTTTAGATTTATTTTGTATATATTTGGGGTTTCGGTGTTGTAATTATATTTTTTTCAAGTTAGATGAAGGGATCAAGTGAAAGAAGAGCTAGATCTAAGCCCCTGAGGGTAAGATCTAGTCTCTAGATAATCTTTCAAGGCCATTCACTCAAGATTATTTAGGAAAATTCAGATTTGAGGAAAAAAAATTCAAGACAAGGGTTTTACTTTTCAGCCTCCCCGGGACCAGATTTGGACCCTCCACGGCTAGCGTCAGCCTTTTCTCCTCTTGCTTTAGCCTTTTCGGCCTCTCTGAGGCAGGCCGTGAGGCCTAGAGGCCTCAGCCTCCATCGCTAGCCCGTGTGTAGTCCCTTTTAGGCCTTCTTGGGCCTAGTAGTGGCCTTTTTGGGCCTCGACCTCCCTCTGGAAGGCTAGACGACAACTCTAGAGGGCTTGTCGTGGGCTTTCAGCCCCCAAAACCCTCAGCATCCTCTTTGCAACCTCCTCCTTTGCCAGCGTCCCCCTCTCTGAGCCTCTGCGTTGACCTTTGGTGGCCTTATCCAACTTTCTTGAGCCCCAATCTATCATTATAGCCCCTTTATCCCCAAACGTTGGCCTTCCTTGGCGTAGCGTTGCCTCTTAGCCTATTTTGCCCTAAAACCCTAGATCTGAAATTTTGGACTAATACTTGGTGGTTTCGCAGGTTTTGAAGCTCAAAAATTCTATTTTTGAAGCAGCAACTTGATCCCAAAATTTCAACAAATTTTGGCTAAGGGATCTTCAAGGCTTTGGGCCTAGGGTTTGACCTTTAAACCCTAATTTGTCTCTGTTTTATTATAACAATTAAATCAACAAGAGATAAGCGCTAAAATCACATGCTACATGGTCAACATTGTCTAGAATTGCAAAATTTTCATTTTTTACAAATTTTAGCCACCTGGGCATCTTGGATTTGACGTAGATCTAATTTATAAGCTTGCGGGAATTCACTGCATCACTAAGAAATGTAGATCTGAATATTTTTAAATCACACACTTAATTAAGGTCAAAAATCTAAAAAAATCAGTTTTGGTGAATTTTTGCTATTTTTGGACATATTGGGCATTGTCTTAGGCTTGACTAGCTTACTGATCTGTCATTGTTTCCCTATTGTAATAAACATATCAGCCCTGAAAATTGCTTAATCAAACTCTCTAAAACCCTAAAAATTGCATTTTTCAAGTTCCAGTGCAATTTTACTATTATTGGTCATCTATTTCTGATATCATCAGCGTGTTGGTTTGTAGTTATTTATTGTTGTAATAAATATTTCGGATCTGGAAATTTACTGAAGAATACATCTTAAGAAGGCTAATTCATCTAATTTTTCAGTTAATCAAGTCACTTGCCAAATTGGGCATATTTTTGCTAGCATAGGCTTTGTTGGATTGGCATTTACTTCCTGTTGTCATAACGAGTTTGTTGTTGTCATTAATTGTTTACTAATGTCATAATAGTCACTTGTTGCTCATCAAAAGGTCATAGGAACATAAAAGTGCCTCAGTGTTTTCATATTTTGTTCCTAGCATTTATATTGTGAAAGTGACTAACATTTTGTGTCTTTTGTGATTTCACATGCTATAAGAATTCATATTTCACACTCACTTGAAGCACTTAAATATCTTGGGAATATTGGCATTGAGTAATAAGATCATGTACAATCTTGTTTAATTGTGATTAGCATCTTGATTGATAAGTGGATAAGTTGGTTTAATTGGTTAAACATCTTGTGGCATATTGTTGAAGTTTACACTAGTATCTTGTTTAAGATGGTATTTTAATATCGTTAAGTACTCTTGCTTTAAGATAAATTCACAAAAGGTACTTAAGTAACATAAAACAATCTTAACTCAAGATAAATTTCACTCATCATCTTGCATTAAGCATTTTAAGTCTAGATTGCATTAATAATGTACCCCCTAGCATAAGCTAGGTTGATAGAAATCTAGGAAAACCCTTCTCAGCTAGGTTGAGGGGCCTCAGCAACTCTTCGGTGGTTAACACGGTGACTTTGCAGTCATCAGAGCCACAGTCTCTGCAGTGTCGGAGGCATTGGGTGATAGGAGCACAACAGAAGGTATCGTTAATCAAGCCCTACCCTGCTTCCTGTTGACCTCCTTACCACAACCTACCTTGGAGCCCAACTTCAAAATAGTTAAGGGAAGGTTACATTTAGATTAGGAATATAACTAAAAATAACCAAGATCACTACATCACACATAGGTCATAGGGTTTGCATATCATTTAGGTTAGTCAATCATCTCAACCAGCGGGTGTCCATCCGGTCATTTGGTTCCAAATTTACTATAAGCAAGAATTTATGACTCCATTAAAGCACTAGTCTCATACTTTAAAATCTAATCGAATTAATAACCTTGCTTAAATTCAACCAAGTGGCCAGGCCACTCATCCGTGTCCCCCAAACAAGTTGGTTTCCAACTCGTTTTCCTTCATCTCATTCCATAGGGACTACCCCCCATAGCCTGTTGTTGGGAGATAACTAGAATGGAGTGGGCGGAGATCAAAGTGACAACCCCCATCTTGAGCGTTGTCACGGTGCCTGTACAATCTGGGAGACAACGTTTTTTGGCGCAGTTGTCGGGGACAGATTTTTTCGTTCCCGAGACTTACGACAATTTCTCAATCTTTCAATCTTTCCATCTTGCTTCATTCCTTGTCCCGTCAACGCCACAACACCTTTTGGCACCCTTCTCTCATCATTTTTCATTTTCTCATCACCCTATCATTTTTCCTCTCACTAATCCTCTCATCTTGTTCATTCTCACATTTAGCACCTGGACATTTAGGTTGGTTTCCTATTTGGGTGGCAACTCCACTTATTCATCCATTCACTATGTTAGTGTCAGTCAGTTCAACCTATCACCAGTGATCAACTATGCTCTTACAAGTTGTTGTTAGGGTATCAAGTCAAATTTTTGTCATTTCAATGAATCTTCAAATAAAAATTTGGTTACTGGCTATTGATGTCTAGGTCACCGCTACTCCCTTCACTTACTCATGGTCTTCATCACTCATCATGGTCATTGTCTTCTTCGAGGTATCATATCTTCATTTAAGTGTCTTGTTAGGTCATGGTCTAGGGTTTCACTACATGTGTCATGATGATACCATAGGTCAAAACAAAAACATGTCCATCATGTAATTCAGTGAGTAAAGGGAGTTAGCAGCTTAGGGAAAGCAAAATAAAGATAAAGGTAATGTTTTATTTCAAATAAGACAATGTTGCAGTACACTACCTCGTCTCATCATTTCTCATAAGACCATTTTTGCTTCAAAATATGTTTGTGACCAAATGGAGAAGCATTCTACAAAAGTGAAAGAAGTTTTTGTCAATGATAGGCCAAGGAACAAAAACCTCCTTTAGTTTATGCACAGGTATTATGATTTGAGAGAAATGCCCAAACTACACTTGGTACAGGAGAGTTGCTGCACTTCCGGACAGTTTGACTCCAAGACAGATTTTCAGAGATTTGGAACAAGTGTTGGTAGTGCTTAAGGACTCTATTGTGTAGCAGACATCCTAATCTTTCCAATGGTACCTTCGGGTAGTGAAATGGATTAGTGGAAGGCGTCCAAAAGTGCTCTGCAAGTTGGCATTGCGCTTTTGTCAGAGACACCCTGGGTTTTTGGAGTGACCTTGGGAAAATCAATTTTTCTCCCTGATGGAGTGTCCAAATTACATTCTTGAGGTGTCCATCTTGCAGCAGACTTCAAGAGCTTTCCAACGAGCTATCAAGTTTGCAATTTGGAGCAGTTTAAGGCCTCCAAACACTGGTTGGAAGATGGCTCTGCACTTCCATGAACTATGATGCGCTTCTGCCAATGGCGCTATGCTTGGGACAGAGTGGCCCATAACTTGCCAAAACTCACCCAAACTTAAAATTTAAGCTTGCATTCCTACTTTTTTCTCTTCTAAGCTTATTCACAAGTAAGTATGATCATCTAGCTCACCTTTTTCCTTGGGCAAAGTAAATGCAAATGTGAATTTTCTTCATCTAGGGTTTATATGAAATTTCATGTTGCAAGACTAGTAAATGATGGGTGGGTTTTGATAGTTATGACATTCAAACTTGTAAATTTGTCACCTCATAACTCTGCACATGTATAAATCACCTTATCATTCACTAATTAATTCATCTACCCTCAGATTACCTCACCTTTACACAAACCCTAGATCATACCTATCATTTTGAACAATTTTCCTAGCAGGACTTTTTTTAAATTCTCTTACTCATCTCTTTCTCTCATTTCACTCCATTCAAACTTCCTAAGTTTTCTTCCACCCCTATCCATCTCCCAAAATTCCCCTATCATCATCTCCCTTCCCTAACTCCCTCATTTCATCATTCCTTCCTTGAGCAAGAAAACAGTCAGCTTAAGGCTAAACAACTCATCATGGAGAAAGAGCAATCCAAGGTGTTGCAGCAAGGAGGCAAAGGTAAAGTAGTGTTGGAGCCTGGTGAACATGAGGAACATGAAAAGCAAGATGGGAAAAAGAAGCCAAGGACCAAGGGACTCAAAAAGGCATTGAAGGAGGAGAAAGGACATAATCTGCTAGATGAAGACCTAGACATGGAGGACAGAATTGCCTTGGAGATCAATGAGGATAGAGAGTATTGGCTAAGTAAGATCAATAATCACTTAGAAAAGCTTCTTGACAAAGCCAACAGGGATAATCAACTATTGAGACACATGGCCCATCATTATTAGACAGAAATATGATATCCAATATGAAGCTCAAGCAGTTGAAAAATAAGCTAAAGGAAACCCTAAAGGAAAAAAATGAGAGGGATAACTTGGAGATGCTTGCTGAAGCATCCATGAGGGCTTGACATACTTCATTTTGCACTTCATGACTAATTTTGAAGGTTTTCTGAGCAATTTTGGTTTTTTGAGAATTTTGGTGCCAAATTTAGAAATTGGGCTAGTCACAGAAGGCGTTGCGCTTTTTCCTCAAGGCTCCAAATGACAAGTGGCTCACATTTTTAGAAAGCTATGGCCTCCTCTCAAAACCCATTTCATCAGATTTCTGAGACAGGGCTCAAATTTTGAGAAAAAGGAGAAAAAGGGATCAAAATCATCATTTTGCCACTCTTTTTGACAAGCGCTGCTCTTTTGGAGACACCTTGGGAGAATGAGTTTTTGAAGGCCTTCCCATGGGTCATTTTCAAAAAATTCAAGGTGTTTTGGAAACTACACAGGCAAGACCATTCTCTCAGATCTCAATTTGGACTTCAAGAAGGCACCTAAAATTGGGCTCAAAGTTTGCGTTGCGTTGCAAATTTCTTAGTTTTTATTTAAAATTTCACTGTGTAATTTCCTAGGTTTTTAGTTTGACTTGGTCAAAGTCAAACTCATGATGTAACTTCAGTAGTTCGAGGTTTAGATGATGTAATCATGAATAAATAGACATGATAGGTTGTTTTTATGGTTAATTAGGCTTCATAAAGGAAGCAAAACTCAAAACAAAGTCTAAGAGAAGAGTTTGTATTTGACCTTTTCACTCTCACCTGTTGGTTGAGAGAATCTTGGAAACAGTTCCACCACCTAGGAATTCGACACCTGAAGGTGGGGGAAGTTGTTTGATTGAGTCTATATGTATCATTTCTCATTCAGAGAGTTGGGTTGGATTTTTGTAGAGAGGCTTGGTACCTTATGTTCTCTTACAACTAATATAGGGGCAGTTGCAGCCATATTTCAGGAATTCTTGTTCAGTGAGTCTATGGTGTTGTTTTCTTTTCCTATCAACTTCTAATTGATGAAATCATCTCTCTTTTCATGCTTTATCTTCTTCTTATGAATTTCCTTGCAGTTATATAGATAGAAATCTTAGATTTAAACTTTGTTTATATGGAAATCATACTTGTGTTTCTTTTCTTCTAAGACTAATAAATTCATGCTTTTAGATTCTCATTATGTTCTCTCAAACTCTCAGACCTATACTACATTGACAATACTTTAAGGTCACCATAACACATTGATATCTAGCTCATTTTTATATTTGTCACTGCATACTTGAAGCCTTAATTACTTGCTCTAATCCCTAGTCCAGCAAAACCAAAAAACCCTGAATTCACAAATACTCAAACAAGACTTGTATAACTAGCCTAAAACCTATTTCTTTCTAGTTACTCATTGACAAATCCTTAGAGAGATCCCTCTCTAGTTTAGTAGGGCTAGCCACTGAACTGAAAGTGGTTCAAGGTTACCTTTTTCGATCTCCTCCTCAGCCTAGGAAATTGTAGAGGATAACACACTAGAACGTACTCTAGAAGGAATCTTGGTAGCCTCGTTAACCCTACTTCCGATCCTGAAAAGGTTCTAAGAGCTCAGTTAAACAAGTTACATTCTAGAGATCGTTTAAATTTTCTCGGACAGGAACCTCTCCTTGACCTCCATCTACTTTTCATCAATCTTTCAAACCAAGACATCATCGGTGACTTCTACGGGCCTTGCAACTTCACCAACTTCCAGGGGGTATCCACATGATCTACCAAATGAATCAACCATGAATAGATAGCTAATCTTTGAGGGAAATAATGCTATCAACGTCGAAGAGCATATAAAGAAGGTTAATGTGTTTCTCCATAGATATGCTCATTCTGCAGATTATAATCATGAAGATATCAAGATGAAACTATTTGTCTTATCATTGGAAAGTAGTGCACTTGACTGGTTCCACGACAAGACCGATAACTCCTTTGACTCTCTGGGAACCCTCCTCAACATTCAAAGACAAATATGGGGATAGGAGGGAAGGAAAATATTTGGTAAAGGACTTCAATACCATTAAGTGATATGACTCGAGATGATAAGCCTCCTAAGAAGGCAGTCCTAGAAACATACCTTGAGGCTTATCATGTAGAAGTGCAGTATGATATAAGATGGGCTCACCCTGTCACTTCAGTTGATGCCCAAAACACAACTGAAGAGTTAGAGAAGGATAAAAGTGCTTCAGGAAATTCAAAAATCCCTGGTTATGAAAGAGGTCATGTTAAAGTTAAAGAAGAGCCAAAAACAGTAAAGAAATTAATCCAATTGGTTAAGGAAATGGAAATTAAACATGCCAAGCAAATAAGTGACATGCATAATCAACTAATACATATGGAAAGGAATACCAGGATGCAAATGCAGAGTATGCCTCCCAGATCAATAATAATAATAGGGGTAGCAACAACAATCAGTAGCCAAAAAGGAATTCCTCAAACGATCAAAGGCCTCCTACAACACTTGAGTATGCAACATTGTTGATGAGTCTATCCCTTTCTGCAGACCTTGTGACAATTTTCATGAAGAAAGTACATGTGCCTTTACTTAAAGGATCTTAAAGGAAAGTAGATATCAACAAAGTAATAATGCAAGTCAAGGTGAATCAAGTGAAAGCCAACGCGCTAATGTGATTTCTTCAGCCTTTGCAATAAACACCTTCGATGAAGAAAAAGACCCCATTACTCAAGCATATGTTGATAAACCGACTCAAGAACAAGTTCTAAAACTTGCAAAGAGTAAGGGCTATACATATCAAAGGAAGGGTAAAAGTCAAAATCAAAATAAACATGGATTGGGCCACATGGATAAATAATATTAAGATGTTTGTCCCAGTACTTCAACTTTTAAAGATTCCATCTCAAAGGGCATCTTTCGGTATGCTTCAACAAAAAGATGACGGAAATAATCATCAGGACGAAGAAATTAAGTTAAAGGATATCAACTATTATATGACTAATGAAAATCATGAGTCATTCTTTCTTACTTTGGACATAAATGACAGATTACTTCACAATTGCATGCTAGATTTTGGTGCATCTAAGAATGTTATGACCGAGAAGGTCATAGAACCTAAGGATTTCTAGACCATACCATAACGTTTGTTCAATGGACTCTAGGAAGGTTGAAGTCCTTGGTGTGGTTAAAGATTTACAGCTTGCCTTAGCAGATTATCCATACAAAATCATTACCATGGATATAGCAGCCATTGATCTGCCAGATGTATGGGGAATGCTTCTCTCTCGAAAATTTTGCAGCCAATTTAGGTGGATGCATTCAGATGGATTTGTCTTATGCTAGTATTCCAGCAACAGCATGTGACATGGTCAGATTGGACAAAGAAGTAGAAAGGAGATACCACGTAGAAGTTCCAAAGAAGTTGGAAAATGGTGAACAAGTTGTGCAACAAGAGCATTCGCTTCATTTTGAATCAGAGATATGTCAATTTTTCCACCACCCATCCCCTCCGCCAAGCAGAAAAAGAAGAAGATTTCAGAATGACAAAAATATGGAATACAGTGATGACCAGTCACACCGACCTAAGAGGGTCAAACTTAGATCTGAATATTTCTTAATCACACACTTGATTAAGGTCAAAAATCTAAAAAAAATCAGTTTCGATGAATTTTTGTTATTTTTAGACATATTAGGCATTGTCTTAGGCTTGACTAGCTTGTTGATCTGTCACTATCTCACTGTTGTACTAAACATATCAGCTCTGAAAATTGCTTAATCAAACTCTCTAAAACCCTAAAAATTGCATTTTTCAAGTTCTAGTGCAATTTTACTATTATTAGTCATCTATTTCTGATATCATTAGCTTGTTGATGAATAGTTATTTACTGTTGTAATATATATTTCAGATCTGAAAATTTACTGAAGAATACATCTAAAGAAGGCTAATTCATCTAATTTTTCAGTAAATCAAATTACTTGGCCAATTGGGCATATTTTGGCTAGCATAGACATTGTTGGATTGGCATTTACTTACTGTTTTCATAACTTATTTATTGTTGCCATAAATTGTTCACTGTTGTCATAATAGTCACTTGTTCATCAAAAGGTCATAGGAACATAAAAGTGCCTAAGTGTTTTCATATTTTGTTCCTAGCATTTATATTGTGAAAGTGACTAACACTTTGTGTCTCTTGTGATTTTACATGCTACAAGAGTTCATATTTCACACTCACTTGAAGAACTTAAATATCTTGCGAATATTGGCATTGAGTAATAAGATCACGTACAATCTTGTTTAACTGTGATTGGCATCTTGATTGATAAGTGGATAAGTTGGTTTAATTGGTTAAACAATTTGTGGAATATTGTTGAAGTTTACACTGGTATCGTGTTTAAGAATGTATTTTAATATCGTTAAGTACTCTTGCTTTAAGATAAATTCAAAAAAGGTACTTAAGTAACATAAAACAATCTTAATTCAAGATAAATTTCATTCGTCATCTTGCATTAAGCATTCTATGTCTAGATTTCATTGATACTTTACCTCCTAGCATAAGCTAGGGAGATATAAATCTAGGACAACCCTTCTCATCTAGCTCGAGGGGCATCGGCATCTCTTCAGTGGTTAACATGGTGACCTTGCAGTCGTCAGAGCCACAGTCTATGCAGTGCTGAAGGCATTGAGTGATAAGAGCACAACAAAAGGTATTGTTAATCAGGCCCTAGCCTGCTTTCTCTTGGCCTCCTTCCCACAACCTACCTTGGAGCCCAGCTTCAAAATAGTTAAGGGAAGGTTACATTTAGATTAAGCATATAACTAAAAATAACCAAGATCACTACATCACACATAGGTCATAGGTTTTTCATATCATTTAGGTTAGTCAATCATCTCAGGCAGCAAGTGTTCATTCGGTCATTTGGTTCCAATTTACTATAAGCAAGAATTTGTGACTCCATTAAGGCACTGGTCTCATACTTTAAAATCTAATCGAATTAATAACCTTGCTTAAATTCAACCAGGTGGTTAGACCACTCATCCGTGTATCCCAAACAAGTTGGAAACCAACTTGTTTTCCTTCATCTCATTCCATAGGGACTACCCCCCATAGCCTGTTGTTGGGAGACAGCTAAAACGAAGTGGGCGGGGATCAGAGTGACAACCCTCGTCCTGAGCGTTGTTGCAGTGTTTGTACAATCAAGGCGACAACACAGTTGATCAACTGTGTTTTGATACCATGTGAAAATCCTAACACTGTATTCCTATTGCAACAATTGGTATTATTTCTTCTAACTAATAAATTAATTGTTCATTTTATTGCTACGGCAACATCGAAATAAATACACTGCAACCTTCACAAATAAAAACTGCAAGAAATAAATAGCGTTGGAACAGTGAAAATACTAGAGCACACTCAGGAAAATTAACACAGTTGTTTTTGGACAAAAGTTCCCGGAAAAACACAATGCGGGAAAACCAATGCAGCAAATGAGGGCTTTATCTTATTATGCAGCAATGTAATCTGAGTACAATCTATGGATGCCCAACTGGCAATCCAAACAGCAAGAATATCTGGCCAAAATTAACTAAGGGAATTACCCTTCTTCTGCAAGCAATCCCGGCACAACTTCCCTTCAGAAAATTGGTTGTCCAAACCCCAGCGTGAGCCCTTCTGCGATGTCTCCCACACATGTGGCTCGAATCTGCCTCTGATGAAGTCATTCTACCTACCTCTGCTGGAAATCGTCTCTCTGACACTCTAGACCCTCTGCCCGACCTCTGGAACTAAGAACGAATTTCTCTCTAGCAAAATCGAGTTCCTTCTGAAGCAATTGCGCAGTCCTCTGCTCTGCCTCACTGGGAATAACTCTATCTCCTTGTTGCTACCTCTTCGGATCTGGAAAACTTCCTCCATATCACTGTCTCTGCTCCTCACTAACACTGCTTCGATCTCTAGCTCACCGACAACTGCTGCTACTCTTTGTGATCACCAGTGGATGATCATTGCCTTGACTTTGGGAGAGATGGATTCAAGGTAAATTTATAATGTGGAGAGAATTAATCCAATGAAGGAGGCCTTTGGACAACTTCGCATCGTTTCAACCCCGACCCAAAGTGTGGACAAGGGGAAGGGAAGGTTGACCCTTTGTGGACCCAGTGGACACATGTGGAACCAGATGGTAAATATGATGAATGGAGTTATAATGAATGGAGGGGAGTGATTTATATGGTATCAAGAAGCAGGACCACGCAACCAAAATCAGGATTTTCTATGTAGTACTAGCCCAAAAACCAGTGGCCAATAAAGGAGATCCCACGGGACTAGGATACAAGGCTAACTATAGAATTGGGCAGAGGAGACAAGAGCACAAACCTAGTCCACTCTTTCCACCGAATCCCCCCACCACTCCTTGCCCAAAAGTGTCCAATGAAAAATCATACCTTTGGGGTCGGGAGGCCCACCTTCAAACATACAATCATAACAGATGGGCGAGGGACCACATGGATGGCTCAGGTGGCGGAGAAAGTGGCACATCCAACTATCTCGTGGCTGCAACAGGTTGTTGGTTGTCGGATGAGGACCATCAAGGAGAAGAAAATTCTCCTATGCATACTACCCAGAGGTAGTGGGTAACATCTGGCTCCAACTGGGACATGAGATCTCGAAAAGGTGCACAAAGCTACTCGAACAAAAGATAATGAGAACACCAACAATCTTATACTACCGCGAAACTGTTACCTGCACATATCAAAGACCAAACACACGGGGCAGCATGTTTTTGTGGTGTCTTATGATCACCCATGCTTAGTATTAGGCCTTAAAATCAACAGAGAAAAATAGATGAAATTCACTCAAAATACAATTTTAATCTAAATGCAACTAGTCTACCATGAAAATATCATATGATGTTAGTTCTAATGAGGAATTCAATATGCAATGCATCATGCCTAACATGCATCTGGTACAAAGATAATACTAATTGTAATCATAAAGCCAGTGCAACCAACATATCATCAAATCAGTATAAATATGTCCGCCTATATGATTACTCATGTTGCAAATCCCAAAGCGAACATGGACACAATCACATGGAACATGAAGCGGGTGGGAGGTGTGAAAATACAATCTCCATTCAAGGCAAAAGGAAGCCCTGAGAGAAGGAAAATAGTCAATCTAGAAGTGTGGGAATTTCCTCTAAGTACACAATGGTGGAATGAATGATCACTCTCAATAACTCCCTATCACAATCATTCCTCATAATATTATGTTTTGTGGATGCCACAAGGTCGTGATGGGAGGGGCAAGGAAGATGAGGGAAGGAAGGCTTGATTGATTCGGGAAGAACCCATAATTTTATTCATTGTAAGATAGCCAAGGAATTGAATTGCTTCCTATATCCAACACCAGAGTGTCAAGTGATGGTTGCAAGTCGAGGAACCATAAATTTCTCTGGATAGTGGCATAATATCAAGCTATCCATGGGAGAAAATGTATTGAATAGCCCAATGATTTCCCTTCCAATGGGTGTTGCTGATGTTGTACTAGAAGTCCAATGGCCACAATCCTTGGGTACAATAACTATTAATTTTCAAATACTTTTCATGCAATTTTCTTTAGAAGGAAAAGAAGTTGAATTAAGGGGTATCGCAAGGAAACCAAGAAGATAAGTAGCTCTAACGGAATGACAAAGCTTCTAAAGAAATAACAACGAAGCATAATTGCACAATTATGTTCACTAGAGGTTCCCACATCGAAATCATCTATTTCTCCAAATCTCCAAAAAGTCTTGGACAGTCATTCCAAGGTATTTGAGACTCCCAAAGGCCTCTCACCTATTTGTGATCATGATCATGCTATTCATTTTATTCCAGGGTGTGTTCCTCCAAACATCAGGCCTTATAGATATCCCTATGCCCAAAAGAGTGAAATTGAACGTATGGTTGCAGAAATCCTAGAGGCTGGAAAATATCAACCTAGTCAAAGTTCTTTCTCTGCTCCAGTAGTATTGGTTCACAAGACGGATGGATCACGGCGCATGTGTCCATATTATAGAGAGCTCAACAAGCTCACTATTAAAGATAAATTTCCCATTCCTGTAATTGATGAATTATTGGATGAATTGTATGGATCAATTTACTTCACCAAGTTGGATCTTCGTTCAGGATATCATCAAATCAGAATGAAGACTGAAGACATTCCAAAAACAGCGTTTAGAACTCATGAGGGTCATTATGAATTTTTGGTCATGCCTTTTGGCCTTACCAACGCACCTTCTAGATTTCAAGGTATGATGAATTCCATTTTCAAACCCTTCCTTAGAAAATTTGTGTTAGTATTTTTTGGTGATATACTAATCTACAGCAAGTCTTGGAAGGATCATGTTGAACATGTTGACAGGGTGCTCAAACTATTGAAGGAGAAATAATTATATGAAAAAAGCTCCAAATGTTTCTTTGGAGTACAAGAGGTGGAATATCTGGGTCATATTGTATCTAATGAAGGTGTTAAGGTAGACCCTAACAAAATTAAAGCCATTAAGGAATGGAAAATCCCCACATCCATAAAGTATCTACGAGGATTTCTCGGGTTGACAGGGTATTATCGCAAGTTTTTAAAGAATTATGGGACAATAACAACACCTCTAACAACATTGTTGAAGAAAGATGCATTTACATGGACTCCAAAAGCAACAAAGGCCTTTGAACATCTTAAAGAGGCAATGTGGCAAGCACCAGCCTTAGCTACGCCGACTTCGCAAAAATCTTTATTGTGGAATGTGATGCTTTCGGAAATGGAATTGGTGTTGTTTCAATGCAAGATGAAAGACCCATTTCTTTCGAAAGTCATCCAATGAGGGGAAAGTATTTATACAAATCTATTTATGAGAAGGAAATGTTGGTAATAATACAGGAACATAAAAAATGGCAACCCTACCTAATGTTAAGACACTTCAAGGTAAAAACGGATCATGATAGTCTTAAATACTTTTTAGAATAAAGATTATCCTCTGAAGGGCAACAAAAATGGGTCACAAAGATGTTGGGTTATGACTTTAAAATTATCTACAAAAGGAAGCAAACTTTTGTGGTAGATGCTCTCTCAAGAAAGGATGAGGATGTGAAAGCGTTGTTGTGCGCCATTTCTATTATCCAACCAGATTGAATGAACGAAGCAAGGGAGGAATGGAAGAATGACGAAGAAGTGTGGGCACTCATTTGAAAGTTACAAAAATATCCTAGTACATCTGATAGATTTAGCTTGAAAAATGATTTGTTATGGTACACAAATTTCTTATACCTATGTAAGAATTCCCAACTCAAACAAAAGATTCTTATGGAATTGCACACTTCTCCCTTAGGAGGGCACTCGAGATTTTTAAAAACTTACCACAGGGTTAAGAAGGAATTTTTTTGGGATGGCCTTAAATAGGATATTCAAAAGTTTGTGGCGTAATGTTTGATTTTCCAACAAAATAAAGTTGAAACAATTAAGACCCCAGGTCTCTTACAACATTTATCCATTCCAAGCCAACGTTGGGAGGAAGTTTCAATGGATTTTATCAGAGGTTTACCCAAGTCCAAAGGAAAGAGTGTCATCGTGGTGGTAGTCGACATACTTACCAAGTATGCACACTTTTGTGCATTATCACATGCATTTAAAGCCAGTACAGTTTCTACTGCATTTATGGAAACAATTCAAAAGCTACATGGAAACCAAAAGATTATTATAAGCGACAGAGGTCCCATTTTCAGTGGAAATTTTTGGACAGAATTATTTTCTTGTCCTGGTACTCAGTAAGCTCATAGCTCATCTTATCATCCTTGATCTGATGGGCAAACTGAGATAGTAAACAAATGTTTGAAAGGATATCTTCGTTGCTTTGTATCTAATAAACAAATACAATGGGTCAAATGGTTGCCTCTCGCTGAATGGTGGTATAACACTTCCTTCCATACTGCAGCAAAAATGACCCCATTTATGGTACCTTATGGATATTATCCATCATCCATCACATCATATTTATGAGAAAATTCTAAGGTTCAAGCAGTGGAACATCACATCGAGCATTAATAACAAGTTCTGCAACTCTTAAAGGATAACCTCACATTGGTGCAGAATAGAATGAAACAACGGGAAAATCAACATCCAGCGAAAGAAGTTTTGATGTAGGTGACTGGGTATTCCTACAGCTACAACCATATAAACAAATCTCCCTTAAGCAAGCTAGGAAGGATAATAAATTATCACCAAAGTATTATGTTCTATATAAGGTGTTGCAAAAGATTGGCACTATGGCATACAAATTGGAGCTTCCTACAGCTTCCCGAGTGCACCTAGTTTTCCATGTTTCATGTTTAAAGAAGGTTATAGGTTACAGGCTCCCAGTTCAAACAATATTGCCAGACCTTGACGAGGAAGGAAAAATCATATTGGAACCGGAAGAAGTCATAGAAACAAGAACTCGACAACTACGAAATCGATCAATTTCGGAGTATCACAAGTGGAAGAACTTATCCATTGAAGATTCCACATGGGAGGATGAGGATTTTATGTAGAATTATCCAGAACTACTCAAGTGTTGAGGAAAACGCCTTTCGGAAGGAGAGGGGCATGTTAGGCCCCTATAATACTAGTGACTCCCCCAATACTATTGTCATTGTATCCCTTATAGTTATTATTGTGCCCCTATTGCCCTCATATTGTTATTAGTATGCCCCATAGAAAGCCACTATTGTTATTTTTTGTGCCCTTATGTTATTACTGTTATGCGGCTTGATTACATTGTGACCCCTTAGAATCCTATATATAGAAGGGAGGTTTAGTCATTTGTATCATCCAAGAATTGTTCATTTGTGTAACGTAAAGGAGGTTGCCCCCTCAAAGAGGCTGAATTCTAAGGCGTTGATCTTTCTTTTCTATCTTTTTGTGAGCTAGTTTCCTAACACCCAGTCGAAGTTAATTTTGATGACTCCTTCTACCAGCGGGATAAAATGGGACCTGGAGCTCATGGTTTCATTTCTTGTCTTCCATGCTTTGCTGCTGATCATTCCTGGTGTTAAATTTAGTTTTTGTAGTATTCATCCTTCTTGGGGCGGCACTTGCAAATGTTCCTCTTTCCATGATTCAGCCAATATTGTTTCCTTGATGTTCTGTACAATACCTTCCCACACTTTTTCCTACGAGGTTGTTTTTTGCTTGAAAATTTTGTGGTTTCTCTCCTTCCATATGGCCCATAGGGTGAATCTATGGCCTAAGTTCCAAGCCCTGTTTACCATGGGGCTAGAATAGATGTGGGTTTGCCATAGTGATATTGTTCCTCTGATATTGATTTTATCTCTTTCTATCCTTTCAAAAATATATCGCATTTGTGTCCATTTCTGCTCTGAAAATGGGCAGTTGTTGAGGATATGTTCCATATCTTCCTCGTTTTGGTTATATAGCCCGCAGAGGGAGGGACCCTGGAATCCTCTTTTCTGTAACTAATCCCAGCTCAATATGCACCCTTTGCTAACCATCCTTAAGAAGTGACTTACATTTGGCCACCATTCCCCCTTCCAAATCTTTTTCCATTTTTTATCTTATCCTTCCTGTTCCTGCCAATTTTGAATATAATAGGCCTCACATATGGAAAAGGTTCCTTTGGTGGCATGTGCCCATCTCAAGATGTCAGCATCATGACTTATCATTATTTGCCTTGTTCTTAACTCTTTTCCTAAGTTGCTCCATTGATCTGTGTATACCTCTTGTTCCCAATCTTATCTAGTCTTCCATTTCCGCCAATTTTCCTCTCCCTGCTCCTCCTTCTATTATTGCTCCACTACCTATGTATTGTTATTCCAGATCTGCTGGTATATTTCCATGATCTCCTATTTCTCTCCTAGTTTCTCTCTTTGCTACCAAGGTTCCACCCAGAAGTAGGTTGTTTTTCCATTACGAACTTCCTAGAAGGTGTGTTGTTGTATTAGGTGTATATTGATTGTCGTTAAGTTCCATATCGCTGAGCCTTTAGGGGGGTCTTGATATTTGAGGATATCCTCTCTTTTTACAGGCATGTTATACTTGCAAGTCTATATTTTCTTCCATAGGTTGTTTCCCCCATTCATCCATCGCCACCAAATTTTGGTCCCCATGGTTTGGTTCAAGAGGTAGGGGTCACTAAGTCCTAGTCTTCCTTCCTCTTTTTCCTTGATGAGGTCTTTCCATGACACGAGAGGACATTTTCTAAGCTATTGCACACCTCCCCATAGAATTTTCCTGAAAATGTCGACCATCTTCGTGCATGCTCCTTTTGGGGCCGTCATTCCGGATAGTTGGTATATGGGGATCAACTGGAGAACTGTTTTTAGAAGAATTGTTCTTCCAACTATATTTAGGGATCGAAAGGTCCAGCATTTTAGTTTACCCTGTAATTTTTGGAGGATGTTTTGCTAGCAATTATTTCTTAGCAGATTTTTCGAGAGAGGCATACCCAAGTATTTAGTGGGAAGGTTTCCAGTGTTGAAGTGTAGGATTCTAGCAAGGTAGGAATTAACATTGCCTTGGGTGTTGAAGAAGAATATAAAAGCTTTGTCATTATTGATCATGGTTCCCCAGGTTCCCATGAAGGCATTGAGGATATTCCTTATATTGCGGGCTTCCCTCAGGGTGGCTTGGCAGAAGAGCATAATATCATCCACAAATTGTTGGTGAGCGATGGGCAGGTCATTCCTCTAAATTCTAAGCCCTTGGAGTTGGGAGGAGAAGAATTGTTGCTTTATATACCTACCTAACCCATCTGCTGCAAGGATGAACAGGAAGGGTGAAATCGGGTCCCCTTGTCTCAGGCCTCGGTATGGATTGAAAGCCCTTGTGGGGTTTCCTTTAAGCAGGATGGAGAAGATCGGAGAGGATATCATTGCTAAGATCCAACTGATCCATCTTTGGTCAAAGCCATATGCCTTGAGGATGCTCGTAAGGTAGCCCCAACTTAGTCTGTCATAGGATTTTGAGAGATCCAGTTTAATCATCGTGCTTGGGAGATTCTGGGCTTTGAGGGAGTGGGCTACCTCCTAGGATGACATAAAGCCATCAAGGATCTAGCGACCTTCCACAAAGGTTGTTTTTTAGGGGAAATGAGACTAGGGAGATGGGGTTTCAAGAGTTTGACAATCAGAGTGACGATAATATTGTAAATGACATTACACATGGCAATTGGCCAAAATCCTTGAGGATCCTCAGATTTAGCTGACTTAGGAATTAGATTAATGAAGGTAGATTTGAGACTAGGACATACATTTTGGTTACATCTTGATTCCTTCACGACCTCCTTGATGTCCTGCCCCATGAATGGCTGGGTAACTTGGTAGAATTCAGCAGTGAATCCGTCTGGGCCTAGGGCTTTGTTCTTTGGCATGCCTTTCACTATTTCCTCTGCTTCTTCTTTTGTAACTGCCTGCATCAGTGCCTTGTTCTAGTCTTTCATTATCATCTTGGGGATTTGCTGTGTAATTCTTTGGGTGGCTTCCTCCCAGTTTTCCATGTTCTCTGTGAGCACGTCTTTGAAGTGATTGACCAACAAGTCTTCCATCTCTTCGTGTTCTGTTATACTTTTTCCTTCTGCATTTTTAAGTGAGTAAATGTGGTTGTGTTGCCTGTGGTTCACCATAGGTTTATGAAAAAAACTTGTGATTTTTGGCTCCACATGATTTCTTCCTGATGTCTTCATTCCTCTATTTGATTAATTAGTAAACCTTCTTCCTGCACCATGTCTTCCGTACTCCACTCTTTTATCATCTTTTGTTGGGTGTCTTCCATACGTTGGTTGAGTTCTATCTAGTCTCTAAGGATGTGGCCGAACTCCACCTTGTCCCACTTTTTGAGCCTCTTCTTTAATTCCTTTAACTTCAGTTGGGAGGTATGCATTCTGTTGCGGTCCTGTTGGGTACTTTGTGTCCACCATTCCTCCATATTTGTAAGGATATCTGGGTTTCTGAGCTAAAAGGCTTCAAATCTAAATGGCCTAATCTTAGGTCGAGCTTTTGAATCGACTTCTAGGCGAACCGGCCACTGATATGACCCCATGCATGGGCATATCACTGCCTCTATGAAGATATATTTACTCATCAGTTGTTATGAGATTAACAACCTATCCAGGTGGCTTTCTATTTAGTGTATAGCCTCTCTTCTATTGTTCGAGGTGTGGATGCCATTAATTGTTTCTTTATCCACTAGCTGGAGGTTAGTGATGGTTTCGTTGAAGGCTTCCATGTTGGGGTCACCTCTCCTTATTCCTCCCTTTCTTCCCCCTATGGTTGTGATCATATTGAAGTCCGCCCCCTACTATCCATATCTCATCTTGGTATATATTCCTTAGTACCCTGAAATTGTGGAGGAAGGATCCTCTTTCTCTTAGGAGGTGCAGCCCATACACCTTGGACAACAGATCCCATTCACTGGATCCTAGGTTTCAGAATTTTCCCGTGACAATTTGGGGTAAAATTACCCATTCTTCGAACTTCACTTTGGTTGGGTTCCATAAGATTGCCAATCCACCTGCACTCCCATTTGCATCCTGGACAATGACTTGGTATTATGGCCTGAAGTTTTCCACTATGTCTTTTAACTTTTTTTCACTAATTTTAGTCTCTTGTATTATCATTATTCTTGCTTATCCTTTTTCAGTCTCTCCTTAAGCTAGCTTTTTTACCTCGGCTGTTGAGGCCTCTTGTATTGTAGGTTGTGATGATCATTTTAGCAATTTTATCAATTGTTGGAAGACCTCCAAAAATGGCAGTACTCGTCCTGAGTTCACTAGCAATTCCCCTACCATTTGTATGGATTCATTCATCATTTTCCTACTTCCTTTTTCCCCCATTTTCCTTGTGTTCTTGTCTCCTGTCCTTTATTTCCTTATGCTCCCAGCTATTCTGGTTGGCTTATGATTGCTGAGTTCTTCTTGTCTCTCTATCTTTGGAAGGTTTCTTTGTAGAGTTGTTTATGATCTTCCACGATGAATCTTTTGTCCAAGTGTCTCCATTCTTGCAATAATCTCTTCATAACTTGTTCCTCTATGACGAGATCATCTTTATGATTGTCTACCTGCATTAGGGTTTCCACCATTTGCATGTTTTCCTCAGATCGTTGCTCTTCCTCTGCCATCATGTCCTTCTCCCCCCCGTCTACTCATTTGTCTTCTTGGTTTTCTTTTTCTTGGGACTTGAACTCCATCGCCGCCTCTAGGTCTTCTTCTTGTATAATGGAAAATATATTCTGCGGCCTTTGTTCCTTCTCTTCTTGATGTACCTGGTGGTTCCTAGCTTTTCATGGGGTTCTTTTCTTCCTTTTCACTTCTTTGTAACCATCTCGTTCTGCTTTTTCCCTATGATCTCCATCCCTTTCCTCCACCGAGTGGTTTCCTGTTTGGTTTAGGGGGCAGGATCAAAATAGGTGGCCATATTCATGGCATCTACGACACTGGAATGTAATGTGCTCATATTCTACCAGTTGCAGCCATACCTCGTTATCATGTTCCAACTCAATGTAGTCTAGAAGTGGTTATGTAATGTTCATGTTTACACAGATTCTAGCATAGGAGGTGTATCGACCTTTTCTTTTCAAGTCAACAACCTTTACAAAAGTGCCAATAGAATTTTTGATGCCTTCTAATATCTCCAGATCCCTGAAGTCCATTGGGAGACCAAAGAGCTGAACCCATATTAGAGCTGCCAGGAGTTTCTCCTTGTCTGGGTTGTAGCATTCTTCCCATTGTCTGATAAAGAGGCCAACATTATTGAAGAAGTATGGTCCATCTTCAAATATCCTCTCTTTATCTTCCAGGTTTGAGAAGATCACTGTGAAGAAACCTTTTTCTTGTAGCTTGAGATACGTGTTCCCCTTTGGCTATCATCAGCGTTGAATCCATTTTTACAATTCTGTCTCTGTCGTCCATTCCCCTATGAATTTGCAGATGATAGCATGGTCCTTCATATACCTTTTGTATTCTTCTAGTTTATTATGTGAGATAATGAATCCGGGTTTTTTTGCAGCCCTTGGTAGACATCTCCCACCTAGTCCTGCTTTCCATTTAGCGCCCAACCCCGAGATCCCTTTACCTTTTCCTCCATTCTCACCTGTCGCGCCATATTGGCTTGATTCACCTGTTGCTACATTTCTATAGGAGGGGATCTCTCCCCAATCATGTCACTCATCCTTTGCTTAGTCACAGTCTTCCTCAAGGTGCAACCTCTGTTTTTCTTTGTTGTTGCAAGTTTGGCATGGTCGATACCAAGCTCCCCGAAACCCTAGTCACCAACTCCTCTGGTTCGCTGCATCCTCTCTACTTAGGAATTTACTCTAAAAATAGCATCCCTTATTCTTTATTTATTATAATATATTTAATTTAAATATATATTTTGTGTTAATTAAAATTTATAGAATTAATATCTATTATAATTAAAAAAAATACATTTAAAATAAAATATAAGTTGAATTGGACAAGCTACTTTAAAATTTCAAATAATTTGTTGAATAAGAAAATAAATGATATAATATTATACAACATAGTCGTTTTTAAGCTTAGTGCCAACATAATTCTTCACCATATACATATGTATCTCTATTTTTTCTACAAATAAAAATAGTAGCATTTTCCCTTGTAAATAATAATAATAATTTTACATTATAACCTTTTGTTAATAATATATAAACACAACTTCCAAATTTTTTAAATATATTGCTTTAATACATCATTAACAATAACATTTATATATCCACAAAGATAGCCTTTCCAAAACTAAACTAAAATAAAATTAGACTATAAATCTTCACGTATCAAGAAGGGCATATATATCTTAACATGTCAAAAAGGGATCATCTCTAATTATTTACATTAACTTGATTAAAATTAATATAAATCGAATTTGAAATGTACCTCAAATTAATATCCAATGCAATGTCTTTATGAAATATCAACACGTGTTTCGAATGAAGCTATTTTGATTATGAAACATTTTATTTCAATAGTTTTATTCTTCACATAAGATACAATGCATTACCAATTAGGTTTAGGTATGTTTAATCATCATGTTTAAGAAGAATAATTTTTTGTTTCTTCTATTTAAATGCAATTTTCACAAATGATATCTTCAATTAAAAGTAATATAGATTGACTTGGAAATGGACCTCCAATTAACATCAAATGCAATGTCTTTATGAAATATCAACATGTGGTTTTCATGAAACTATTTTGATGTTGCAACATTTTATTTCAATAGTTGTATTGTTCATATAAGATATAATGTAATAATTATTTTAAAATTTAATATATAAAGTATAATTAATTTATAATTAATTAGAGTATTTGAACAAAGTCAAAATTGTTATGCTATGTATTTTTTTGTATCCGAAGTAAGTGTTTATTATAATGAGTGAATGTTGTTGCTATTGTGATTGGTACATTTTTTCTTTTATTCTTTCGTAGTATGCAAGGGAAGTTTTCCTTTGTTACGAGAAAAAGTTGTTGCTTTTCATATGGATCCTGCTATTTGGAAATTTCTCCCCTTTGAGATTATTGAGATTTTGTTTCATTGGCGTCCTTTGTCAGTGTTGATGACATTTAAGATGGTTTGTAGACAATGCTGTATTGTTTTGGAAAAATCAATTTCCCTTGTGAGTTTTGATCGATGTTGTCAAAATGAGTTAGGATTTATTTCTTTCCTTACTCATTTTGCCAATGATTGCTTGATAGGTTCATACCTTAACAATAGTGGTCTCTTGTTTACCATCATGTTTCCTTTTTTTCATTTTGCATACAGAATTAAATATACAGTGGGATCAATGATTTTTTCTAGCATTCCTACAAGTTATTTGCATACAAAAAATTGTTTGATTGTCAACCCTTTTACGAATATGTTTAGAAACATTGGATTTCTTACTATTGGGGAGCGAGTATTCTTCTCCTTATTGAAAAAATGCAGTCCATGAAAATATGAATAGGTATCTTTGAAACATGTTTCTAAGAACATGGACTCACATTTTCTCATTTGCAGTAGTGTTGACAATAATTGGAAGAGGGAGGGGCTTCCATACAGTGGTGTAACGCCACCAAAGGAGGCTATCTTCCTTAAAGAAAACTTTTGTTAGGTATATCTAGATAGCAATTATGAAGATTACCCTACTTATGGTTACACTAACTACTGGTTGGAATTGAATAGAAATAATTGGGGTTGTTTATTTGTTCGTATTGTTGAGATATATTGTTTGTCATTATGGTTATATAGGAATGAACTTGTTTGTGTTGTTAATAATGGCCGCACATCCGTTTGGTCACTAGAAGAGATAGAAGATTTTGAATTTGGTCGACTATCAAAAGATAAAAGTCTAGAAAATGTTGAAGATGATTAGGGATACAAATGGTTTTTACTTGAATCGGTCTCTATGGATATAAATAGTAAATTTGCAGGTTACCTACCTTTGTGTATAGTTCAAGAAAAATTCCTTATCCTAGGTTGGTCTGAAGTGTAGTTAAGTTATATGATTTAGTGACTGGATTGTGAAAAACAACAATTGTTGACAGATTGTTTGTTCTTGAAGCGTCATGCTTCAATCTACAAAAGATTGAAGATTTTGATGATTTCATTGAAAATGGAAATGTTTTCTTGCTTATTCCTAATGAAGATTCTATTGTTGAGATACCTCCACTACTTGTGGATGTATTTAATTAGCCTTTGATGCATGAACATGTTTTTTTTTTTTATATTTTTGAAGACCGTATGTATGTTTAATGTTTTTAAATATTTTTTTTAATACCATCGTAATTGACATTTTGAAGTTGTACTCAGGGCATAGTTATGCTAAATTTGGAATGTGCTTCATAGCGTGGGTTGAATATTTTGATGATGTCATTGAAAATGAAAATGTTTCTTCTCTTATTCGAAATGGAAATTGTGTTGTTGACATAGCTCCAAATGTAGAGTGCAATTAGTGCACTAGCTGCACTACCTATGCATGTATTGAAACAACCTTCAAGGCCTGAACATGTTTTTTTTATAACCTTGAAGACCCTATGTATGTTTAATGTTTTTAAATATTTTTTTGAAGATCATTGTAATTCACATTTTCAAGTTATACTTAGAAAATAGCTATGCTAAATTCTGAATGTGATTTGTAGCCTCAATCTTATATCTATAAACAATTGAAGATTTTGATGATGTCATTCAAAATGGAAATGTTTTTGCGCTTATTGAAAATGCAAAGTGTATTGTTCACATATTTGCACTACCCTTGGATGCATTGAATTATCCTTTGAGGTTGTAGACCCTATGTATGTTTAGTGTTTTTTATTTTTTTTAACATCATTAGGATTCACATTTTGAAGTTATACTTAGGATGTACATATGCTAAATTTGGAATGGAGTTCGTATTTATTTATTTTTTGTAATTTGTAAAAATATGAAAGTTCTTCGTACTTATTGGAAAGAAAGGTCTTGTTAGCTTGATTCCATAATTAGTGGAAGTTGTTATTGTATCAATTATGTGTAAGGGGATACTTTTTGCATTTGTTTGAAGTTTGTCAAGGGAAACATAATTTCTCAAATTTTTATTCTATTGAATTTTGTTAGTCTATAATTTTTTCAATATTAAAGAGTATGAATTAGGCATGAAGGATATTGTGAAACAAGTTTTGAACTAACTTTGACGTCATCAAGAAATGTTGAGTGAACTAAGAGGAAAGAATGGTGCGAAAATAACTCACTCTTCCCGTACACGACAACGATCAAAAGGATTCTAGTGTGAGTGGTATTAGTAGAATAAGGAAGTCATTAAAGCACAAAGAAGAGTTGTGTATCAATGAAATAAAAAATATTTAGCAAATGATGAAGTAGGAGGACCTGTAAATTGTAAGTATGAAAAGAGGAGTGGTTTTATGTAGCAAAGTTTTTTTTTTTATGTTTATTTTGTTGAATGTTTATGATGTGAATGAAATTATATTTTTTGAACGTTTACTAACTCTCATCTTCTTTAGAAACATTTTTTTTTGAAAGAGAGTCTTCATATGAACAACGGTCATATTTTCTATGAAAAAAATGAAAGAAATGCAATTTTGGGAGTTGATGAAAACTATAGGAATGGACAATTTCCTAGAATGGTAGAAAATTTGGGAGATTGTGTTGGCGAATAGGGTCAGTTCTTTTATGGTACTAACTATATTACTAATATAGTTACACCTGTTGAATTTGTATGTAATGTGTTTTTCGTAGCAGTTCAAGTTTTTTTATTTTGCACTTTTGTTTTTTCAAGTGAAGTTTTTACTGTTGTACTTTTTCCCGTATTGTTTTTTCAGAACAGTCTTGAAATTATTACTAACCAAAATATAGATTCAAAAGTAGCCAAACCTTTATTTCTTTCTAAATGTGAGTGTCGATGACCAACTTGTCAAACTTTATGAAATGATGAAATAGATGGTTTCAGTAATCGTAAGTTTAGAAATTTTCGTCCTTATGTAGGAGAACATTTTGTTGGCATGTTTTCTTTCTTTGTTGTTGATTCTCTTAAAATTTTGTTGTTATTGCATATATTTTCTGAAATGTTCTACGTTTTAGAACATTGTGTTTACATATGAACCCTTGATAGAGATGAGAACCTTAGGGGCTATGGAAATGGTGGAAGAGATGTTGAAATGGAAGATAGGGAATCTAATTCCATTGAAAAACTTGTTGTATATGACTTTTTTGGTGATAGTAATATGCTTCCTAGAATGGTTGATAATTTAGGCCGGTCTGTTGGAAACGTTGAAACCAATATTTATCGACGTGTCTTTAGATAGAATATTGTTGAAGCGAAAGAATGTGAGGACAATTTTCCTCTTGGCAGAGCATAGGTGCTGAATGAAAATTTATTTTGAAAGTTTTACTGCCTCTGAATGTTAAATATATATTATTTTACACATTTATTTCTTGACAATTTTTGGTAGATTACTCCTCAATTGAATAGTGGTTGACAAACAAATTTGCAAGCAATGCAAGCAGTATGATTTCCACTACTTGGACATGGATGATGCAACCATGAAGAAAATGTAAATTATTTTTGTTTCATTAACAAATTGAATTTATTTTGTAGATTTTCATTCTTACAAAGGTTATTTTCTTTGTTTGAAATAGAATTTCCTTAGGTGTAATGAATGTAGAAGAATGATTTCCCATTTTCTTATGGAAATAAATGATAAAACAAATACTCTAGTTGCACGAGTTGTTTCACATCATTGCCAACCTAGAATGGTGTCACATAGAGAAATGAAAGTTCTCCCTATCATTTTAGCGAAGGCATGGTTGATGTCAATAAAAACTTTCAGTCGAGTGTTGACAATTTTTCTGTCATGCATATGTTCTATGTATGCAAATAATGTTATCCTGGTACAAGTTGTGAGATTGCACAAGGGGCCCATTTGTAAAAGATGTAAGTGTGAAAAAGGTGTTCATCACTTTTCTCACTTTAACAACATGGATCCAGGTGAACAACCTAGGGTTCTAATGGTTTTTATAGAAGTTGAAGAGATTTTAATAGTGCGGTTAAATCCAATGTTGAAAGTGACACATGCTCGTTGTGGTAAATATAAATATAGCAGCCACATGATAAATTTTCCACAAGATATTTCTTCAATCGTGAAGAAGCTTCCACTATGTGTTGAAGAACTAGATTTTTTTATTATAAGTAGGCAAGGTGCTCAATCTGAATACTATGAATGTTATGTGAAGAGACAATGTGTTATGGATGCATTGCGTTATAAAATTGAAATGGATAAGTACTGTAGGGATGTGGAAATTGACATGGATTCAGTTGTTGCTCTCCCAAAAACACCTATTGATGTTTCTAGCAGGTTACAATATGTTGATAGTCATGTTGATTGTTAGAAAATTATATATTACATAGCAGTGGAACAAATCAAATATTGCGGAGATATAAACATAGAAAATGCATAAAACAAGAGAGACACAGACATACATGGTTCACTCAGCTTGGGCTACATCCACAGAGAAACAGCTAGTTCTTCTTTTTATATTATCTAGAAAACTCAAGAGATACAACCTACAGCATATCCATTGTAATTCCCTCTTCGCTCTCAATCTCCTCTCTCTTCCTCACTTAGAATACAAATATACATAGATGCAATACAATTCCCTCATATATAGTGAGGGGTTGCCTTCTAGGGCATACAACCTTAAATTAAACATAACTTCTACCGTCATATCTCCACCTAATCAACGGCCCAGATTGACTACGAAGTTACAACATTTTACAAGGCAATTTTACATCTATTCTTAGCTTTGGTGGCGCTGCCACCACCCACCCACCCAACAACCCCCCTAAAACAAATATTCTACGAGAGGCGTTGCCACCCAATTACAAACTGGGGTCCAATGTGGCGATACCTTTGAATACAGAAGATAATCAGGCTCCACACCCAACAATTGATGATATAGCAAGGATGGATACAGAGATTGAAACATACGATCCTAATTTTTTGCATTGTCACCCATCATCCTTCTTTCTCATTGGCCTAACGGATTCAGGGAAGTTGGTCAAATGAGAAGATTTATTGAGAATGCAAATAACACATCCTATGAACAAGTACATTGGCTAGATATTTAATATAACACTAAAGGACTACTACATATGGAATTACCTACTTTATTCCCTATAGGTGACTCTGATTGGTTGCATCCTCGTATTTGAAATTTTGAGATGGATGAATACGGTTTGCATCTATTGAAATTTTATGATCAAAGATTTGGAAGCCATCCTCGGTTTCGATATTTCTTGTTGAATATCATTATGCGACATCGTACTTAGGGAATAACTTCATTTGTTTTGAAGAAAAATATTCATGAAAATGCACGTGCAACTATTGGGGAGTTACATCGGCAACTTTTTGATCTGCCAAAAAATAAGTTGAGAGTTTGTAGATTATTGTGGAGAGAATTTTGTGAATTTTTATTCGAATTTTCCATAGTCTCCATTTTTCAGTCTACATTTTGAGTCTATAGCAAGATTCATCATTAGGACCAATGTGCAAAGAAGAGAAAGGAAAGAGGGAATAAATAAGGGAGGGAAGCAAGAAAGGAGGAGGAGAGACTACCAACAAATCCACATATGAAGAAAACCCTAGGAAAGGAAAACTATAACAAAGAATGAATGGAATATCTAATTTTAATATTAAAAATTAATTAATGTTTTTGTTGATAATTTTTTATTGATTTTTAATTTGTTATTTTTATTAATTTTTAATAATTTATAGAAATAACAAATTTAAAATTAAAATAAAAATATTAACAAAAAAATTAATAACTTTTTAATATTAAAATTAAATATTGTGTTCATGCTTTATTATAGTTTTTCTTTCCTAGGGTTTTCTTCATTATGTGGATTTGTCGGTTGACTCTCCTTCTCCTTTCTAGATTCCCTCCCTTATTTATTCCTTCTCTCCTTTCTCTTATTTGTGCATTAGTCATGATGATGAGTCTTTCTGTAGACTCGAAACGTAGACTAAAAAATGGAGACTGTGGACAATCAAAATAAAAAATCTCAAAATAATAAGGTGGCTAAGAGTTTAATGCATGTTGGATCTTCTCTTAGGGGTACGATGGCTTATTGGACAAAGTCTCATTCTAAATTAATGGATATGATTACCAATTTGGCTTGCCCTAGTTTGTTTTTTAAATTGTGTGTGGATGATACAAAGTGGCCTTATTTCAAGTCTTTTGCCTTCAAACATATATTTCTATCGAGAAAGTGATCATGTGAAAAAGATTGAAAATTTAATTCAATACCTAGATACAACTACTATGTGCATGCACAAAAGATTCAATATCTTTCGTGACATAGTCTTGCTGAGATATCTTGGTGTTATAGACTTTTGGTATAGGTTTGTTGTCATTCCTTTCCCATTAGTTTATAATGATTTGAAGGAAAACATATCTTCTTATGATTTTTTATTATATGGTAACTTCATGTTTTCAATCTTGTTAGGTATGAGTGGCAACATAGATGTTTGACTCACATCCATAGCTTTTTTTGGTTGCATGAAGCCCTAGCTATGGAAATATTGGATTAGTCCAATGCCATTATTGTTAGTGTAGAAAAGTGTTACTTTGAAAAATATGTTATAGCTTGGAATATGCATGACATACATCGTCGAAATGTCATGATCCCTTGAACTGTAAATGATGATCCATGTCCTTCGAATACTCAACAAATTTTTTCTTGTGATCTTGAAGAAGATTATAAGCATTTAGTGAACTATGTGGAAAGACATACAAAATGAAGTGTTGATTCTAGTTTACGTAAAAGAAGGTTTTTCCTTTCATGTCGTTATCATACTCCATGGGAGTCAATATTTTGCATAGACGAAAATGGGAGAAAAAAGTAGGAACCAAGACGAAATGATGACCATATAAATGTTCACAATGTTGAAGTTTTAACAATGTGGCAAGCAAATGTTGATTATCAGCCAGTTGTTTCATGACATCAAGTTTTTAAGTATATTGAAAAATATGCTTCAAAGGCAAAGCGAAGATAAAAGGCTTATCATGAAATGTTGATGAGAGTTCCTAGTGGAAGTGAGTCTAAGGCTCTTGTATTATCTGTGTATAAAGATTCCTTGTTGAGACACTTGTTGAGCGCGACGTTGGAGCTCAAGAGACATTCCATTTGTTGCTAAAACTACCTCTTGTTTTCTATAGCCATAAATTCTTTTCCTTAAATGCTGGAAAGAAAGTCTACCAAAGGATTTCATTGCATTCTGATGAAGTTTCATGTGGAAACAATTTAATTTAGGTTTATCAAAGCTGGCCCATTTTTCGGAACATTTATGCTTTATAGAAAGAACAAGATCGTGGAATTTTAAGGAGAAGCATGGGTAGGGGAAATGGAGGCCACGTGATAACCATGCTATTGTTCATGTTTGGCCATGGTTTTATCTTGTTCCTGATGAGGGTTCGGAAGAGTTTGAAATGTTTTGTTGGAGTGAATTTCTTTTATACAAGTCATTTCATGACATTGGTTCAGATATCGGGTTTTCTACTGAAAATATTGTTCATAATTGGAAGAATTGGATATATTGTGTGTGGCATGTTCATCGAGGCCCTTTTCCAAATGAAGGCAATGAAGAGGATTTGGGGTCGCTTATGTTGGCATTATGTTTCTGGTATGGTTATATGTTACAGATGTTGTACTTGATGGCAACACCCATGGCATGGCTCTCAATATGATGAGAATTAAGAAGTATGCAGGAGAACAGTTCAGAAGATGGGTAGACGCAGGTACTTCATGCAGGGACTGCGTCCAGACACGCAGGTTACCCATTCATGAGGTGTGTACCCCCAGTGCACACACTTCAAGGCAGTAAAGCGCGCACACGTGGGGTTTCTTATGTTTAACCCTTGGTATTTAGCCGACGGTATTGTGTTATTATGGTTTTGGCCCGTGGTATTGATCCATGATTTGAGGAAGAGCTTGCCTATATAAAGCAAAGGAGATCATTTGGCTTGTGTATGCTTTTGGGTTGAATATCTTAAGATCTGAAATATTTGGGTTATTATTTCTAAAGCTTGATCTATATGAAAGTGAAGTGGAAAGCGAATCTGTGAAGGGTGATCTCTCGAGCACTTGATCAGATCTGGGCATCCATCTAACTTTAGCACACTGGTTCGGCCCTAATCTGAAGTACGAAGGTGTTAAACGGTGCCTCTGCGTGGGTACGCAGAGTAGAAATAGGCGAGCTGCGTGGGTACGCAGAGCAGAAATAGGCGAGCTGCGTGGGTACGCAGAGGAGAAGAAGGGTGACTGCGTAGGTACGCAGCGCAGAGACAGGTGAACTGTGTGGGTACGCAGAGCAGCAGTGGTTTAGTTGTGTACCCACAGTCAAGGTACGCGGCACGATAGTGCATCTGGGTGCGTGACTACTGTGGCAGTACGCGGCGCGATAGTGCATCTGGCTGCGTACTCTACGCAGCGCGGTAGAAGAATTAGTGCGTGGGCACGCAGTGCAGCAGAAGGAACTCTGCGGGTATACGCAGAGAAGCAAAGGGTGAAGTGCGTAGCGACGCAGGCCAGAAGAAGGAAAATTGCGTATCTGTCTTAAGATCTTTTGTTGCTGATTTTTCTGTTGATAAGGTGTTCTGGGTTTAGTTTACTGTTATTGTGGATCTGGTTAACTCTGTGATTTACTAGTACTTGATGATCATTTGATGTTTATGGATCCAGTTTGAAAATTTATGAAAAGTGGTCCTTGTAAGAAAAGAAGTAGGGGGTTGTAGCTCCCTTCCAGGAGAGACTAGAAAACGAGAGAGTTGTAGCTCTCTGCAGGTTGCAGCCTGCGTACTGGTAAAGGACTGCACCAGTACAAGACCATTGTAAAAGGAGTTTCTAATTTGAAAGAAGATAGAGACATATTGCAGCAGGTGGTTTTCACCCACATTGGGTTTCCACCTTGTATCTGGTGTTCTTTGATGTGACTGTCTGTTTTTCTTGTTCATGCTCATTGTTTTATGGTACTAATATGCAAAAATAATTCAAAGTATAAATAAGGA
>APFE031139247.1:0-13713 GCA_000404065.3 Pinus taeda | reverse complement strand
ATTTTTCTTGTACAAGCTTGAGAAAGTGGAAAATTCTAGGAAATTATAGATTAAAGAGCTCTCTCATACAATTGCTATTGATTTTTTTCTCCTTCATACAACCCCATCGTAGCTCAGGGGTAGGAGGGCAAGGAGCGGTTAAATTCACAAGCGGGTGATGGTATCCATTTGGGAAAAATTGTTATAAGGTTTCTTTGATTGATAAATCTACTCTTGGTTTACAAGAGAACTTACTATCCCTTGAGCATTTTTGTAGAAGGGTGGGAATGCAAGTCAATAGTAGAAAAAGAGAAAGTAGTGGTTTTCTCTTAAAAACGAAAACATAAGCACTGTAAGTTCTACTTTGAAAACAACATTCTAGAAGAAGTTGTGGATTACAAGTACCTCGGAATTGATTTCAACAAAAATCTATGTTGGGATGGTTGTAGAAAGAAAAGAACTTTGGGGGGTTGGAATGCATTTTATGCTTTTCAAAATAGGTGCAAATAGGTAGAGTTATGGACGCAGAAAGCCACTCAAACTCTTTTTGGGCTTCTAGTGATTCCAGTGATTCTCTATGGTTGTGAACTTTGGGCCAGCAGTACATCCAACATGTAGTGGAAAAATTTTAGAAAATTAAGAAGCGCTTGATTACAAACAAATTCAGAATTAAAAGTGTTGTTCCTTGTGCTATCTTGTTAAGTGAAACATAGGATGCTCCTATTGAAGCAATTGCTATGGTGTGAGTCATAAGGTATTTAAAAGAAATTGAGAAAATGGAAGAGGTAAAATGGCCTAAGGTTGTCTTCAATGACATATTGTGCAAAAGAGAGGAGACTTGGATGCAACAAAATAAAAATGGTTTAGTAAATGGGGTATTTGCTTGAACATGTGTCCCATAAATATTAAAGAGAGAAAAGATTTTGTTATGGATAAGTTCCACAAGCATACTTGGGATAAGGAGCTATGGAGAAAGAAAAAGTAATATATTGAAGTGTTTTATCCCACTCATAATCATCAATAAAAAAACATACATAGAGACCAATATTTCTTGGAGAGACAAAATTCTTATTGCTTAGTTAAAGGCTATTTCTCATCAACTCTGTTGTGAAACAGAGCGCTGGAAAATGCCAGAAGAAGTGTGGGAGGAAAGAGTATGTATTTTTTTTTCTTCCAGAAAAATGGAAACAAAAAGCATTTCATTTTGGAATGTGAGGCTTTCAAAGACAACAAGGATATTTATGCATATATTCTCACAACTAGCTCTTGCGATAATCTATTTAGCGAGGGGTTTATTGAAGGGTCTGTCAAGAAGCTGAAAGCATTTATTGTGAGGCTTCACAGGAAAATGGCCAAATACATTAATGAGATGAAGAAGCAGTTCATCTCATAGGCTATCTTTAGGCTCATAGGTGTTAAAATAAATATTTTTTTTATTCCATCTAATACTAGAGTGAAATTATTAACAACATTTTTATATACCAATTTATTATATTTAATTGATTATTAGTTTAAAAGTCAACTATAAATATTATAAAAATAATACAATATTATTTTTAATAAAAAAAATAAAAATAAGATATTTTTAATAAGCATTAATTGTATTAATTAAAATAATCAAAATAAAATATATGATGCTAAGCATTCTCCCTTTATAGGTATATGGGCCATGTGAGTGGTATAAGTGTTTAATATGTTTTGCTTAGTATTGTATGTAAACGTATCTTGGTAAATATTAATGATATAATTGATATTTTTAATTAAATTTTCAAATTTTAATGTAAATAAGTTAAAAATTTAATATTTATTAATAATATTTAATTTAATTCTCATAAGAAATATATCGAAAAAATTCAAGAATATATATATATATAATAAAAAAAAATATAATTTATTTAATTTTAGTTAAAATATTTATTATAAATTATCAATAGATTGAAGTATTGATTTTGATGGGGCTGGACTGTATGGCGTCTAAAGATGTCCCCATTGTATAAATTTCTTCTTCCTAATTTATTAGTCCCTGCCCTCCGGGCTGGTAGGGACTATAGTTATCGGTTTTGGTCGGTGGGCATTAGTCTGACCCGATAACCAATAAACTTATTTGAACTTAAAACAAAGTTTCTTCGGATGCGATATAATATTTTATATTTTCCTTCGCTTTTAACCAATCAAAAGCATTTTCATCTTATTTGGCCTCAAAACGAGGTATACAAGGTGAAAAGTTAGGGTAAAATTGGCAAAAGTATAAGTGATTAGGACCATTTCACACCTTCATGAACTAATGCTATGTTTCCCTTAGCATTAATCTCCTAACATTTAATGTTAGGAATACTTATGGTGTATCATCTGTGCTAAACCATGGCTGCTGCCCACGGCAAACAATCCTTGCCGTGTCAAAATTTCCCTGGCGTGTCAAACCATCGTTGCAGTGCCGTGTCAATTTGCATGAAAGCAACCGAGACTTGTTAATGCTGCTGTCTGTGAAGTCGAGACTTGTCTCCTGTGTAGGCTCTCTGGTTTTGAGCTCATACCAGTATTTGGGGCAAATTCTTTGCCCTTTCACTCTATGCAGGGCTGCATTTGGTAGGTTTGGCCTGCAAGTAGCAGTAACGCTAGTATCCAAGCCTGCCTTCTGTTCTTCACAGCAAATGCAAGGGCCGGTGCAGTTGCTAGCCTTGAGCGCTACTAGCAAAGTGTCATTAGTACAATTAGTGGAGCTTTTGGCGAGCTCGTCCCCTCCAACAGACGAAAATAAGCCGCTAGAATCGTTCTCAGAGTACCTCAACGCTGCACATTTTTATCTCTCCGTGAAGGACTCCAATCCCGCCTTACAATTGCATTTCAGGCTACAATTAGACATAGAAGCTAAAGCCTCTAGCCCTAGACCTACATTTGTTAAATATTTAGCGGCGTTTGTTGTGTACCATGGAACTGAAGAAAAAGCAAACCCACCGGCCATAATCAAGCACCAGGAAGAACTTACCGCGCCCAGCCGCCCACACCTCTATTATTACTCTTCGTACATGCTCTCATCAGAAGCAACAGTATGCGTCCGCTGTATCTCCGAGTACGAAAGTCATCAAAGTAATTGTCAGGTCGCATTCTCTCGCCGAGACCGTATAAAAGCGAAAGTTAACTACAAAATTGTCCTTTATTAGATTTTAAAATATCCTGTAGCACCGTCTTATAACGCAAATTTTACTTTAATCAGCTTCTAATACATTTTTATGGTTTCCTGATTCAGAGCTTTAGATTCAGAGCTTAAAGGTCTGAGATTTTATGACACCTTCTTTATTTTCCATAAAGCATCGCACATTTTATATTATTCTAAGGCTTGATATCGTATCGTTTTCTCAAATTCTGCACATCGCCTCTTTGCTTGGATAGATTCATGGCTTCGACTTTAAAGACTAACGTTCTTTATAGCTTATGCTTCTGTACAACACGTTTTATATTTGAAAGGTTCCTTTCACTGATACATCTCATAATAGTCAGAAATATCGGCTACCTGCAAAAGAGATCCAGTCTTTCTGCAGCGTATTAACATAGAAAAAACGAAATTTTTCCTTTTCCGGACTGGTTATGACATGTACACAGTAAATACAATGCTATAAAGCAGATTGCTAAATTCTTAATGGGGTTCTACACTGCTGAGACCATGGATAACATCTGTTTAATTTCTTACTTGAGCATAACATAACATGATATACACAATGAGTATCTTGCTAGGGTGATATACACAGAAACGTAGACTAAAAGGCAGCGTTGGTTTAAACTTTAAAGTTCGGCAAAATGTTGTGCTAATTTTACAATTAATAAGAAACGAAACGCAGAGGATCACAATTAAAAAAACTACTGAAAATTTAATTCAGGCTCATCATGCTATGAATTACCTTGGAGAAGCACCGATAAATAGCACTCGAATTCCAATTCACTGCAAGTGTTCCAGCAATTTCTCGTAGGCTAACCTCACATACACTGTTCAGCACAACGGTCTGTACATCAATATCCCGAACCAGATGGACGATGAAGAAGACGATGACTTAGGCTGGCATGCAGGCGGAACCAACTACGGGGGATCATTCAACGCCACGACACGGCTGTCTTGCACCACGTTTTGCTCATGCGTTATGCTTGAGCTAGTGAATTTATTATTATTAAACACTTTCTAGCATAATATCCTGGCTGTCAACTATGAAAATGATATAATTTCTTCCCTTTCACATTTCGACTTACTCTAGAATCCTTACATAAACATAGACTTTGTATAGCGATTGCATGGATATTAGCTTAATCTACGAACCAAAGCAATCATAAGGTATTATGTTAAAGGCCACCTTTCTCTTATGTCAAGGATGATATTACTACAATAATCATAAACTTTACTATTATAGTTTGGGAATATTCAATTTAAGTTACATAGCAGATAACGAATGGTATTATTTTACGGCGAACCATTCTTACCTAACATTCCACGAAATCGATAAAGTTGGTGTTAAATTGTTCTAAAAATCGGAACAAATACGATTCATGTTTGCAAGTAAGTTTTCAAAGTTACAGGTACTTCTAGTGTGGCCTATTTCGCGATAGGGTTTCTAGAATTTAATTTATCTAGTTTCAAAAACTATTGCCAAGTGTTTGCAAGGTATTACGATTTTATCAGGTTCGTTGTCATTCCAATGTGCTGCCGTTCCCTTCCCCTTCTTAACCACTGTCGAATTCAAATGTTTCTGGAATTTGGTTCTCTTATTAAAAGTGAAATATTACCATATTCGTAGATTACAAGAAAGTTTACCATTTAGCTGGCGCACTGGTGATCACTGGATTGAATCGGATCGTTGGATTGTTGGTTTGCTGAAATCGCTGGATCCCTTATGCATATATTTTTACTCGGTGGATCACTGGTTCTCGACCAACCATTGCTCATAATACGACGACAGACGCATCCCTGAGGCATCATCATGGGCATAGACAGCTATTGCACACAACAAAATCAAATCATCTTCCGCACACGACAGCAACAACAACCAGAGCAGAATGTAGGAATAATTGCCATTGTACGATAGCAACAAGAACTATATCAAATATAACCAAATTTACTACTGGTACGGGTTACTTAATCGAGAGTATCAACTCTGTATTAGTTCATGATGGCCGCGCTGCGAGATACGCTGCGGGCTGGGGCAGGGACTAGCTGCCCCGCAGCCCGCGTTGTTTTTATATGGAGTGTTTTGTATCAACAGATATATATATGTGTAACTTATCTAAAATTTGCAAGGTTTGAGGTAAAAAAAACTATGCTACTCCTGACCATAACTATAACTCCAATTAGATTGTAATGTACCCCGAAAACAGACTTTCTCTAACGGAATGTTGGGCAATGATTTTTTGTGATGAAGCAAATACGTAATAGAAATGGCTTCACTGGTGGATATCGTGAGCCCCAATATAATTATACCAATGCCCACATATCCTCCACTGCTTTTACTCAGAGATGTGGGATTCAAGCCCGGATTGACTACCTTCAGTGTAGCTGCTAATAAAATCATATGAATATGTCAATAACATGTCCATAAAAAAAAAAAGCATAAAAGGAAGCATGGGGCTTTGTGTTGCTGTTAGAGAAGGCATCACCTTGGTTCAGCTGGATCGAGGAAATTTAAATAGAGAAAATCAAAACTTTTAAATAATGTTTTGCATGGTCGGTAGTATTCAACAAAACTAATATTTGAATAATGTAATTCAGGTGGCCATGATACAATTTATTTATTTATAGTATTTAGCAAAACTAAATTTTCAATAATGTAATTTAAGTGGCCACTAAATGATACATTTTTCTTAGTTAAATACTAATTTTTGAATAATGTAATTCAAGTGGCCATTAAATGATACATTTTTCTTTTCTAAGACTAGGAAATGATTTTAGTGTTTGGGATAGGAGCCCAAAAATGACATAGAATTGATGAAGAGGAAGAATAATAATTTAATATTTTTTTAATTTTCATAGCATGACGTAACAGTGATGAAAAGGAAGAATATCAATTTAATAATTTTTTAATTTGTTATGTACCCCTCTAACACCAAACCCCAAAAAATGTGGTTGGAATATGGTGAAGCTAAAAAATGTTGGTGGAATATGGTGAAGCTACCCGTATGGTAATTGGATACAATGCAATCATATCAAAAAATGTTGTTGGAAAATGGTAAAGCTACGTGTATGGTAGCTTAACGCAATGTAATCTTATCAGAGGACACACGCCAATGGTAACATTTATGTGTTGCATTATTGAAAACAACGCTTCAATGATGTGCCAATGGTCATAAACCTATCAGCTGAATACAATACAATCATATAAAAGGGCACACGCCAATTCTAACAATTATGCGTTGCATTATTTAAAAAAATGGTTCAACGATGTGCCAATGCTCATAAACCTATGTTGTGTTAATTAAAGCAACTCTTCAAACACGTGGAAAAACACTTTAACCACTTGCTTCTATGATGCAAAAATGACTCAAAATCAACCCAAGAGAAGCTCATCATTGAAAGTTGAAATAAATGATAAGGAAAAATGACTCAAAATCAACAACCCAAGAGAAGCTCAGCATTGAAACAAATGATAAGGAAAAATGACTCAAAATCAACTTCGAATGGCAGAAAGAGCTTGATAGGGAAAAATGACTGAAAATCATCTCCGATTGGTAGAAACAACTCATCTTTGAAACAAATGATAGGCCCTAGTATGAGATGCTGGTCCTCCGTAGCTCAAGCTTAGGCATAGATCCTTTCTTACTAATTTTTAGTAGTCTTTCAAGCTTGGAATATTCACTGCAAAGAAATTTTTTGTGTTTCTAAGATGCATGATTTTTTCCTCATTGAATATAGAATCCAACGATGTAAAAAATGCAACGAAATGAAGGAATGAATTAAGACATACTCACGAGCTTTCCTAGATTTATTTAACTTTTAGAAACTTTAGAACCTTTCAATGATTACTCATTAATGAAGTTTAAATAGTGAAGCTTGTTGTAAAAAAACATAAGGCTATAGTGAAAAGCAAATTGTAAGAATTTTTGCTTTGAGAAAAATAATATTGTTACATAATTTATTCTATGTTGGATGTATTACGATTTTTGCATTTTAATTTGTAGAAGCAATTAAATTAAAGGAAAATATTAATAGATCTCATTTAAATTGGTAAATTTGCGTAAAATATACAAATTAATTGCTATGTAAATCTATTTAACTTTTTAAAAATCACACCATTGGTAAAACTCATGGTAAAAAATATGTGTTGTAATATGAAAATTTTACTCATTGAAGTTTTATGATCAGAATCCTCCTTGGATTAAATGCATAAAATACATTATATATAAATAAATACAACAAATTCTCACTGAACATTCATGGTTTCTTGAAGTTTATGCCCGTCATGGAGGTCCCGTTTTAGAATGACAGTATATATTAATAAAATTGTATGTTTTAAGCCACGAAGATGACCTTTTTACTTTCTAAGCAGTTGAACTCGACAGATCTCTGGCCACCACTTCCATCGCAGTCTCCCACCATTTCTCGACATCTATTTCCATGTGTCCACCTGCCTATGTTTCCTTCCATTGCTCATCTCCCCCCTGTTGTTTGTCCATTAGTGGTCTATTACCTGTGACAGGAAGATGCCACATTGGTCACATGCCTGTAAAGGAGTAGGTGGAAGTGAGGTAATGCACACACTATTCCACCCTACTTGCCTTTACAAATTCACCTGCAGTACAAAATCATTTTCTTCCCTCCACTGCTATCAGCTTCCCTGTGTTGAATTCCACCCTACTTGCCTTTAGAAATTCGCCTACACTACACAATCATTTTCTTCCCTCCACTGCTATTAGCTTCCCTATTTTGCATTCAAATCCCTTGCTCCAATCCTCTATTTTACTCTAGTATGACATTGCCAATCCATAATTCTACTCATCATTTTCAGAACATCAGTAATTTTGTTGATCGAGATCCCTGAAAACCCAACTCCCAAGATGATGGACATGTGCAAAGTTGAGAAATAGCAAGGGGCGTGGATGTGGTAGGCCTGATGACTTTAAAAATAGGAAAAGAAATATTCAGGCATGTTTTCAACAACGATTTTTTAGTCTAAATACCTACATAGAAAACTTGAGTGCATAAGGTTCATTGGTGGGAAGATGGCGATTCATTCGAAACCTGCAAGTGTTGTGGGCATGACTTAAGTGTCGAAACCTGCAAGTGTTGTGGATACAACTCAAGGCCAAATCAATAATCTCTTTAAGGTACATAAAATTTTCCTACTATTTTTTAGCTGTAGTATACATGTGATATAAAATACAACAAATAACTTAGCCTGTAACTTTGAATCTATTGGATAACATGGAATCTATTGCACTTCCTAGATATATTTGCTGCTTATATTGTCATATTCATTATATTTCACTCAATGTTGCAGAAAGATTACCTGAAAGCATACTTGAGATATTTATTTTATTGATTGTGTAGGGTACAAGTAATATGTATCACTCAAGGTTGCAGAAAGCATACCAGAGAAAGAGTTGCCTCAAAAATTCTTATGCCATGTTGCAATGTTGATGATGGAGTGTACAATGTTGTGCTAATGATGCCTCCACAAAACCTCTTCCTGAAATCTATTCCAAATTGTTCATCAATGGAGGGATGCTTTCTTATTTTTAGTTATGAGTTGATTTGAGTTGTAGAGAAAAGAAACTTAGCGCTTAACTACTTCTTGTCTGGTCCTCCTCATTGGTTACGCATCAGGGTCCTAAAATAAATACATAGATAATGGCATCTAGTGTTGGATACTAGATGTACATGATGGACATAGCCATGCAGCTAGCCATGTGGCATTAACTATATCGAAATAACTTTGGTTATAAATTTTTGCTTACTATTTAAAAAAAAAATAGATATAAACAATTTTTCCACAATAAAATTTGGATAATAGAAAACCTTGCCTCAACCCTACTTTGGATAAAATAAAATTACCCCAACCTTGTTGCATGGGGGCACATGAAGTTTTCAATAATGGGTGAAATGTTTTATAGCCCAAAAACCTTCATTAAAATTGAACTGAATGAAATTGCAAATATAAAACTTCGGTTAAATTTACCTAAGCCAACAAAAATTTCAGTCAAAAGATTGACTAATTGATGGTCAACGATGAAGCGATCAGTATAGTCCTGCAGAAGGCAGGGATTAATAAGGTGAATAAGGCATTTATATTAATATTTATGCATTATATAATTGTGTTTTCCTATTACATTGAATAACTAATATTTATTGTATATGTGTGATGGGACTAAGGTGATAGGATTTCTATATAATATGATTAACACAAGAATGATATTCTTAAAATTCTTGAAAATTGGAGATTCTAATTATAATGAAATTAGATTTTAATTAAAATTTGTAATTTATTTTCTTAGTCTCGTGCTTCAGATAACATGGAAAAAGTATAATGAGGGCATATTTAGAGAAATCAAAGAAATTGTTTGGAATTTCAACCAAACCAAACCAAATTTTATGAATCCATTGCAATTGTTTCGGGCTGGGAGAAGGAAAATAAACCTCAAGATAATGAGAGGATAATTTTCTCAATATGGAAGCTCATGCAATGCATCATAGTCTAGTGTCATTAAACCTTATCCAAAAACTTCATCTATTGGAACATGTTCTTGTCCTCCCCTTAGCTCACCAAGTTTAACTTTCATGGGGCATGTAACTGAAACTCAAGACCCTTATCAGTAGGAGTCTTTTCGGATTCTTACAGAGCCATCCTCTCTATCTTTGCATTTCATTTTAGTAAAAATACAGACACTGGAGATGGGTTGGTTGTGATAACAAAAATAATGCAACAATCAAGTCAATTCGGATTTGATAATCTTGTCGTTGATAGAGATTCCCTACTTTATCATTGATGGAGATTATCTACCTCTAATCCATTCTCCAATTAGGATCTTGCATGGCTTAAAGCCAAAAAAAATATTTAAAATTGAGATATTTGGGTAGGGTTAATTGGAATATAAGCACTGGGTAACTCCATCTCAGCCAATATGTCGACCCATATGCAAAGGAAAGTCAATGGGTCAGTGCATAGAATAGTTTAATTTGACATTTCTCCAATTATAGAAGTAAAGAGTTTGTGGAATATGATGATGTTGCTAGGTGCAATACTGGTGATGGTCCTTCGCCAAGTTAAAATTGAATCTTTTTTATGAATTTTGTGATTTTGTACTCTTTGTTATTTGTTTATTTTTATTGTTTATGATTCTTATTTACGTCCAACTAAAATTTTTATTGTTACACTGATTTTGTTTCTAGTGTTGGTGAATTCTTCTTGAGCCTTGAATCTATCATCTTAGCCACTAAGTCCTTTCTTAGTCCTTTTTTACACTGGCCTATTTCTCCAACAATATTGTCGACTACACTTTTCATCTAGTTGCACTCGACTATGCTAATATTGGTCAGTGAAATGAGTTTTGAGTCTAGAAAAATAGAGCTTCATTTTCTTCTTTTTGTAAACCAAATTTCTATTAAATTATCAAAATAATACAATTTAACGGGTTCTATTTTTCCCTAGTCTGTAACTTGAAAAAATGTACTGATGGAAAAACTAAAATTTTGTAGTATCCAAACATCAAAAGAAGATAATTCCAACAAAAAAATAGAGTCTATACATTAGGACATTATATCCTAATATAGCTACTAACCTGGACAGAAAAACCCAACATGACGAGGAAAAGAAATAAGAATATGATCTGAATTAGATCATTATATATTTTTTTAGCCACCTCGATGCTTTCAAAGTGGAAAAATGGGACAAATGTTGCCATAGGTCCATTTTTAATGGCGGGAAACAATTTGGCAAATTGGGGCCTGGAACCTTTTAGGAGGATTTTGAGCGATCAAATGTATTTTTTGGTGGGAGGTAGAAATTCAGCATCTAAGAACTATATCTTATTTTCCTATTCTACACACAAATACCTTTCCATCAAATCATAAATTTCCTCAATCAGAGTCCATGTACAAAAGTTATGCCACTTGGAAGTTGACTTTCCAATTTTCACCACCATAATTTGAGAGGATGATACCTCATCCGCCATAACTCATGGAAAAGGGTATAACCATGTGATTATGATGAAGAAGAATCTAGAAGAGTCCATATTGTAACTATGGTTAATATTTGAAATCAAATCTAATCACTACTAGGCTAGCAATCTATGTTATAATTAGGCCACTAGAAGGAAAATGTGTTCCATTCATTTTTGGTGCACTTATTCCATAAATGAGCATAGTAGCCATGATAGATAGTGAGAGAACACACAAGAATAATTTATGCACTATATTATCCCACACACCATAAGCCTTAATTTTTTTGTATTCATAGTCATTTTCTATTAAGAGAAAGAGAGAAAAATGACCTCACCTTCCAACTCGATTTTCTCTTGAAAGGGTTTCTTGTGATATAGCTTGTGTTAAATGTGTTTTTGAATTTTTTAGTTTTTTTCCTCAACGTTTTACATAAATTATATTTTACATGCAAACATGATAAAGAATAATCTACATATCCAAAAAGATAAAGAGAAATAAACCCTAATAGTGTAGATTTCACATTTTTAAATATAGTGTTATTAGATCTACTCTGACAAACTTGTTAGTGGAATATCCATGGTAGCTTATGCATAGTATTGGCATCAGATGTTCGTTTGGTCATATTGTGGTGATTTTTAGGAAATCTAGATCACCTAAGCAAAAAGTAAAAGAACCCCTAATCATGGTCGACGAATCTATGAATAACCCTCATGATATTTTAGAGGAGATTTTTTCACACTAGGAAGTACAAGTTGGAGATATAAGACATAATGTGTATTTCCTGATGTCGAACTTGAGTAATAAGCTAGATATATTTAGATAAGGTGGGGGTTCCAATGAAGAGGACATATCAAAGGGGATATTAAGAGATAGAGAAGAAATAGAGAACCAACCAAACAAAGGACTTCAAAGAGATCAACTGAATTAGGGTGTTGTTAATCATTCATAATCCATGTTCAAAATGGAAGTGAAGGTTGATAACAAGGCATACTAAGATGAGATCAATGCTGTGAAGCTAAATCACTAGTTACAACAAGTACACTTTTATTTTAGTGTTTGTCATATAGAGGAGGAATAGAATATTTCATTTGCATAGTTGAAATTAGAGAGCCATGCCCTGACCTAGTGGGAAATCCACATGGATACCTTAAGGTTGGAGGGATATCCTCTAGTTACTAAGTGGGAGGACTTTGAAATAATTATCAAGCCATAATTTTACCCTATGGGATGTATAATACTAGTGGATCGAGTGGAACTACTTTAGGCATAAGTAGGGGTACAGTGTACAAGAGTACACAATAAAGTCTATAAAGGTGGCCATAATTTTGAATATCTCCCAAAAGAAGCCATATCTACTCGTTAAGTATTTGGAGGGACTACACAACAATATGTAAAAGCAAGTGATGTTGTTTATGCCAAGATTGATGGGTGAGGCTTGTGTGTAGACGCAATACCTAGAGAACATGGGCATGAAGAAAGGGAGATGAGGTGGATTGAAGCAAAAGGATCACCAATACACTTATAAAAATGGGAAGAATAAGCGAAACTGGGGAAAGGATAAAAATGGTAGCCACAACATGCATTTTCAAAGACCTCAACAACCACTACAACCATTGAAATATTGATGGTCATATCAAGGAGAAGTGTTGGAAATTGCATCCAAAGCTTAACTAAAGAACAAAACATATATATAATATAAAGAATAATCTCATGTCCATGAATCTGAGAAATAGAGTTGAAAGTAGTTCAGACATGGATGAGAAGATTATCTACATGTTAGTGAAGAAGGAGGTGAATTTGAGTAGCCTTCAACAATAGGAAGAGTAAGAATTGACGAAACTATTCCACATCAAGGTACATGTGAAAAAGATAATGATTGATGCTCCTTTTGACCAAGGATCATAGGAAAATATCATTACAACAAATATGGTCAAAAAATTAGGATTGGGACTCCATGATCATATAACCCCATATCCATTGGCATGGGTAAATAAGGATGCAGATCTAAAGCTAACAAACTAATGCAAAATTAGATTTTATATCAACGTTGATAATATTGTTAAAGTAGAACTATATGTAGTTACCCTTGATGTATGTGGAGTGGTATTTGGAAGTCTCTTCATGTATGTGTGTGATGAAAATTTCATCTAAAGAGACAACCAATACTCTCTCATAAAGGATGGAAAATTTTCCACCATCCATATGTACAAAGGTAAGTCAAACATTCTTGCAATAAGTGCCAAAGAAGCCAAGAAATTAATCAATTCTCGTAAGAAGTATTTTTTAATATTTTAAAGAGAGAATTATTCTATAGAACAGTTAATAAGATCAAAGGATTCATTTTAGGGGTGTATTAAGAAACAAAGTAGATATTTGGAAGAGTTTCTATAGGAATACAGGGACGTGTTCTGAGAGCCTAAGGGATGACACCCAAGAGGGAAGTGGAGCACAAGATCTAGGTATTGTTGGACTCCCCATTTCCAATCATTGCGTTGTACAAATAGTTTATCATAGAAGTAAATGAGGTGAAGAACAAATTGTTGCATTTATTGGAACATGGTGTCATTAGACCTAGCACATCACCACGTGGGTCACCCATC
>APFE031139246.1:0-13027 GCA_000404065.3 Pinus taeda | reverse complement strand
AAACTATATTTTGGGCATGGAAATTAAAAGAGATCGGGCAAAGAGGAAGCTCTGGTTAAACCAGAGGAAGTATGTCGAGACAATATTGCAGAGGTTTAATATGCAGGATAGTAAACCAATGAAGGTTCCTATTCCTGTAGGTATGAGGTTATCTGCTGAACAGTGTCCCACGACACAAGAAGAGGAAGAGGACATGTCCCGTGTTCCATATGCAAGTGCAGTCGGTAGCTTGATGTATGCCATGGTCTGTACTAGACCAGACATTGCACATGCAGTGGGAGTATTGAGCAGGTTTATGTCAAAACCAGGGAAGGAGCACTGGACAGTAGTGAAGCGGGTTTTCAGGTATTTGCTGGCACTAGTGATTATGGTTTGTGCTACCAAGGAAGACCAGGATTGGATAGAGTGTTGGATATCCATGGCTTTGTTGATGCAGACTGGGCTGGAGATCTGGATCAGAGAAGATCTACAAGTGGGTATGTGTTTAACCTATTTGGAGGTGCAGTCAGTTGGATGATAAGAAACATCTATAGTGGCCTTCAGCTACAGAGGCAGAATACATGGCAGCCACTCATGCAAGCAAGGAAGCAGTTTGGTTGCAGAGATTGTGTTCAAGTATGGGGTTAGTACAAGCAGCTATAAGGATAGACTGTGATAGCCAAAGTGCAATTTTCTTGGCAAAGGAACCCTGCTTATCATTCAATGACAAAGCACATTGATGTTTAGTATCACTTTGTGAGGGTTATGATAGAAGACAAAAAGGTGTTGCTGGTTAAGGTGGACACTTTGAAGAATACTGTAGATGCATTGACAAAATCTGTTAGCTCTGAGAAGTTCTCTTGGTGTAGAGGGACAATGGGTGTTTCAGGGTTGGCAAAATGACTAAGCTCTCTTATGGCCCCCTGTGGAAAGAAAACAACAAGTGGGAGAATGTTGGGTTGTGTTACATTCTTTCCACGTAGTTAACAGGGGGTTTGAAGGGCACCTGTAACCCCATTTTATGGGGTCTGGGGTAGCACCCTAGAAAATTTTGGTTTTGGACCCTATGTTAGGTTGGTCGGACCCACCTATGGTTTTGTGCATGATTTTCGCACATGTTTTTTGGACGCGATGGTTTTTGGTCCATGGTATTGGACGCGATGGTTTTTCGGTCCATGTTATTGGACGCGATGGTTTTCGGTCCATGGTATTGGATGCTTTGGCATGTATAAATATGTATTTTAACATTGAAAGGAACATAATGAAAAATCAAGCTGGTGGTCTCAGTTTTGGGATCCAGGGGAAATCTCTATGTATATGTGTTTTATGCGTTATGATCTCGCATTGTTTATTTTCTGTGTTTTAGAATTTGTATGTAGGTAATTTCTGTACGAGATTAAAACCTACAAACAGTACATCTCAAAGAGGTCAAATTCGTAGAGAGTTTCATGGATTTTATGGTGTCTGTCAACCAAAGGGATGTGGTGCAATGGGAGGATAAATCAGAGGATTGACAGGTTCTTCTGGTCCTTTGTCCTTTAGAGGAATATTTGGATAAAGCTAAGGACAAGAGTGGAAATTGGATTTGAGGTTTCAATACACAGAGATGAGTCAAGTTTTGGGGGCAAGAATAGAGGCAATAGACTGAAAACAAGTAAGCAGACATTGTTGCTGGCGGGTGAAAACGTCGGAGTTTAGCCCAACAAACCTGTAACAAAGCAATAACAGTAACAATGCATGAATTTAATAACTTGCTAATGAGTGAAAGGGAGGTTTATTATAACAGTGTGGTTTTTCCGTTGAACATAGCATGGGTCCATTGGATTAACAGTTAAACCATTTAATGCTTAACGACTTAATTTTGGAGGGAGAATATGTAATTTGTGGAGTTAATAGGCAAATGATGTGGCGAAAGGTGAGTGGCAGGAGCGCAACGGGTAGGAGAGCGATATTGGGAGGCAGAAAAACAATTCTTTTGTTTTTTGGGGGGGGGAAGCGTTTATCAGTTTTTCCCAAGAGGGGTATGAAAAGCTATGGTGTTGACACATAGGGGTGGGCGTGGTTTCAAATACCACCCAGTTCAGACCCCCGCCCCCAATGATAAAGTTTGGATGGTGATGGGAGGCCAAAATGCTATGTGGGCAGTTGGATCTTGGGAGATGGACAAAGATGAGGTGAGAGGTGGCGGAGAGTTAGTGTGAGGTGATAGGTTGTTCAGCGGGGTTGGGAAAATAATTTAATGAATGGTGGGGAATATTTGCAATGTATGAGGGGGGTAATAAACCTAGGAATAGGGGATTGATACACCAAAATTGTAGTGTCCCTTATTGGTGAGATAGATTTGATGACACTTAGAGAGGGTGATTTTGAGATAATGATATAATATTATGCGTGAGAAACTTATGTACATGTTGATATTGTATAGACTTGGTTTTGGTTACCTAGTTGTTGTGTGGTTAGGATAATATCTATGGTTGTGTGTATAAGAAATGATTTTGGCTAAGAACATATTATCAATGTTTTCTCTTTTGGTATCTTAGTTTGGCAAAATGTGTATGACATGGATGTTGGTTCAAGATTGAGACACATAGATCCATGGATGATCATCGTTATGTGGAACATATGGTTAATTATGATTTATGGATGATACATGATTTATATGATTATATATGTTTAATATTGTAATGAGCAAGATGTGGCAGGTACATAGTTATTTGCAAACAAGGATGCTCAAAATATAAATGTCTGTGGAAGTCATGATACATGATTTTTATGATTTTATATGCTTAATATTGTATTGAGCAGGATGTGATATGGAACACGGTTATTTTCAAACAAGGATGTTCAAATTTTAAATGACTGCGGAAGTCATTTCTCTAAAACCAAAATGGTTGTGGAAGTCATGCACAATATTTGGTAAAATTTGAATAAGTTAAATTATAAAATATATGTATTCCTTTGATCTATGAGATTGTGATGTGTGTAGGTCTAACAACGAAGCATCATATGGGTATGAGCTCACAATCAGAACCTTAAGGTGAAGCATGGAGTTTCAAAGCAGAGTAGATGAGAAGCCATGGAAATTAGGGTGAGGAGTCCTAAATCCATGAAAGATAAAGACTTGGAGACTTGTATCTATAATAAGATGTTTAGGGCATGGAGTCCTGAAAATTTAAAAAGATCAAGGTGTGGAATCTGGGATCTTTAGAGTAGATTAGAGTGCAAAGTCCTCAATCTACTAAGGCATGGAGATGCATGCAATAGGGGTATAGAATCCTTATTCTACGGAAGAAAAATACCACTCACGGGAAGCTCAAGGATGAATTTCCTTAACAAAACCTCTTTTCTAACAATCCTAGAGTGACTTTCTAAAGATAGAAAGTCATGTCTAGCATCTCAAGCATGACTTTCCAAAAATAGTAAATCACCTTACATAAATTGGCAATCAAGTATAGTTGAAGGAAAATCACTTAACTTATCATTAATCAATCATAATCGTTCAATCTCAAATTAATCCTAAATATTATTAATATTAGTATTATCTTTTATGAGACTATGATATTATTATTAAAAGAGAATTACAAGTCACCTTCATCTCCTCAATCACTTCACACCTATCTCCTTGATGACTCTCATAGCTCTATGTAAATCTCTCTCTTTTAATAATACATTACACTCTATTTTATGCACTTATAAAATAATGGCATATTCCTCTTCAACTCATTAAAGACATGTCATAAAAGATTCCTCTTACGCTCTCTTTAATGCATAAGTTACACTATCCTTAACTAAGTCATGCATACCTCTCCTTAATGGCATGAGTTACACTCCTCTAAATGGAATACAATGCATGCATATTACTCCTCCTTTATGACAAGAATTTGTTGCTCCTCCTATATATGTGTCTCATGTATTCTCACTTAGGGGGATAGAGGTGCATTGTGATACTAAGAGTTGGATAGATTTGAAAAATATTATGAGAGTGAGAGACATGGAGAGTAGACAATTGCTTTCGAAACAATTTTGAAATTCATAATCTAAATTACTATGTAGCTCTACTTGGTGGAGTTGACCAGAGTGGTTTTGGGAGGAAGTGAAACTTATCTTCCTCAGCTTGCCTTGGATATCTCTCTACTGCTATATTTTGGTATTTTTTGTGAGCTCTTACAGCTTGAGGGTTCCAGGGGGAGAATTTCTCCTTGGATATGGTTGGGAGGAAAACCAGATGGTTCACAATGAGTTGTTAAGGATATTGGAGCAGGAGCACAATCTCATTGGCGCTGGAGCATATTCCCATCTTTTTGGAATTGTATAAATACACTGCCAGGTATGTTCATAAGCATTCTTGAAATTTTAGTTTATTATTAATTTAAAAGTGTTGTAAAACTTTAAAATTCATTGGAAATTGCTACTGTTGAATGTTTATGAGATATTTGCAGATTTATTTATGAGCTAACCAATAATGAATTGAAATTGTAGTTGAGAATGTACATGCAAGAGGATTAAAACAATAATGTGTTGCCAAAGTTTTAATTTCTTTTTATAATGGATTTTTGTCCATTGCAGGTCATCATGGGTTGACTAAAATACCATATTATCATAAATTTGATTTTTTTTTTTTTTTTCTCGATGGACAGTTGTAGATGAAGTTTGCACACTAAGTGTTTTAAAAAGTGATAAATGAGATAGTAGGAATGTTTATTGCTATTGTTTTAATAAATCACATCTCTGGAATGTTCTGTTTCTTTTCCACTCAACATCAGGGGGTATCTGTGCCATTTAGCCATTTAACCCCTCATTTGATTCCAAGAAAGTACTTTTCTAAAACGAGATAAAAAATATGGGTGATTTTATAGATTGTTGTTGTTAATTATATGCGTCTGTTTTCGATTTTTTGATGAAAAAATAAGATTGTTTAGTCCTGGTTTTAAGATGCCAACGTTTGAAGTTTCAATTTCAGAATTTTCTGAGCTGAATAGGTTGAAGAAGAATCTCAAATTCATTGTTTCCAAGTGTTTGGCAAAATCCCTCAATGGTTGTAGATTGCATTCTTGCAAAGTGTTTGTCAAAATGCCTACTTTTATTATCTAAATCTTTCATTGTTGCTACTTTTATTATCTAAATCTTTCATAAAAAAGGGGGGTTGTTGGAAACAATTTTATAGTGACTTTCTGTGGTTGGTTTATCATAAGAAAATTTTAACATGGGACAACATCAGGAACAGAGGGGTAATGGGGCCTTCCAGATTTCGTCTCTGTGAAGAGAAGGAGGAGACCATGGAACACATTCTTAACAGCTGCTCCTACACCACCTGGTTGTGGGATTCTTTCTCCACCATTTTCCATCAAACAGACAGGGACATGAGAAGTATCACAAATACCCTAATAAAGTGGAGAGGTAACTATTTGGAGAATGAGTACCTTAACTTAGCCTGGGCCTTAACACCAAGTTTCATTATTTGGAATGTTTGGAAAGAAAAAAATAAAAGAATTTTTAAGAACGAAAAGGTTATTCCTCTAGGACTTTTTGATCTAATCCTAAAACAGCTCAGGGAGACTGTGAGTATCTCAGTTCGCAATCTCCCTAAAAATCCCCCCTCTGAGGTTGAGCTCAAAACTCTTAGACAGCTGGGAATGGAAGGAATTATTCCCCAAGGACTGAGCAAGAAGAACATAATTATTGAGATAGAGAAGGACTTCTGGCATCCTCCTCCGAAAAGCTATCTAAAATATAATATCGATGGGGCTTCAAAAGGCAACCCAGGATCAACAGGTTTCAGAGGAGTTTTAATAGATGATAAGGGCAGTATCATCTTTATCTTTCACTATAATTTGGGACGAGCCACAAATAATATGGTAGAATTAATGGCTATGGAACAATGTCTTGAGTTTCTGATCCAGTACCATGTTTCAAATGTCATTGTTGAAGCAGACTCAAAGATCACCATTAACTCTGTGAAAAAAATCAATGGTGGATATCGAACAGAAAAAGTCTCTACATATTGGAAATTAATACAGGTCTAACAAAGAATCCATGTTCACCTCCAGAAGCTTCAAACGGTGAGTTTCAATCACGTTCGTAGATCGGCCAACAAACTTGCAGATCTTCTTGCCAATCAAGGGGTGAATAATACTGATGGAGAAATGGCGTAAAAGTGGCAGGAAACACCACAAAATAGAATAAAAGTTGTTTGCGAAGAACAAGCCACAAAAGATAAAGAAATATTCAGAAATCAGGCCAGGATGACTAGCACGGATTGAGTTCTCCAGTTAGTATTCGTTTTCCTTCCAGCATGCACATGGTTGACAGAAAAGCAAATTTTGGTTTCATTTTACCCTGGAGGCAGTCGGAAGGGATGCACAGTTCTTTGATTGAAAAGGTGCTAGGTCTTTTCCCACAAAAGTACCTTACCGGAGTTCAGTTCTGTAGCAAGAACATTCAAATTGCAGGGTTCATTTTTCAGGCTGCCGGATGTCTTCCCCTTTTCTGTTTTCGGGCTCGGCAAACTTGGCTTGCATGGTTTTTTGGTGATCGTGCATTTCATCAGTGTTTAATGGTTTTGTTATTGTGGGAGCAATTCCATAGAGCTTGTTACACGTGGCAGGTGGTAGACTATGAAACCACCTTTGATCGCGCACTATTCCTTGGTAGTGTTAGGCCATGCGATTTGATTTCTGGCCATTGGATCCGACGCCCTAGATTAACGATTGGGATCGATCGTGATGTTGTGGGGCTAGGTGGGCTTTGTCCTCTCTTTCGTTTTGGAGCGCTTTCCCACTCTTTAGTGGTGTGTGGTTTTTGCGCAGTCAGTAGGGTCTATTATTGTGGGTGAGCCTAGGAGACTTTGTTTTTCCCGTTAGTTTGAGTGGGGGCTTGTCTTTCCTTTACATGTTTATTCTCATTATGTAAGTTGATCACCTTAGCAGATTGGGGGGTCTTGATCTTTGAAAGGATTTCAGTTTCCCATTTTCTGGTTAAGGACGGGGCTTTGTACAATATGTAATTTTTCTGTTGATTTAATGAAATAGAAGGATCGGCGCTTGCTTCAACAAAAAAGAAGTAACACCTCAGTGTGTTCTTCCTATTCACAACACTCCTAGATTATTTGGCATAAACATATTAGTGAATCTTGGTATTGCACTAAGAGTGGTGCAACTCCCAAGGGCTTCTCAACTCTATTTACCAACCTGAGGTTTGTACAAACTTCTAGGTGACAATGCTATATACAAAGTAGATGAAATTCTACTCATGCCACCCTAAACTAGTACACTTGATCAATAGTGCTCCAATTCCATTCTTCTAGATAAAGCTCCCCACTAATAATCTCTTAGAGTTGCTAATGAACAAAGCAAACATAATTACATGTCGATCCCTCTTAGAGTTGCTTTCTTTTGGAGGCGGCTTGACAAGGAGGGAATATATCTTGTAAGAAATTTTTTGCTTCAACATGACCCCATTCTCATGAAACCATTATAAAGATTTCCATCGAAATAGATCTAACTTTGCAAAATCACTGGGGCGGTTGAGGAGAAAATTTGGAATGAAACTGATGTGCCCTAGAATTCCCCAGAAGTGGACTCCAAAATTCCCAAGCACCTTCACAGAATACATGGTGAGGGTAGGATGCCAACGACTCTCTTCCTTTGGTAGCCTAGGAAGAGGAGATTCCATGCACCTAGATAACACAATGTGTTTGTCCCCAAGGAGGTGTCCCATAATTGATTAGAATGCCAAACAAAAGAGTTAATTTCCAACTCCACGAGTGTAGTATTAACTTGAACGCCTGCCCCCTGCCACCAATTATGATTTTCCCTGGTGTGAAATCTCGAGGTGAGATGCTTACCTTGCAGCCTGATACACCTCCCATTCAATTTCTTTGGCCTGTTTGTATCCTCTACCATGTTCACCAACATCCCTTGCTCACAAAAATTAATTGTCGATCACGCAGAGTATAGAAACTGAGTGTGGCTACCTGTGCTTTGGCTTGATAGGAAAGATGATGGGGTGTGTTGGTAGCTCCCTTACTAATGATCCCGGGGTGTGTTGAAGACCCGGGGACAATTAATAACGATCTGTACAACTCTTGGTGGGGTCACAAAGTTCGTGGAGGTAGAATTTGCTGATTTTTTATAGTTTTCTTGACCGATAATTACTTTTAATGATATTCATTCAGTTGTATTTATCATTAAACAATTACATAAAAGATCTTCAATAGCAAAACAGTAGAATCATAAAGAGATAGTCAAACAAGATTTTTACCCTGAAAAAACCCTTTTGGGAAAACCCAACAACCTTTTTCTGTAGAGAAATTGTTCAACTCAACATAGATACATCTAAATACATCTAAGTGAAACAAAAGTCAAACTTACAACCCTGGTCACACAGTCAAATTGCCTACCAGACAAGATGATCTGCTGCTGAACAAATTCTACTTTCTTCTCCTCTCAGGAAAGACTTGGTTTTGTTGCCCAGGGAAGCTCATAAACTCTGCCACAAATTCGTTCCTTTATTTTCCTCAGATTTATCTTCTTTTCTTGCCTCATATTTGACTTCTTCTCAGCTTCAGATGCGACTTCTTCTTTGCCTCAGATTTGACTTCTTTTTTACACAATTACACAGAAGATCAGTAGAATAGTAGAATCATAAAGAGACAGCCCAACCAAAACACAAGATTTTTACCCTAAAAAAAACTCACACTCCAGCAGAAAAAAAACACAAGATCTTTACCCTAAGAAAACTCACTCACTGGGAAAAACCCAACGACCTTTTTCCTTAGAGAAATTTTTCAAGCCATCCGAGATACATCTAAGCAAAAGTCAAACTGATTGCCCTGGTCACCTGGTCAAAATGCCTACTGGACAAGACAACCTGCCGCTCAACCTTAACGTTGCACCAGATTGATGGTCCAACTTCTATTAGAATTAAGATTTTGTTTCTATTTAAAGTTACAGAATTTGAAGAGACTACAAAGTATTTGGGTTTTCACGTGAAGGAAAATAACTACTGACTGAAAAAGGGTCATTTTTAAAGACTGAAAAAGGGTCATTTTTAAAGACTGAAAAAGGGTCATTTTCTAATATAACAGGTGGATATTCATAAGACTGAGTCTGACCCTTGTTAAAAGCATGTTTGAGGTCACACCTATTTATCAGACGTCTTTTCCTTCAATACCCACAGACATACTAAACAAGATAATGAAAATGTGCTCCAGGTATGTTTGGGTAGGAATGAGAGAATATGGTGGCATACTTTTAGTTAAATGGAAAACACCATTAAGGCCTAAGAAGAAGTGAAGCTGGGGATTCAAAGTTTTCTCTCCATTTTTAGAATCGTTGGCTACAAAGGTAATGCGGAGAGTCCTCTTTATTGAAGTTTTGTGGCAGAGTTTGATGAAGTGGAAATATATTGAACCATCAATCCTGGAGGATTGGATACGATACCCTAGAAAATAGATTTCTGGATGATCTATAGTATGGAAAGAGGTACTAAAAGTCTTCTCAATCATTGGTGATCGTCTTTCCTAGCTAATTGGAAACGGACAGAAGTTCCATATTGGAACGAACTGATTCATGGATAGGAGGCCCTGAGGCATCTCACAACGTTTGATTGCCCTCTTACATTTCTTAAAATTGGTTTTATTTGGAAGCATTTTATTTCAGGAATAATGAGGATGCAAGCCAGGTAGGACTCAACAAGGATTTGGCACTAGAGTGGAACCGATATGTCTCTGCCCCCTAGTTGCATTATATAAGATTAAGAGATTAACCAAACAGTCTTGTATGGGTTGAAAATGAATAGGAAATGACTACAAGGTTAATCTAAGATACCTTGCAGCTCTTAAAAAAAGGAGGAAAAGGATATTTCAAACTGGCAGCATATTTGAAAGCTTTAGCCACCCTTAAAATATCATGATTTCTTACGACTTTTTCTCGAAAATAAAATAAAATCTTTGATATGGGATATACTACAAAAAAAGCTAGCAGAGTCCTGGGAGGTGCCCATTATCTATGGAAAATTATGCAAGCATCAACCAAATTTCTGTTCAATGTTATTTTACTGAAGTGGTATGTAGTGCTACAAAATCTATCACTAGTGGCAAAGGGGTACGGTATGAAGACACAGAAGAAACATCAGAAATTTGGTTGGATATCAAGAGGTAAGATCTGAAGCACATCGACGGTCGACCTCTTCCATGTTTTATTTTATGGGTGGTATGGTTAACTAGGAATGAATTCCTATTCCAAGGAGCATGTAAATAACCATACGAAATCTTTTGCAACTTAAACGAGCCTATCTACTCTTCGAGAAACCAAAGAAGTGAAAAAGTATTGATTTGTTGTAGATCCAAGAATAGAGACATCAAGTATTCATGTGTATTTGAAGGCGCCTTAAAATATCGAGGTTCACCTTTCTGACTTCCACAAAATCAGATTTGATTGTGTTTTGTGCAGTGGCGCACAATCACCTATGAAGAAATCAAGGTCTTATCTATTTTGATGAAATTATTCTTGGAAGGAGGACTCGAGGTCATCGATATTTATGGATAGGTGGTGGAATGGCTAAGGGGAATTAGAATGCAAAGAAATATAGATGTATATGATAGTTTTCAACGCATGAAAGAAATCAAGTTAAGCTTCACTAAAATCCACATTCGTCACATCTATTGAAAGCACAACCATGATCCAAACAAGCTTGTTGAAAAGATCCAAGCTCTCTCCTTTTAAGACTTTTTAAGATGGGGATTGCTTTCTGAGAGGTTTGAAAAATCTATGTAATGGGTAGTTTTCATTTTTGATGATCTATTTTGGAGTTTTACGGAGGTTTAGTTTGTGAACTCTATAACTGAGCTTATGCACCTTAATGTTTTGTCAAAAAATCATTTGTATTCTTTTTATTTTAAATAATGGAAGGGTTTATGTTATATTTCTTGGAAAAGCATTATAAATATATACAATAGAAATTAGTCATAAAGCTAGAAATCATGGATGGTACATTAAAATATGATAAAATAATATTAGGGGCGTTAATTAACATGATAAAAGACACCACAATGATCCATTACATCGACTTTTATGATTCAACTGGCCTTGATGGACCCATAGGACCCATTATGTTGTGATAAGGGAACAACATGCCCTCCCTCCTTAAGAGATGTGTCCTTTAAGCATTAAGATGATTTCAAATAGTAAGAATTCCTCTTATTTTTTCTTAGTGCTTTCCATGCTTAATTATCTATCCATCCATTTGTAACTATTATTGGTGCCAATCCTTGATAATCTAACGCTACTAGGTTGTTTTCTTTTTATTTCATGTATTATCTTCATTTTTCCAATTTGTTGTAGTTTTTAGTTTTATCATATACTTGTTCCTTGGGTTTTGAGTACATGAATTCCATTGGTTCTTCCATTTATTTTCGTTGAACGAGGTTACTAATATGCACTTTCCTGTATTCATTATAGGCATTCCTAGTAATGAGGATATCAATATTGTTCCACCTTTTAAGGTTTTTCTCCATCATGCACAACATCATCATTAATCTTCCTTTCTAGTATAGTACTATGCCCTAGCTTGTGTTCTTGATCTTTGATTGCGGTCACTTCTGAGATAATACTATCATATTTTGTCTTTAACCATGATCTCTACTTAAAGTTTAAGAAATTTGTGGCAACCTTGTTATATCTTCTATTCCTTCCCCTTTTGAAACTGAATTATTGTACCATCCATCAACTTTGTTTATCCATCTTCAAGTCCTTTTTGAATTTTTATTTGTCTTCATCTCTATTTAAGGCTTCATCAAACTTATGACATATTCCCTCTTCAACTCTCTTGCTCATCTCATCAAGTATGAGCTTTGGTTCGTTAACCTCAACAACCTTTGATAATTACTCCCTAGAAGATTGGATCTACTAAATAAAAAACATGGATGAGAATTTAACACTTAATAAAATATAATGGCGGAAGCAAAATGATCGCACCAATTTCATACACATGCACACACAATTTTTCCCTTCAAAATCTGTTGTTTCACTAATTTAATTCTACAACATACAAGGGCTCCCTTCTTGGGGTAATGGCCATTTGAGGAAAAATACTAATACAACAAGAACTTGGAATTAATTCAATTGATCAAACCATTTGTACTTCGATTTGCTAGCTGATTTGGACCCATCGCTTACTGCCCCTTGCACTCTTCCTCACACCCTGCACACAAGGATGAATATCCTTCACCTAGTCATTGAGTTCTAACAATCACCGTCTTGTGGTTAAAGATGTTTATTCTCCCTTAGCCTAGCCCATGTACCCGCTGTACATTGTAGTCGTTGTCACCATGCTACTGCACTACATGTACAAACTAGTATGAATTTACAGCCCAAACTTCTCTTCTATCAATCTCCACACATCCTTTGGCTTTTGTGGCTACTATATGGACCTCTGTGGCTATGTATAATAGTGTATGATTCCCCCTGCACACTAATGACTTCATGCACATGATCTAATGACTTTCAATGTTTGCATCACTTAACTTGGTTGTTGTTGGGATCTTTTTACATGTCTCAGACTTGGTGACAATCCTTTCTTGTTCTTTGCATGCAGATTGGCAGCTAGAAGTTGTCTTTATTTACTTTTAGCTCGTGCTCTAGCCCATAAAGACATTTTTTTTGTCAATTGCACTTGATGCCTATGGCTACAATCCACTTTTTATGTTTCAAACTCATTTGTTTTTCGCCATACAACCTTAGTGGAAGCTGGAAGCCCCCACCACCCACCCACCCCCTTTTTGTTTTTCTCAATCACCATATGGTTAGCCTTTACCACAAAGTTGGACAACTACCACTTTAATATCTCTCTTAGGCATTGTATGACATATGGCCAACCTTGAATGCAATTTTTTGCCTGGTTGTGTCTGCCTATGGCTTGATTCGTACAATCTCTGATTCCTGCATGAATGTCTCCTGTACATTAACTTCTGGTTGATTCTTTCTGTGCTTTGTGGCTCAATCTTCTTGTGCAACTCCTATAGATTAGCCTTCAGAGGTTGTGCTTTGAT
>APFE031139235.1:351959-377852 GCA_000404065.3 Pinus taeda | reverse complement strand
ATGGAAAGGCCATTTCAAGCAAAGGAAAGATCAAGAGAGTTGAATTGGCATTAAAACTGTGTTTTGGTGATTACACAGTAGTTTCGTAGCGTGCTACGAAACTGCTGTAGCTGCATGTTTTGATATAGTTGACCAGTTTTGAGGAACAAAAGGGAAACCTTTTTGAAAGGGAGTTTCTGAATAAGGATCATTCACACAACACAAACATCTAGCAAGGGAAAAAAGGGCAAAGGAAAAGCATATATGAACCATAAGCCATTTGTTATAAAAGTGATCACAACAAGTATTTTTCATGATTCTTCAAGCAGCGTTGAAGAAGGTTTTGTCTTCATACAGGTACATGGGCAAGGTCTACACATGAAAATCAAAATATTCCAAAACATTTTTGTGTAATCAAAGAAGGACAGTAGGCATAATTGATTTTGAATATCCTTGTGAAGATCAAAAGCAAAAAGGAGGAACTTTCTCTCCTTGTTTTTACCAGTCAATTTCTAGAAGCATTTATGAGCCGTTAAAACCTCATCTCTGAAAAGTGAAAGAGGTTTTCATCCCTAATATACTGAAGTACAAAAACCTCCTTCAGTTTCCTCAAATACATCCTAAGCTGGGAAAAATGAATGATTAAACTTGCGCTACGAAACTGCTGTAGGTGCAAGTTTTTCACAGGCATATGTCTCTGTTTTACACCTGTTTTTAAAAGGCACATTCTGGGAGGTAGGGACGGTGTTTAAAAAAACCAAGAGAGGTTGTTGTTCAGAATGGATTGGTTCAGAAAAGCCTCCTTCAGTTTTTCTAAATATGGTTTTTGGGAGAAGTTATGAGCTCTGTCCCAAGACCCATTTTTCAGCCAGAACAGAGCAAGGGACAGTCTCCTAGTTTCTAGGAACATCAAGGATCGATTCTGGACAGCTAGAGAAGTATTTTAAAAAACCAAGGGAGGTTTTTTTTCTAGACATCCTGGACTACAAAAACCTCCTTCAGTTTCGAAAAATGTGTCATGGATGAGGAGATAAAGGCTCTGTCCCACGTGCCATGTTCAGGGATCCTAAACCTAAAAACATGGAAACATGTTCCCTAATTTCTAGGGTTTGCCTTCAACAGTCAGATGACCACGTGGGAGGCTTCATCAAATTCGACTTCTTTAGGTTGCAAGTTGTCAAATAATGCTTTAAATTCTTAGATAAGGTTGTTGTAATCATAATAAGGAGTTACACTCCTAGTTGTATTAGGTCTCTAGGACTACTAGTTAGGTGTCATTTGCATTTAATAGTTAGTTTTAAGTATCAATAGGTGTCATAGTAGGATGAATTCGAATTCCCCTCATGCTTGAGGAGGAATCAAAGTTATGTAAAGAGCTCTATATATAGCTAAAGCATCAATGTACTCAGGGTTGGAAATTTTATGAAAAAGCTTGTATTTGGCTTATGTAATACTCAGTTTCAGTAATACATATTTGGCTTTACTTCTCAGGATTCATGATGGATTTTTTATGTTCAAAATATGTTATGTTGTCCTTTCCCTAATTCTTACAGTGTTATGGATGTATAATCACTCAGAATTCACTGAATGTGCTCTGACTTCCTGTATACATTTATAAACGGTGTGGTCCTATATGAGTTTATGTTCTGAATGTTTAAATGTTGAATGCCCTGACTTCCATGTAAGGTTGAACTCATTGTTTTATTGAGGTGTGTTGAATCCATAAGCCCAATGGATAGTAATTAAAAGTGTTTTCACCATTTATATTTCTCAGAGTTGTTCCATTAGAGTTAGCCATCCTATCTTTAATCAAAATCATTAACCCATCTATAGAGAGCCCTCTCAAGTTGAGGAGGCTAAGCCTCAGCCTAAAGTAGGTTTGAAACAATTACTTGAAGTCTTCCTGATCTGCAGCCTTCCAGGGTCTGATTTTGAGATAACACATCTGTTTTGAAATAAAAGTTTACAAACTATAATAAATTCCCTAATTGAAATCACATTTGGGACTTTCAGTAACCATGGTTACAAGCTAGTAAAACCTTATTTAACTGAAAAATATATTATCTGCTTCACTCTCATACTTTGCTGACCTTATGCAATGAGATGTTGATGTGAGATGCTGACCTAGGTGACCTAAAGGAACCTTGAATGACTGAACTTCATTTTGTTTTAATTGATATAAAACATGATGAAATGAGCCTTTATAGTCAACGGATGCTCAACAAGACACATGAAGGTCAGCCAACAAATACAAAATTTGAGAGGGGAGTGTAATTTTTTTTTATTTTGGACTACCACCAGTGAATAAATTTTTGCATGATGACCTAGGTGGAATGATAAAAAATTTCGAATGGGACACTAATATGATATGAAAGAGGAATATTGATCACTGATGGCAGTATGCAAATACTGACACTAACAGTTGGGGACTTCTACTTGATTCTGTTACTTCTCTTATTTATATTTCCTCTTTCATGTTTGCATTCTCTCTCCCTTTAACATGCTACTTAATCTTGTTATTTATTTGTATTCCTTCTTCAATGTCTACATTCTCTTCTCATTTGACATTAATGGCAAAGGGACATGGATTTCAACCAATGTTTCATGATTACATGTGAACTTGATCCTTATATAATTGGATTCTCCCCCTAAGGCTATGGTGTAAGTTCATGTCAATGCTTTTTCAACTATTCTTGGAATTTCTTCTGGACTTGATAGAGTCTCCCCCTAAGACCATGTTGCCAATGCTTCTCTAATTGTTTCTAGACTTTTTGTGTACCTAATAAAGTATACCCTTGAGATCATGTTGCTAATAATTCTCTAGTTATTCCCATTTACTGATAGAATCTCCCCCTAAGGCCATGATTCCTTCATATATAAGTTCTTGTCATGTCTTTCAATGTTTTCATTATTTAATTTCCCATGAACTATCTTATGGAACTGATGGAGTTGCCCCTGAAACCATGCTTCCTATGGCCCTGATCAATAAAATATCCCCTTTTCAATATTCTTACATCTATTAATACACATCTTCATATTTCCATACACTGGTATCATGTTGTGGTCTTATTTTTCATTTTAGATATCAACATCAAGTCATACTTGCCAATGCTCTACAAATGGAATCTCCCCCTGCCACTGTTCCTTACTTTTCTTCTTAACATGTGTTCCCCTTATTCCAATAATTTTTTCCTACAAGTGATCATTCTATTTGCATAATCTTTCCTCTTCAAATTTCATTTCAACAAGTTATTATCCTGAAGAATATTTCACCAAGGGATTAGATATGAGGATTCAAATCTAACCTTGGTTCTTCTTGTCTCCTTCTCCATATTGTGGAGCTGATTCTTGTATTAATAGGGAGTCCCTCTCTCTTATGCCATCTCAAGCTGAGTCTGCAATCATGGGTTGTATGTCCTTGATTGTGACATATGTAATACACAATATTGGGCTTCAACATTAGTGGAAATGACTAATGTGCTCTTCTAATTTTGGCCTCAAGTTAGGTACTTGATCATATCCTCTATACTTGATCATATCATATTAGGTTTTGTAATCCTATGCTTTGTGGGAAAATTTTGTACATGAAAATCCATAAGCAAAGGACTTATTTTGATACCTTGAGGGATAGGGTGATATTGATCTTCTAAAGTTGTTCCTTGGAAGAGTTTCATCCATTTGTTGATTTCTAACTCCTACTCCATTATTGCTTGTGGATCCTTTGTGAAGATTTTCTATCATGGGGGGTTCCATTATCTCATTCTGGTTCCTTCATTTTTGTGAATTAGATGTACCCTGTTGATTCCTAGCATAATTTTGAGAATCGTTAGAGATGTTGAAATGAACATGCTTGGGTTGATTCATTACTTTCTTAGGATCTTCAAATGAGTAGTTGATGGATGCAATGAATGTTTGATCAAGCTTCTTGGGATGATCTTCATTTGATGTGCTTGGAAGAGCTTTATTCTTGGATGTATCACAACTTTTTTAATAACCAAGACCTATTTTGATGAGAGGAGACCTTTACATGTTGAGAATATGATCTAGGGATTTGTTGTAGCAGCTACAACCACCCTCCAAAATTTTTCCTTAGCCTGTTTTGGAGCCTCCCTACCAACCTTGCACAACACCTTGTCTTGCTTCATCAAGTACTCAATCTTCATGACTTTTCCTCGCATAAATGTAGCTTGTTGATCATAGCTGATCCATTCCCCTCATAGGTTGCTCATCAGGACTTGGTCCTGTTTCAGGTTGAGCAACTACCCCTTGAAAATTATGCATTCCTGGAAGGAAACCAGCCTTCCCTCCAAGAATTGCAGAATCCTCTCTAACAGTCTGTTGGGCTCCAAGATTGTGCAATCCTGCTAGTCAACCCTCCTAGCAAGATTTGCGCAAATTTTCCCAGCAACAGGCTGTTCAAGCCAATATTTGTGCAAATCTGGGCAGCAGTTAGCTACTCTCCCCAGAAATTGCGCAAACTTCCTGGGCAATTAGCCCAGTTCCCAGCCATAAATGAGCATTTTTCTCCAATAGTCGAGCAGTCTCTTACATGTGCAGCTGAGTTGACCAGTTCCCTCTAGGACTGAGCAAAACAAACTTGCATGCATGGGTTGCTTCTCCCAAGGAAGCATGCAAAGGCATCCCTTGTTTCAAGGATCTATGTTTAGCAGTTGGAGGTTACATGCAAGGATCAATTCAGAAACATCCCACCAAGTGTTGCTTCCCCTAGATTTGTGGCATGCGCGTCACAACCTCGATGTTATCAAAACCCATCAACCAGATGTTGCAAAGATCGTTCCTCACATCAACCTTGCACCTCTGACATCCCACATCACATCTAGGAGTAGTCAACACATTCAACTCAACTTTTTTGGGGTAATCTCACTTCCCATGCCTTATGCTGCATTTTTATCGCTTTTTGTGTTTTCTCTTGTGGGAGTAATGTTCGATTGATTTCTCTGAGCACTTGTTGTCATTTACATGTATACTAGCTTGTCCTAGCTCTGTTTCAGTTTTTGTTTCTATCTCACTACTGTCACATGCATGAAACTATCTTGCACAGATGTTCGCCCAATCGATGAACTGCCTCACCCACATGCATGTTGATCTATTTGTTGAGTATTTCATTCATGATTTTCATGCATTGTTAATCACTTTTGCTATCACTTAAAGTCCCCATGCATTCACTGACTTACTTTCTTTCAGTTGCCCGTCAGCAAGTCGGGCCAACCCTGGCCTGGGCTATGCCTTCACTAAGGCTGCATTGTGCAATCTGGGAAAGGAAGGCTCACCTTCCCTTCCAAAAATGCACATTCCTACCAAACACTAGCTTCCAGGATTGTTTTGCACATTTTTGGAGGACAGTGGCTGCTTAACCCAAGAAATTGCACAAATCTGCCCCTGGGCCAGCAGTCCTTCCCAACTGGAATTGCATGTTACGCAATCGCAACAATCAGCAGCTAGACTGCACTATGCATTGCGCAGTTCCAGTAGTGAGTGAGTCTCCCACTAGCCCAGGCTATGCCTTGAGCAGTCTTGGCAGTTGGTCTCCTGACCTCCCAGTCGAAATTGTGCAACCTTTATGATCATTCACCCAAGTATGTTGCAAGTCAGTTCTCATGTTCATTTTAGTTTTTGACAGGCAGATTTATTACTATGAGTGTTGCCATGTCTCCAGGTATCGCAAGTGTTCATCTATCTCTCAGCATTACAGGTACAATGGTTTCAAGGAGAGTAGAGACGAGGACACTAGAGCATGCTTAAGGATGCAGTCGATCAAATGTCAATGAGCTTGCCTACTCACGAAGACATCAAGTTGTTTGTAGACAAGGACATCAAGCAAAAACATCACAATGAGCAGCACCATGAGCAGCAACTGAAGACAACATACCAAATGCAACAAATGCAAGAGGAGGGTTGTTGATGACACAGAGGTGGAACAAGGTTGCAAGCTCAAGTAGGTCCATTGATGATGAAAGTAACATTGGAAACTTCGGCTAAGGAGTGACGACGTGACATGAATATCACGCGAAGGCAGAAGATGTAACAAAGAAGGAGTTGCATGTGTTGAAGAAGCAACTCAGGAAGAACATGAAACTGTGTAGACAAACGAATGAGCTGCAGCAAGATCATGAATAGTAGTGGGCACAACATGCAATCATGGATGAAATTTCACCTGAACAAGTTAAAGATTGATCCCAATAGCTAACCCAGAGAAAACATGGTGAGCAGTGTGGTTGATGGCATGCAAGGGATTCAATAGCATGCATGTCGTTGAGAACACACATGCAATCCAACCCATTCAACACCATCACCAAAGCGAAGACAAGAAGCAAGTCCAACTAGGGTTGAACATGTACTTCGGCAAGTTGATGCGCATGACCACCAGCACACACTTGAAGATCAACACAGACACTATGCATCGGTGTGTTTCCGGTTCAACCGTACCCAAGAAGACCACGCACATGTTAGTAGACGAGTTGGATGAAGGGGTTGAACCAATGCACTGGTTGCAATGGAGGCAAGAGTTCACTTCAGCAAGATGTCACCAAGAGGTGCATACGCACGATCACGGATGACCAAGCTTGGCATTAGCTCATCACCTTCACCATCACAATCGTGTCAAAGAGTTGGTCTCATCTTAGCAGACCGAGTGTCAGTGATGTCTTGCAAGGTTTTCTCAAGCCATGTTGTCTCACATGAGTACATGTGCATTGTAATGTTGAGTCATGTCAAGTGTAAGTCAAGTGTCAATGGTTGGATGCAACAGTCATAGAGTAGGTGAAGAGTCATGAGGGTAGTTGAACTATCACAAAGGTGAATGTCAAGGGTCACCCCACCCTTTGCTATAAATAGTCCCTCATAACTCATTGTATGGGCTTTTGGGAAGCCAAGCATCTACTAAAACTGTATTGAAGAAGGCTTGGAAAGTATTATAACATGCCTTGGCTTATCCACTGCATGGAGCTAGTACATCTCTTTGGAGGAGCAGGCAGATGTGGCTATAACATTCCACTATTGGGGCTAGCAGATTTACATGAATGTATTGTATGATTGTGACTTACACTTCTTTATATAATAAGAGCCAACACATTTTCATGCATATGTTGTTATTGTAGTTAGACTACTCCAATTTCTTTAATTATATGTGTTGTTTAATTTACCTACTTGTGTATGAATTGATTCACATGCAGTTATATGAATCTTGTTGTTAATGTGTTGCATATGTTGTTAATGCTATCACCGTCCATGTCATCTACTTTGTCGGACACCAGATAAACCTTTCACATGAACCTTGCTATAACAACTATCACACTCGTCTCAGACTGATCCATGAGTGTTGTTCATGTTATCTTACCTTTTATAATGTCACTACCACATCTGAGTGGACTACTTCACCAAAAGATGTGCATGTACTTTGTGTGGTGTGTTCCTAGCCGAGTTGGGACTGATCCCTTTCAACCTAGAACTCACCTTCACCTTCCTCTCCCTTCGGAGCGTTGGAACCTCTCATACACCTTCCTTGACTCACTACATTAGTCACACCCTTGCTACTAACAGAGTTATCTTACTTTCCTCTGTGTGACATCCCGGTCAAGGCATTGCCTTATGACCCACTGTTGGGACTCCTACACCAAATGGTCTGAGGTCTAATTGGGACTTCTTACCGGGGAGATCCCCTTAACATGTTGGCGGGTCCAGCAATGTCAACATTTTTGGCACTAGAAGGAGGGCCTGATGAAAAGTAGTGTCCTCTCATCCAGTTTTGAACCTTTGCACATCTTTCATGGAGTCATGCACTCTTCTTCCCTTGAGGTGTTTTTTGAATCGTGAAGATGTCTCCATCTAGGGGAAGCTTTTCAATCTCTTTTCTACTCACACGTATGATGGTGAAGGTGAAGTGGCCTGGCTTGAGCACTTATATAACTTTCTTTTCATGAATTATGAGGAATATGAGTTTTCTTACGAAAAGGCGGGTTTTCTGCTTGCATACACACTTCACAAATCTCCATTTCATTGGGTGCTCAGCCTACCGGTTGACATATGCACTCATTTCAGCACTTATGTGATCTTATTGAAGACACATTCTATCATTTTGATCCAGACCATCTTGACTGGAAACTGTTACAGCAATGGAAGGCTCCGCATGAATCCGTTATTGATTTTTGGCAGCACTTTCGTGACTTGTAGTTTCAAGCTACGAAGAGCCAGATGATATTTTCTTATCTTTGGGACTGGTTCAAGTATTGCCTTAAGAAATATGCCCATCCTAAGAGGAAGCTTGATATCAAGCCTCGCTCAACATTCTTCATTGATGGAATTGCACAATCCCATGTGGGAGTGGGCACTGTCCCAATTCACTGTCCGCCTCCCTCTCATTTAGTAGCTCCACCACTAGCCAGTGATGTTGAGGATCATGCTCACACACCCGTTCATCCTTCACACTCTCCCAACATCACTCCATTCAATTTTCATGTAGATTTGGTTATGAGTCCTTCGATTTTTCATATGCATTCTTTTCTTCGACCTCCATGTTCACACTCACGTGTTCCTTCGAATGATGTTGTCTTGTATTCATCCATTCCAGACTCTTCACTTATTATGAATGAGGAACAACCCACTAACAGAGTCAGTGTTGCACAACCAACATGCGCTGTCATTCATGAAGAGTATTAGTGGGAGCTTGAACATCAACACTTGGCGAAGGATGCACCCATTGTTGATCCTTGACAAGACTCATCGGATGTTAGTCCATCATTAGAAAATGGAGAGGATAAGTTACTCGTTGAAAATCCACTTGATCCTTCATCTATCTTTTCCGGAAACACATTGGATGAGTTTGTTCGCTTTTCATCTACCCCTCAATGTGATTCATCCAACCATGAGGATGCTGACCAATATCCTGAATTTTCTGATTTTGGTTGTCATGATCTATTCACCTCATCATCAATTCAAAATGTTGATTCATTCATTGTTAACCCGTCTAAGCCACTGGTCTACAAAGATCCATATATCAACAAAGTTGAAACCCCACAGAATGTCAAGGCACTTCAGCCCGAGCTGATGGTTGTGTCAGTACCTGTCTATATTGAGGTTGGTTTCACTTCTGATCAGGAAATTGTTCAAACACTCAAGGCTTCTTATCACTCATCTATATGCATTGGAGGTCCATCTCACTCACAGATCACACTTCCTCCACTCGAACTGCACGATCCCATTTCTCATGCATTGGAGGAGTCTTACATTGCAAGCACTCATTCACAATGCAAGTTATCTTTGTTTCTTTCATTTGCTTGAATATCATTGTCAAGAGTGTTCTTATGCTTCAAAGTTACACTTAGTGTCACACAACACCATGGTAAGTCAACGGACTACCCATCATGCAAATGCACTCACGTATGTCCCGTGGGCACTTTGAATCATGAAGTGTGGTTGTCTTCATTGTTATATCTTTCTTGCTCACTGATTCACACAACTGGGTTGCTCGCAGACCAAGCCTTCACCAACATGGGTCTACCAATGTGTTGGTGGTTGCATTGGAAGTATCACTTCATGTGATCAGGCCCATGTACCATTAGTGTAGGAGTAGGAGTAGTGCTTGCTTCCATTTGTTTTCTTGCATGATTTTTGCTTACATGCTTTGTTTGCTTGTTTGTTTACTTGCTTCACATTCATTTTTACTTCTGCTCTTGCTTTTCTTTGTTGACTGTTAGTTTGTTCGTTTTTTTCGTTCATAGGTTAGTTTTGCATGAAACCATGTATGATTCTTGAAGCGAGCTGGGTAAAGTACAAGAGGGCCTGTACAACTATCACTACTTGGTTATCTCTCATCTTGCATCTGTATGATGAGCTTGTTATTTTTAGTCCATGATATGTCAAAGGAAAATACGTAGTATTCAAAATGAACCTTGGTGTAAACACAACGGTTGCACGCTAACTAGTGTCACCTTCTCTGGTCGATTTTTTTGGGTTAACCCTTGTCAGCTCAATCATGTAGAGTAAGGAAAGGGGGAAAACCTTAACAAGCATGTAAGAGATATAATAAGCTACTTCTTTGTTGGAACAATCTCTTATGCTCTCATTAAGTCGGGATCCCTCTTTCGCCTCCGAAATGAATAAATTATATGAATCACACAGGGAGGTGATGCAAGCAACTCCACCGAGGTACTGACCAAGATCGCTGGCAGCGGAGCCATGATTTTGTTCCTATGTGACTCCACCGGGATACTGAGCAGGCCTACTGGAAGTGGAGCAACACCAGAGATGCAACTAAGACTCTGACGACTATACTAATTGTGCACCTATATACCCCTCAACCTTAATCGAAACAATTGTGTTGCCTTGGCTTGGAATGTGTGTCAATCGACCAAGAGTCTAATAGATGCTACATCTTACAATAAAGCTAGTGTGAAACCAAGATGAGCTGAGAGCTGAAAAATATTTCCAGAGGTGTTAGACTTCCTTTCCACGAACAAGGTCCATTCAGAGAGCTGGAGTTCTACCAGTGTGTCGCCAAGTTTTGTAGTGACTACAACCACCCTCCAAAACTTTTCCTTAGCCTGTTTTGGAGCCTCCTTACCAACCTTGCACAACACTTTGTCTTGCTTCGTCAAGTACTTAACTTCACGAGTTTTCCTCGCATAAAGGCAGCCCGTCGATCACAGTTGATCCATTCCCCTCACAGGCTGCTCACTAGGACTTGGTCCAGCTACAGGCTGAGTAGCTTCCCCTTGAAAATTGCACATTCCTTTAGGGAAACTAGCCTTCCCTCCAGGAATTATGCAATCCTCTCTGTGAGCATGCTGGGCTCTAGGATTGCGTAATCCTACCAACCAACCATCCCAACAGGATTTGTGCAAATTTTCCCAGCAGTAGGCTATTCAGCCCATGATTTGTACAAATCTAGGTAGCAATCAGTTGTTCTGCCCAAAATTTGCGCAAACCTCCTAGTAAGTCAGCCCACCTCCCAACTGGAAATGCACATTTTTCTCCAGTAGTCGAGCAGTCTCTTGCATGTGCAGCTGAGTTGACTGGTTCCCTTGGGGACTGAGAAAAATAGACTTGCATACATGGACTGCTTCTCCCAATGCAACATGCAAAGGAGTCCCTTGTTTCAGGGATCTATGTTTAGTAGCTGGAGGTTACATGCAAGGAGAAATTAAGAAACCTCCCACCAAGTGTCGCTTCCCCTAGATTTGTGGCATGTGCATCACAACCTCAATGTTATCAGAACTCATCAATCGGATGCTACAGAGCTCATTCCTCACATCAACCTTGCACCTTTGACATCCCACATCACATTTAGGAGCAGTCAGCACATTCAACTTAGTTGTTTTGGGGTAATCTCACTTCCCATACCTTGTGCTGCATTTCTATTGCATTTTGTGTTTTCACTTGTGGGAGTATTGTTTGCTTGATTTCTTTGAGCACTTGCTGTTGTTTACATGTATAGTAGCTTGTCCTAGCTCCGTTTTAGTTTTCATTGTTGTCTCACTATTGTCGCATGTATGAAACTGTCTTGCATGGACGTTCGCCCAACCGACGAACTGCCTTACCCACATGCATGTTGATCTATTTGCTAAATATTTCACTCATGCTTTGCATGCACTGTTAATCACGTCTACTATCACTTAGTGTCGCCATGCATTCATTGAATTACTTGCTTTCAGTTGCTCGTCGATGAGTCAGGCCAACCTTGGCTCGTGTTATGCCTTCACCAAGGCTGCATTGTGCACTCTGGGAAAGGAAGGCTCACCTTCCTCTCCATAAATGTGCATTCCTGCCTAGCACTGGCCTGAAGGACTATTTTGCACATTTATGGAGGAAAGTGACTGCTTGGCCCAAGAAATTGCCCAACTTTGTCCTTGGACGAGTAGTCCTTCTTAGTTGGAATTGTGCATTGTGCAATCCCAGTAGTAACCAGCCAGACTAGACTGTGCATTGCGTAGCTCTAGCAGTTAACCAGTCTCGCAGTAGCCCAGACTGTGGCTTCAATAGTCTTGGCAGTAGGTCTCCCGACCTCCTGGCTGAAATTGCACAATGTTCATGATCATTCACCTAGGTATGTTGCAAGTCAATTCTCATGTTAATTTTGGTTTTTGACTGACAAATTTCTTGCTATGAGTGTTGCCATGTCTCCAAGTATCGCAGGTGTTCATCTACCTCTCAGCATTACAAGTACAATGGTTTCTAGGAGAGTAGAGACGAGGACATCGTTCAGATCATGCTTGGGAATGCAGTCGATCAAGTGACTATGAGATTGCCTACTCACGAAGACATCAAGTTGTTCGTAGACAAGGACATCAAGTGGTAACATCACAGTGAGCAACACCATACCAAAAATAACGAATGTAGTAGGAGGGTTGTTGACAACACGAAGGTGGAACAAGGTTGCAAGCTCAAGCAGGTCCATTGATGATGAAAGCAATTTTGGAGACTCCGACTATACAGTGACTCTGCAATGTGAAGATCAGTGAAGGCAGAAGATGTAACAAAGAAGGAGTGGCATGTGTTGAATAAGTAACTCAGGATGAACATGAAGCTACATAGATAGACGAATGAGTTGCAACAGGATCAGGAACAACAGTGGGTGCACGTGCAATCATGGATGAAACTGTACCGGGACAAGTTAAAGATCCATCCCAGCAACTAACACAGAGAAGACATGGTGAGCCGTGTGGTTGATTACATGTAAGGGATTCAACAACATGCATGTCGTTGAGCGCACGCATGCAATCCAACCCATTCAACACACTTGCCAAGGCGAAGACAAAAAGAAAGTCCAACTAGGGCTGAACATGTACTTCGGCAAGTTGATGCACATGACCATTAGCACACACTTCAATATCAACACGGACACTATGCATCAGTGTGCTTCTGGTCCAACCGTACCCAAGAAGACCATGCGCATGTTAGCAGATGAGTTGGATGAAGAGGCCGAACCAATGCACTGGTTGCAATGAAGGCAAGAGTTCACTTCAGCAAGATGTCACCATGAGATGCATACACACCATCACGGAGGACCAAGCTTGGCATCAACTCACCACCTTCACCATCATAAGCATGTCAAAGAGTTGGTCTCATGTCAGTGGACTGAGTGTCAGTGATGTCTTGCAAGGCTTGCTTAAGCCATGTTGTCTCACATGAGTACATGTGCATTATAATGTTGAGTCATGTCCATTGTAAGTCAAGTGTCAATGGCTGGATGTAAAAGTCATAGAGTAGGTGAAGAGTCATGAGGGTAGTTGATCTGTCACAAAGGGGAATGTCAAGGGTCACCCCAACCTTTGCTAGAAATATTTCCTCATAACTCATTGTATGGGATTTTGGTCAGCCAAGCTTCTACTAAGACTATTTTGAAGAAGGCTTGGATAGTATTGTAATGCACCTTGACTTCTGCACTGCACGGAGCTAATGCATCTCTTTGGAGGAGCATGTGGATGTGGCTGTAATGTTCCACTGTTGGGGCTAGTAGGTTTACATGGATGTATTGTATGATTGTGACTTACGCTTATTTATATAATAAGAGCCAACACATTTTCATGCGTATGTTGTTATTGTAGTTGGATTTCTCTGGTTGTTTTAATGATATGTGTTGTTTAACTTACGTACTTGTGTATGAACTGATTCACATGCAATTATATGAATCTTGTTGTTAATGTGTTGCATATGTTTTTAATGTTGTCACCGTCCATGTCCACTTCATTGCTAGACATCAGACAGACCTTTCACATGAACCTTTCTATAACAATCGCTTCACTCGTCCCTGACAAATCCATGCGTGTTGTTCATGTTATCTTACCTTCTATGATGTGACTACCACATCCGAGTGGACTGCTCCGCCAGAAGTTGTGCATGTCCTTTGTGTGGTGTGTTCTAGCCGAGTTGGGACTAATCACTTTCAACCCAGAACTCACCTTCACCTTCCTCTCCCTTCGAAGTGTTGGAACCTCTCATACACCTTCCTTGACTCGCTACATCAGTCACATCCTTGCTACTAACAAACTTATGTTACTTGCCTCTATGTGACATCGTGGTCAAGGCATTACCTTACGACCCACTGGTGGGACTCCTACGCTAAACAGTTTGAGGTCTAATTTGGACTTCTTACACGGGAGATCCCCTTGACATGTTGGCTAGTCTAGCACCGTCAATAGGATTCAAACCCTTTGTGAAGCTTCATGTTTTGTTTGAGTTGTTTCAATTCTTCTTTCAAAAGCACAACTTCCTCTAATATTTTACAAATTTGTTCCTTCTCATTCAGTTGTTCTAAAAAAACTTATTTATCCTTTTAATTTATTTTATTTCAAACCTAAGAGAAAGAATGGTCTCTTCATTTAGATCCTTGTGTGGAGTTTTTGCATTAGTTGACCTTCCATCTCTCTAGAAGTTTTTATTTCTTTCAATGCACTTTTAAGTTCTCCATAATTATTTCTACTTCAGTGTCTTTTATTTCAATTAAGAATAATATTTCACCTCTTTCATCATCAATCACACTTTCATTACTTTAGTAAGAACTTTCTTCTTTTGAGAAGAAATTCCTCTTCTTGTCATCTTGCTTCTTCTTTTGATTCTTAGGCTTGAATCTTTGTTCATCATCATAATCATTCATTTTTTAATAAGCGAATTTAGAAGCATAATTTCCTACTCTTCTACATTAAAAACACTTGAAAGGGATATTACCTTTTAACTTTTCGGTTCCTATTTTAAACTTATAGAAAACTGGGCTTCTTCCTCATCAAAATTGGAGTCTTCTTGATTTTCATGCTTTTTCCCTTCTTTGGCTACTTGGAATGTTTCTTCCTTGACTCCTGATTTGTCCTCCTTTATCCTTAACTCATAAGGTGAGAGTGTTACATGAAGTACATCTATAGTAATTTTATTCAAGTATGTCAATCCTTCAAAGGTTGATACTTTGGGATTGAATCTTGATGGAAGAGATCTCAATATTAAAAAAAAACCATTATCCTTGACTTCTTCACTGAGACCTATAATAGAGTTGAAAATATTTTCTACTTGAACAAAATACAAAGCAATATACTCATCTTCTTCAATATTCAAACTTTCAGATTGGACCCTAAAAGATTGTAGCTTGGCTTATTTTATTTTCATGCCCCCTTCATAACAAGTTTTAAGCTTGTTCCATAAATCATGAGTTGACTTACATAAAATTATTTTGAGAATTTTTCAAACCTCTCAAAATAAATTTCTTAGCTTGCGCATTGGATGTATATAGTGCATCACCAGCTGTATCTATAGAAGGAGTATCAAGAATTTTATACTCAGTTACTACAATTGCCTAAAAATCATTTCCCAAGGAAATGAGATAGGTCTCCATTCTTATCTTCTAGAATGCATAGTTAGAACCATCAAACAAATGAGGCTTTCCTATTGCTTTGATCAAGGCCATTTTTCTTTGAAATCAAACTTCCAATATTTAACAGTTTCAGAAGGCACCGACTCTAAAACCACTCGTTAGAGCAAAGATCACACTAGATCAGAAAGAGGGGGGGGGGGTGGGGGGGGGGGGGTGGTGGATTAGTGTGGTGGAAAATTTATAGATTTCAAAACTTTTTCATCAATAATCAAAACATGTAGTAATGTATCATAATGATTTTCATTATAAAAATAAATGAAACAATGCATCAAGAAGCCATCATAACATCAACACAAGAGGACACATGTTTTTGCGTGGACACCCTTATAGGAGAAAACCAAAATTTATTATTCTTATTCTTCACCAATTCATTACATATATTTTCAGGCATCGCCTTGAAAGCAATTACTTTGGATGTTCCACAACCTGATTGAGGAACCAACCCCAAAAAGTGCAATAAATTGCTTGGAATAGGCTACAACTTGATTGAGGCCCCAAACTCAAATACAAGAAATCTTCGACTTGTTGTAGGATTCGACTTGATTGAGGTAACAAAATTAGTGGAGGAACCCACCTCCTTCTTCAACTCCACGTAGACCACTTTTCAGAATATTTCAAATTGTATCTTCCTATTCTTCAATCACTATAAGTATTCAAGATAATCATACTACTATTGTTAAAACATTGTCATGTCCTGTACATAACCTATTACTACCTATTCATCAATATGGATAGAAAAACACTTCTCGAAACTAGTTTTGGCCATATACACAATATTCACTACAACTTGCTCATGAACCCCCAAAACACATAACATTGATTCTTAACATAAAAAATACATATTTAAGGATTTTCATGACTCTAGAACTGTTCACAACTAAACCTGGATCCTCATGCTTCCCCTGAATCCAATTTGGGCCTAAAATGAGCCTAGAAACCTCTAAAACCCTATAGAACTATATAAAACTATAAAAAAATTAATCATTCAATATAATGGTATAATATGGGCGTGTTATACAAAATAACATTTTTTTTCTAAGTTATGCTAATTCTATTAATGAAAAAAAGATATCATACACTAAGGCTGAAGCCTATACTTAACCATGCCAGAGGAATGGAATCAACCAACAAAAGTCTAGATTTGAACTGCCCAGAAGGGAAACCAGTCCGTAACCAAAAAGTTTAGAAAATTAGCTTGCTACCCACGCAGGGGAAACCAGCAAAGCATCCAGTTTTGTATCATTGTACCTAATGAGACCAAAAAAATAAAAACCAACTGAAGAGCCAAAAATCTTATAGTTTTTCCCCAAAAACCCATTGAAAACAGAAAGCTAAGAAATAGAGTCCCAATGAACCTGAGACAAGTGGCATGTTGAACTATGTGGCGGATGCGTGGCACATTGAGTGGCAGCAAGGTGGCAGACAAAAAGGCTGACACATGGCATCGAGGTGGTAGGCTAGGGATGTGGTGGCGATGGAGGGTGCTCCTCCACAATGAAGCATCTGTACTTGTCCATGTCGCCACTTTCCAGCAGTGATGTCTCTGTGTCACCAGCCTGCAATGCTGGGTGTTCTTCCTCGACGAGAGAGTAGTATTCTTCCATTACCCAGTTTGCTTGCGGAGCCTCATTCACTTCCTTCCCTGTGCGTTTTCTCCACTGCTCCTGGCTCCGCTCCCTTTCTCCTTGAATGCTCATATGAGCCAGTTCCGGTTTGGCTTTGGTGTTGCTACACCCTTCTATGGTGCGCCAACCACCAACAATGTTCGATATCCCAATTGCCCTAGTGTAGCCACCTCCCATCGTTTCTTGCTCCTCAGTTGCCATGATGCATCCACCAATTTCGGTGGCTTGTGCCTTAGAGATATGCTCTTCCTCGTGAAAGCATATGGTTATGGTGGCCATGATGAGGGGTTTGTTCAGGGCGGAGCGAAAGGTGAATTGGGCATTTTGGGAATGCAATTGAGGAGTGGGTGGAGTGCCTCTGGGAGATGGGGCAGAAATGGAGGGGAAGCTGTTGGGAGGCGAGGCAGAGGCCACCGAGTGGAGGTGACCTCTTCCAATGCGCGTATTTGGGTAATGACCTGGGATTTGCTTAGCCAGAGAGGAAGTGGTATTCGAAGCAGGAGAGCGCTGGGGGTGACTCAGGTTCCCTCGGTTCCTACTCCTATGGCTACACATCCTATGTTGCACCATGCTGTCTGCAGGCGGGTGCGAATTTTGTCCAGAATTGGGCACAATGGGATGTAATGTCACAATGGAGCTTGCAGAAAATTCAACAGAGGGATGAGCAACCAGGGCTGAAGGGATGATAAAGTGACAATCCAGGTTGTGGGTGAAGTGGATGCCCGAGCCAAAATCAATACAACAAAGGAGGTTGCATCGTCTTCCTATCATTGTGCGGGAGCTGGGTGCAGTCACTGCATGAGGGCAAAGGCATTGTAGAGGCCGAGGTTGCAGGGGTGGATAGGCAGGAGCAGAGGCGATATTCTCCCGAGAATTCATGTTTGCCTTGAGCCGAGGTTGATGGCAGTTATCAGATTGGAGGCAATGCTCACATAAGGTGCATTTATGGAAATTGTAAATGCCATTTTTGGACCACTGTGCCAACCTGCGGGAGGCCATGTGGTCTCGCCACACGTCAACACAGTTGGAGGCCACCCCACTATCCTTAATTATCACCCGCATCTGGGATATACAAAATAAAATTTTACGAGTTCTACAAATTTTATAATTGTTGAAAAAAAATGGTGAAATTAGGCATGTCAATAACCCCACATATGTAAAAAAATGACTAAGTCTAACCAGACTCAAATCCACAACCTTCACAAAGTAAACCAAGCCACATGACCAACTGAACTGTGCAGTGAGTCATTACCTGTCAAGAGGAAACATATATATAGATGGTGTTTAGAACTATAGCATGAGCAAGCATGATCCGATCATAGGTCACCCGAGTTCAAGCCAATAACCATACACTTTGTATAAAACAAAACTACACGATGGCTCATCCCTTCCACCAATCAAACTGAAACAACTTCACAAATATATCACCACTACAACGCTTGAACTTTGAACCTATAATCATAGGTATATATTAGTAATTAATGTGTCTTGGATTAAATCGAGGTCATATGTATTTATATGAGGTGTGTGGTCCTTAGCTCATATGAGTTGACACATGTTTTCACTTGTAGACTAGAGCTTTCACCATACAAAATTGACATGTGACTATTTGACATAACCTTCTTCATAACCTTTACGCCTCAGTCCTTTGGTCCTTGCTCTTAGGTGACAATACGACCATGCAATCTGACCATGTCGCTAGGTGTCCATGGTCATCTACATGATAATATCATCATGATGCATCATGCCACATGGCAACCTATGAGGTGTGCCACACATCACCCAATTTTTACAATTTTACCAACCGAAAATCACCATTCATACCTATTCTTGAAGAATGTAACTAGTGTTGGTCTTCATAATTTTACTTGCCAAAATAAATTTTATTATTAAATAAAATCTTATTAAAGCATGGGTTTCATGCTTGGGTCAATGTTTTCTAGGTCAAAGCCTCCATTAAAGCATTATAGTTTTTTTCTTGATTCAATAGAGTCACTGTCATTTTTATTAGACCCTTCTTGGGATTTTGTATCATGTAAAAATAATTATTTTTGAGTCAAAAAGATCAATTGTGACCTCCACATGAAGTCATCCCTATCCTTAATAAGTTAGCCTCGATTAGGGCTATTTGACCCAGATGGAAGGCTATAAATAAGACACAATTCAACCTACTTGGTGCACTCACTCAAGAAGTTCGATATACAAGAAAGAGGAGTAGAAAAAGAGAATGAAATTTCTAAAGAAGAAGAAGATTAGGAGGAAGAAATAAATCAAGTTTTTGGCATTCTATATTTCACATGTGTGAATTTATTGGGTTGTTGGTGGGGCTGATATTATGAATTTACTATAGGTCTGAAGTTCTGAAATTGGGGGCTGAAAAGCTATGGCTAGGGGGCCAAAATTCTGGATTGAAGCTGCAACTATGAAGTTGGTACTTGGAGAATTTGGCAAGGATCATCTACAGGAAGGAAGGGTTGAATTTGTGATTGGAGGAGGTCTTTATCTAGGTCTAAGAGGTCTTGTATTGTCTCATCTTTATTTGAATCTACTAGTAGAAGAGTTGGTTGGGTTTTGCCCTATAGAGGGGTTTTAGCCCTGGCTAAGTGCCTATATCTGGTGTCCCTAATATTCATGTTTTGATTTGATGATTTCTTGATGAAAAGAAGAAAAAAAAAAAACATAAAAAACCTAATAAGAACTCAAGAATATCACTAGTAATAATCAATAAAATAAAATGTTTCTACCTTTCTGATTTTCTAACATGGTATGAGAGCTAACGCGAAGAAGGAAGAAAAAGGAAGCATGAAGATCTATTGAAGAAAAGGAGATAAAAGGAAAGTCATTAAGGAAAAAGATTATATAAGGAGATAATCCTGCTATCTATAGGAACTATTTCAACTAAAATGAGGGGAGAAAGCAAGCTAGAAGGACCCTCCAACTAGAAGGCATGGAAAAAGAGGATAGATCTTACCCTCGCTAAGCACAAATTTTTGGATATTATTCAAAGAAAATTCAAGAAGCCTATAGATTATGTAGGAAAGGAGAAGTTCAGAGAAACCAAAATATTGGCCATGAATCTGATAGTAGATGGAGTAAAGGACAACACAATTCTATGCATATCCAACATAGACTTTGCTCAAGAAATGTATGGAGTTCTTTCCAAGTTATTTACCATTAAGAACATTGGTCAAATGGCTAACCTCAAGAATGAACTAAGGACAATAAGGATGACAAGGGATGAGAATGTGTCATCATATTTTGTAAGGATATCTAGAATAAGAGATGAAATCTAAGAAATAGATGAGGTTGTACCAGAAAAACGAACTCGTAATTATTTCTCTTCTAGGTCTACCAAAATCTTGGAGTGCTTTTGCATCAAGAATTAGTAGTTGGAAGGATAGTCCAACCTTCGAACAAATATGGGATGCATGTAGTCAATAAAAATATTTAATATCATTAGTAAACAATAATAAGGAGGATGAAGAAGCAACGCCTCTAATGCCTATTTTTCTCATTGCAAGAAGAAGGGAACCTTCAAGAAGTTCAAAGGACCAAAGAAGAAAGTTGACCTATCCAAGATTGAATGTTACACTATAATAAGATGGGTTATTACAAGACTAAATGTCCTGAGAATCCAAGGAATAAGAAGAGAGATAGGGAACAAGAAAATATTACCGATGAAGGTCCACCTAAGAAGACCAAGGCTAAAGAATTGGAAGTCAAAGACTTATAATATTAAGTCCTCTCTTACATATCCTTGTTAGTCCTCTATTCTAAGTTTTGTATTGTTTTCCTTAAGATTTTGTTTTATAGAAATTTTTTGAATTATTTTGATAAGTTGTAGGTATCCCTCAAAACAAAAAAAATGGATTAAGAGGGAGCCTTCACCATTTTACCAAAAGATAAGTATATTATTCTTTGTTTCCTCTTTTATGTTTGGTTTCACTCTCATATCAATATTTATTTGTATTATATGTTAATAACCTTTTATATTTTCCTTGGTTAGGAAATATTACAAAATGCACAAAGGTTATGGAGGAGACTTCAAAGGAAGACTTGAATCGAGAAGGAATATTTGTTGCAAAGGAATCCCTTGAAGAACTAAATTCCTGGAAGGTTTGGTAGAGAAAAAATCAATTTATGTCTTATATTATAAGTTGTGTCACAAGGTTCTCTCCATAAAATAGGTATGATCATTCTCTTCTAAAATTTGCTTCATATTACTAACCTTCTTATGTCTAGGGTTTTGAATCATAGATATTATTGTTAGGGTGAATAATCATTAGATTGAATCTACCCTCACTATACTATCTCTTGTCATTTTATCATTCCTGTGAAACACAAACCCTTCGGGTTCATTTTAAAACCATAGCCTCTTAATGCTAAGGGTATGTCAATATTGAATAATGAAACCCTAATCTACTTAGGGGTTGTTGATAAATTCTAGAAATCCTATTCTTTTATAAGTTTATGGTTTTGATAATGTTATGATAAAACCCTAGTCCTTTAGGGTTTATTGTTAATGTCTAGGTTATATATTGAAACCATAGAACTTTATGGTTTTGTGAATTAGGGTTTATGAACAAAACCCTTGTAATAACTATCATAGTAAGATCCTAGGCAAAGAAATCATAAGTGTATATTCTTCTACATGATTGAAACCCTGGTCTGGTTAAAATTATTGTTTGTGTCTTGGGTTTACCTAGTAGGTATAAATATTGATATGAGATGATAGTGCATGATAATGAAACCCTAGATATGTATATTCAAGTATGTTATATTTATAGTTGATAAAATCTAGGGTTTGCAACAAACCCTAGTAGAGTCTGACATGTAAATTATAAAATCATATTGTTGAAACCTTAGATGTATAGTACTATGAATCGATTGTTATGGTTGATATCTAAGGCTTTGTGTCTCAAATATGGAGTCTAGAGTTTATAAAAAAACCTTAGAAAGTTGTTAAAGTTTAGACTATAAAAAGATGTAACTTTTGTTGATTATGAACCTAACTAGGTTTAGGTATCTGATGTCTAAAGTTTGAATGTTTTGATTATAATGAAATGATTTTGATATAGTTGACTGCATGCTTCTGTATATTTTTATTTGGTTGTACTTGCTATTAAAGTTTTGCAGGTACATAATGTTCAAGATGTTGAAGATGCTTGTAATTGAATACGACAATAGTGATGAGCATGATGAAGGATGCTACAAGAATGATGGTGATAAAGATGACCTCCATGACATGAGAAATAATGAAGTATATTCAATGATGTTGTTATCCCTAAGTTAAGAGGGAGCATGGTTATAAGAAAGGGTACATCTCACTAGTTGGAAGGGACGACATATTAGGACAGTCATAATGAATACGTTGAAGAAAGAATGAAATTAGAGAATGAATGAAAGTAATGCAGATGGATTTGCAAACAAAAGATATGAAAAGTACTAAGATTGTATTTGGTGCTACTGAAGAAATGAAAGAAGAAAGCTTTTGACAAGTTGTATTTGGATAACTTGATATAAGTAGCATCAGAATGATTGAGGACCTTGAGTGTTTCTATTTACTTGTATATATACTTAAGGTTTATTACTGATTGGGGTTGTGATTGTGCATAATCTCTCCGTAAAAAAGTTGAACATTTGAAGCATCTTGGAGTGGTGGATATATATATCTGATTTAGTTGATAAGGAGAGATGAAGCATCTTATGGAAACAAGATGCTTGGGAGGACATATCGCTAACTTATGTGTTGATGTCTAGATCTTGAAGTCGGGAGGGTTGCATTGGTCATGGAGCTTCTACCTTGGATACACACCTAGATCCCTGGGTTGGTGATAGAGATTAAAAGCCTAATGGTACCTAGAGTGGCTAATGCTTTAGTTCACCTTAGTCCCATCCGATTAGAGCACCCTGGTCAGGTATCTAATCTATAATATTGTGTGTTCTAGAACTCTGCATAGTTCATATCATTTTAAGATCTTCCATGTACCTTTATATGTAATTATGAATACCTCCCTAGTTAAGAGAAAGTGTTGAAGAATGTAAATAATGTCGATCTTCATAATTGTACTTGTGAAAATAAATTTTATTATTAAATCAAATGACTTACTAAAGCATGGGTTTCATGCTTGGGTCAATGTTTTCTAGGTCAAAGCCTCCATTGAAGGCTTCTAGGTTTCATCTTGAATCAATAGAGTCATTGTCATTTTTATTAGACCCTTCTTTGGATTTTGCATCATGCAAAAATAATTATTTTTGAGTCAAAAAGATAATTTGTCACCTCCACACCAAGTCCGCCCTATCCTCAACAAGTCAGCCTAGATTAGGGCTATTCGACCCAGCGGAGAGGCTATAAATAAGAGGTAGTTCGATCTATTTGGCGCACTCACTCAATAAGTTAGATCTATAAGAAAGAGGACCAAAAAAAGAAAGTGAAATTGTTGGATAAGAAGAAGATTAGTTGGGAAGACCTAAATCAAGTTTTGGGAATTTTATCTTTCACATGTGTGAAGTTACTAGGCTGTTGTTGGGGTCAAAATTCTAATTTTACTGCAGGTCTGAAGTTTTGAAGATGGGAGCAAAAAATCTATAGCAAGGGGGCTGAAATTCTGGATTGAAGTTGCAGCTGTGAAGCTGGTACTTGGAGACTTTGGCAAGGATCATCTACAAGAAGGAAGGATTGAATTGGTGGTTGGAGGAAGTATTTGTCTAGGTCTAAGAGGTCTTGGACTGTCTCATCTTGATTTGAATCTACTAGTGGAAGAGTTGACTGGGTTTTCCCCTATTTAGGGGTTTTAGCCCTAGTTGAGTGCCTATATTTGGTGTGCCTGATCTTCATGTTTTGATTTGATGATTGCTTGATTAAAAAAGATAAAATAAGAAAATAAACAAAGTTAATAAGAACTCAGGAATATCACAAGTAATTATCAGTAAAATAAAATCTTTCTGCCTTTCCGATTTTCTAACATCTGCCACGTGGTGATATCTAGAGGTACCACATTATCCTGATGACATGTTAGGCCCTATCAATGGCACAACATCCTTGCTATCGCTTCATCTCCTCTGAAAAGTCAAATTGTGCCATGTCATCTTTATTGACACATCATAATTGATTGTATAGGAAGGACATGTCACTGCCACATCATCCAATCAATAATTGTCGCATGCTATTATGGGAAAGGATCATTGTGGAAGGTTAAAGTAAGGAAACTTACACATCCTCTGTCATTCAATTATTTATCCAACTATATAATGTATCTGATTTGAGAAGCGCTGCTTGAATTTTAATTACATTAACTCTCATGCATGTTTGGTCTCTATATATTGTAAATTGGATCATTGAACCATGGATCCACCCAAAAGATGCACATTGTTTAACAATTTTGGTGATTTTTGGTTTTTCCCTATAGTTTAGGTTTTTCCGTGATTTTCATGTTAGCCTCACTCTCACAAAAAGCAATCAAAAGTCCAAAATAATTAAGATTATAAAACTTAGATTAATTCCTACTTGTTTATTCTAGAATGAGTTAGTTCCTCAAACTTGGGTGTTTGTTTCGGTCTAGTTAGTTGACAAATTCTTTCCAACTAGTTAGGCTCCTAGAGTGGTGTGTGGTTGACATATTCATTCAACCAAATTGATTGTGTGTCCAATATAAATGCACTATCTTGAAACATATTCTTGATATATTTATATTATATGATTATCATTATTTTATGAGAATGTGAGATATACCATACATTGAGGCTCAAAATCTTTTTCCACTTAGTTTGTGACTATGATATAATTATTTTTTTTAATTTAATTATGCTATTTTTGTATCATAGCATTAGCATGTTGAGGAATCGATTGTGCATTCAAATGATATGTATTCTCTTTCCGTGGAGCGCTGAGTATTGAAACATGTGAACTGTGGCTAGAAATTTCCATTTCGACACTTGTACAATTGTCTAGGTTTCGGTCCCCTATGATGCTTCAGATTTGGGAGCAGTTGAAGATCAAGAGATTTGATGTTCGATATGTAAATTAAGGGGTGATTCAAAGGGAGCCCAACTTGAAGGAATTAACATTATGGAAGAATTCGTGAAGATCAACATTATGGAAGAATTTGCATGGAAGATTGTTGAGTTAGTGGACTGTTGTGCGAGAGAAGTCCAACACCCTGTTTATTATCTCGTTGGGCCATGTTCTGCAATGAAACTTGCTGTTAAAATCCATGTGGAGCTGCGTAGAAGAAGCTGGGTAAACAACCTTTGCTGGACCAATTTTTTTAAATTCTGCATAATGATCAGAGCGAATGGAATGGTATTATTTTTAGAGCGGAGCCATGTTGGTTGTAATTGTCGCATTATGTGGTGAACCAAATGTGAAATCAATGTTGGAGCCCGACATACCACGTCTATGTGTCTTGGCGGCGTTTGTTGGGTATTTTTCTTCTGTTTGGGATGGGAAAATACCAAAACCACAAAAATAAAAACATAGAGGCAATGCTCTGTTTCCTTGCTCCAAGATCTTTTACACAGAGAAGTCTTTTTAAAATTAATTACACAGGACAGAGTATTCCACTACCATAAAATGATTTTTATTCATTAAATAAAAACACTTACATATTCATCCTCTTTTACTCAGAGGGATTCACCAAAACATTTTAAGAAAACTTCCTCTGCCTCCTATGAAATTTTACACCACTGTGTGTAAATATTTCATTTACATTCACTGCTGTGTGAAAACAAAACTTACAGGGATTTACACATTTACCTTTTCACCTGTGTGAAACAATCCATGGATTTCAACAAAACAATCCACTGGTTTTCTTCATTTACTTTTTCTCCTTCTCCTGCACTGCTGTGCAATTTTTACTTCCTACATTACAAGCAAAATTACTCTGCTGCATAAAACCCCTTTTTCATTACAAA
>APFE031139235.1:337877-348862 GCA_000404065.3 Pinus taeda | reverse complement strand
TGTGTGTAAATATTTCATTTACATTCACTGCTGTGTGAAAACAAAACTTACAGGGATTTACACATTTACCTTTTCACCTGTGTGAAACAATCCATGGATTTCAACAAAACAATCCACTGGTTTTCTTCATTTACTTTTTCTCCTTCTCCTGCACTGCTGTGCAATTTTTACTTCTTACATTACAAACAAAATTACTCTGCTGCATAAAACCCCTTTTTCATTACAAACCCAAAAATATTCACACACACGAGAGTGTGCTCTCTAGTTTTCATTTGTTCGCTACTGCGAATACAATCAACTGGTTTGCTGCGGACCCTTGTTTCTTTTTACCGTGTGTTATTACACATCTTCATTCCTAGTGCTGCGGACCCCTGTTTCTTTTATTCATATGCAATTACATAACACGCTTACCATCCCCGTGCGTGTTTTTCACACAACAAAAATGGGGTCAACGTTTTTTTTAAAACATATATTAAAAAATAAAACTTACCCATACTCCTATTTAATTCGCCGTATGAAAACATTAAAGAAAACATTACCAAACATATGACATCGTATTAATCTTAAGGTATGGGATGGTCCACGGTTCATTAATTTTTAACAGTCCCCGTACTTTGGACAGTGTAAACGGCGGAGACCTTTCCTGGAGATCGAACGGCGGAGAGGATGCACTTCAATCGGACGCATATCGGGTGGGGTGAGTTGACCGAGCGATACCTTCCGATGGATGTCAGGTGATGATGTCATGGTTGTCCAGATGTCAGCATCGGAGCACCAACCTACGGAAACCTCCTTAAGCCAAAAGCGGTGCGATATCTTCCCGATGGTTTCAGGTTTGCTGCTGGGTGGTTTTGACACGCCGTTGACTGCTGACCCGCGCCGCTCAATTGGAATTATAATTTTAACAGCGTTTTCACGCGAATTTTTCAGGGAAGTCGTCATGTAGCTGTTGGTGACCATGACAGCGAAATTACTGAATCTATGATCGTTTCTTTTATCGTGCCTTTCCTCAGCGCCATTGCCATCTGCAGATATGGATAACATGTAATGGATGAAATGGTGTGAAAAGTGTTGGAGGGGATCAATATTCCATCAAAAAGGAGAATTGTATGCGCTCAAGGGCCGGTACTTGTAAGGATCCATTTCTGTTGAGAAAAATACATAAGCTTTATGTAGAGCCCGTGCGCGGATCATTCCCTGTTTAACCTGTAGGACGCGTGGTCTTGAACAAGTATATTGACAATTTCTTTGCTAGAAATGAGCAGCTTGCATTTTGTCCTAGTCTTGTTGTTCCTAGTGTGTATTACACTGAAGATAAGCTACTCCAAACAAGGGTATTCTCATACGCATATACACAAAGGCATCGACTTGGATCCAACCAATTGATGCTGCCAGCCAATGCACCCAGTGTGCACATCACAATAATAATCATGAGGGATTCATGAACTTCATGCATAGGGGCGGTTCAGAGATAGGGGCTGAGTTTATCAATTGCTGCCATGGAGCATGAGCCTACCGTGATATTATACATCAACGCTGGAGTTGACTTTTGTGGAGACAGTTGACACCAAAAGCTGAAGATCATGAGTTGTTTGGATGCCAAACGATAAAGTGAAAAATAAGTTTATTGATGTTTTTGTTTCCAGCCACACATACCTTTTCCTCTCTATAGTAATTGGCTACACATAAATATTTGTTGCATCAAACAAAATTGTTGTGCATAGAGGGTGTGTGTTTTTCATAGTCGTGTTGGAGGAGTTGCGTTGAAGACCGATGGACGAGAGGTGAGGGAGGTGAGTTAACCATGAAGCAGTGCAACGATGGATTATGAACCGAGTGTGGTGGAGACGAGTGTCAAAATAACACTTGCATGGAGTCCATCATACATATTATTTATGCGTAGTTCAAAAGTGTTTAACAGGGCAACTGGCCAACTCAAAAATCATAGTTGCATTTGCTGGAATGCATGCTTTTCTTGATTGTTTTTGGTTCACAATACCTCAGTTGCTTTGTTAGAAAGTTTGATAATAAACAAATTGTGAATGCGTCAATGTGAATAGCATTGACCATTCAAGGTATACGGTGGAAACGATTTCGTTAAAGCCAAATTCAAGGATTGATAGGTCAAACCAACTGTATGGTGCGTATATCTTTTAAGTTTAAAAGGAAACCTTTAATAACTTTTGATAAAGTGACTTCATAAAGTTCATTATATTATTTTATTGGAAAGTATGTAAAAACATGATCATAAAGGTTTTTTAAAGAGTGATCATAAAGTGTTATTTCGCATGGAGTGATTAGAGTGGTATGTAATTATGAGTCCATATTTTGTATTTGGGGTGTGTTGAAGCTTCAGATTTTCGTTGCTTCAATATGGGATAACTACCTCGTACATATTTTAAAGGTAACGACTTTTCTGTTTGAAGTGGTGGTTCTGATTGGGAATAATGGGATCAGTTTCCAAATCTGGGTTTTAAAATGAGAGTGAGTGGTTTTCAAGCGATTGCAATAAGAATAATGATAACTAAATTGCCTACTCTACATGCAAATCTCTATCTAACTTAATCTAATATAAACATGGGTATTCTATGTGATATGCGTTCTAAAAAGATATTTGTTTGATATGTGATAATAAAGATCATTCATGCATTAAATAGAGATTATAATGTGTAAAGATAATTTCTTTGACAAAATAGTTATTCAAAGAAATGTACAAACTATATTGCATATATCTGATGATTATATATGAAAATAAGCACTTTCAGCTAGGCATCATACAGTAGTGCAATTAACGCATAACAAAAAGAATATATTCCATATACAATTCATGAAAACGAAATGTTATCCCTAATTAAAAAAATAGAACTAATCATAGAAGATAAAAGTACCATATGTGTAAGGTTCTGCTCATTTGACTAATGACATAGATCGACTTCTTTCTCTGAATCAAATTATTCTCCAAGTATACAATAATGCATCAACAAAGGAAAGTAATATGATATTTAAAAGAAACGATCATGTTCCATAATTTCATCAAGGCATTCACAAACTTACAGAAGTGAATTATTTGCAAATGGTTTTGATAAAATTCTGGACCCTTTTCTAATATGTGAGAAGGGTATAAATACCATCTAACTAATGTTCATTAATAGATTATACAAAAATTTGAGGAGGTTTCAAACAACCTTCCACCTAACTAGCAACTACCTCTAAAAATAAAAGTCCTTGGAGAGCAGAGGTTATAAAGATGATTTGTTGTCTGCCAGCTTCTCCTTTAAATTGCATACATCAAACATCGATTTCACTAGAGGAGGTGCCCAAACTGCGTTCTGACTTGTCCTACAAAGATAGCATCTGTGAGAGGTGGCAACATCCTTTGAGTTGAATGGAGTGAGCAATTGAGCGTCATGTTTTGGGTGTGAGGTTTGACAAGGTATTGCGAATATGCCTCCCAGTTAGTCTTTGATAACTTTGTGATTGCTTCCCTTTGGGTTTTCACCTTTTCCTTCCAGTTTTGATCCAAGTCATTTAAATTTGGCAGCGCCTTTGGATTACCTTCTTTCATCAAGTTAGTAGTGTGCAAAGTGTAATATACTTCTTTTACTATGTTCTTTGCGAATCCTGCTGCTCTTGCCACTGCTAATTTCACCTATTTGATCTGTGCATCCCAATTTGTGAACAAAATGTCCTTATGTGTCTCCTCAATCTCGGGAATATTAGCTCTCCTTCCTTTGTTAGTTTCTTTCCATTCAATTAATTCAGATATCTTTGTATTTAAATCATTAAATTCAGTTCTCTGGTCAATCACCTTATCCGCCAACTGATCACTGGCGATCAGATAAGGAGTGACATGCGACATTATTTGGAAAAATAAATCTTGTTGTTTTGATAGAAGGGACTTTAGCTCTAGTGCCTCTTTGATGAATTCATCGACAATTAAGACATCTTCAAAATTCGCCATGGCTTCTTGCAATTCTTGAATTTGTATGTTCTTCACAGAAATGTCTGCTTCATGGCTTATCTTTAACACTTCCATATTCTATTGCAACTGAGTGGTTTATTTAGCAACTTGCTGGTTCACATTTTCTTTTTGAATTTGTATTTGTTTCTCAAGACGCACTATCTTCTCTTCCCTCTCCCTTAACAAAATAGATATCTTTGTAGCTTTATCCATGGTGGAAGTAGCATACGCCCCTGTAAACTATGATAGTCTTGTTAAATTTTTAGCAGGATTGGAAGGGATATCCTTCTAGACTATGTCCATCGGCTCATTCCCTGTTGGGATCTCAGGTGTTTCCACCCTCCTTTTCCTCTGTCTTCTCACTACAGCCTTGTGCAGTGGGCTATAGAATACATCTAAAGGAGGAATTTCAGTCACCTTTAGGATAATTTCCGATGTTGGCAATGTAGGAATGATTTCTGTCTGCTGCAAACTTATTCCTTGCTCATCCATCGACTCAGATTCTAAAGTCTTCCGAGTTTGCATAGGAGTGTGATATTCTATTGTTTCCAGGGCATCTATTGTCTTAGGAGTGTCTTGTAGTTTCTTATTGAATTGGTCCCACTCCTGCTCTAAACTGCTGCATTTGATTTCAGAGCCAATATATTTAGATAGGTCACTTATGACCCACTTTTTGGCTCACCCCCTGTTGGATTCTGCTGTATTCTTGGTGTCCTGGGCATTTCGTGTCCTGTGCTTTGCCTGTGTCCACTTGAGACTCTATGCGAGAATTTGGTCCCTTGTTGTTGAAAGTTACACTAGGTGTAGGTTTGTCCTTGACTCTTAACAAATGCAATGGAATTATTTCGAGCCTTTGATTTCTGAATTCTTGAAACTTTTCAAAATATTTAGGACTCAAATTGGCCTTTGCACAATCGAGCGCTTGTTCGAATGATTTAGCAGATTGTAAAAGGTCTTCATAATTATTAGCCTCATGATTAAAGGGCTTAATCTTTGTTGTAGTAGTAATATTCTGTTCTATCTTGTAAGGGTCGAATTGCCTCTTTGGCAGAGTATAGAGCTTGAGGCTTTCTAGGGTTAGTGATTCCTTAGTTGCATGGTTGAAATTTGCCAATGAAAAAGAATCACACTGAATGGGAAAGGATGGCCACAAAGACTTCTTGTTATCTTTTAGGGTCTTGGTCAAGCCTTTACCGACAGTCTGGTGAGCTATTTCTCTTGCTAGTAGCTTATCGGAGACATACAAGGGTAGTACATGCGGGTCCACTGTACTGCCAAAAACTCTGATATATGTAAACCATTCTTCAACAAAATACTTGCCTATCACAAGAAGGTTTGTGGAGGCTTCTTTGGAAAACTTGGGCCTTTCTTATTAAAACTCAATTGATGCAATGGTAAAATAACACCGTGACATGCTTCATAAAAATGGGGTATGTAATGAGATTCCCAAATCTATTTATGACTAAAATGGATGGGGTAGGGGTCCTGTAAAGTCCATTTCCAACCCATGATTGGAAATTTAGTACAGAAATAGATGGCATCCATGATATAGGATCTGAAATAAAATGGAGGAAAGTTCTTTCTGGAGGAGGATCTCTTCCGACGATACTCAGAGATGGCAATGGCTAGGTTATTAGATAAGATAGTGGCCCAATTCTTTATGTGGGAATTGACACAAACATCAATTAAAGGAATCCATTCTATGGAAAACTTGGTATTATTAGGTAATCCATATACCCTACATAACATATAAGTTTCATAGTTGTAGGGGTTTTCCAAAGAAGCTACGGGATACATACCCGTTTTATCATATTTGAACTTGTTCTCTAGGACCCTCTAGCCTTGGATCATCTTGAAAGGTTCTTCATTTTTCTTTGCAAAGTTGGCTAGGTATGATTTGTCATATATGTCCTGAGGGTCAGGTATATGACACATTTGCTTCAGGTCTTCAGCTTTGAATGAACCCATTAGCCCCATCTTTAAGTTCCTGAATTGCCTGTCTTCAACACTGAGATTTTCCACCACCTGTTGGGCATGGGATCCCCCCGAGGCATGTTTTGGGGCTCAAAGCCCAAGGTTTGACCCAATATCATTGTAAATTCTCCGCGAATTGTGGGTGCGGAGCATGAAATGTATGATAGAGTCACAGGGTTGTCTGCCCTAGTCTTGTAAAAGTAATGTCGGCTTACCCATGGTCTGTGGACCATGGGATTGCATAAATAGAGCGAAGCTCTAAGTGTAAAAGATAGAAATAAGCAGCAAAGAGGCGAGGATAGAGTTTGAGTGACTAAGTGTGTCTTGGGTTGTAGGATAGGAAAAGACTCTGCAGCTGAGTGCACAAAGGCCTAGTAGTCCAAAACTGAGTGCGCAGACCCCTACAGCTGAGTGCACAGGGCAGAGTCAAGTCTATAACCGAAGAAGATATTAATAAAGAAATGTTTTGTTACCAATTTGTGTATCTGTTCTTGGATTAATGTATGGTTGATGTATATTGCAAATATACTGTTTGTTTTAATGTGTGCACATATATGAATGATTTATATTGTTAAGTTAACTTAACGCATACAAGTAATCTAAGTTAATCAACTAATAGTAGAATATTAGTAAGGACTTGGGTAACAACAATGCTCGACCCCCAAGTAGGGTTACGCGAAGGCAACAGTTTTGGATGCGAGGTACATGACAGTGCCCATAGCGACATGTGCACAGGGTTTAGTTGCGTACCACTTGAACTCATCAAACATCTCCAGGGTGCGGAAATCTAGTTCTAGCACCCTCCCATACTACTTCGGGCGAGACCTGAGTCAACGCTCCATGGACTGTTGCCGAAAGGGCTAGTAGTATCGAAATTTGTTTGGCTAAATCACCTCCAAACCTGGGTCAGGCCCCAATAAGCCAAAAAATGGTTCCGTTGCCGGGATAGGGATCTGCATAAGAGATGTTTGATGTCGTGTCATTGGAATCCGAGAAAGAAAGAAATTGAAGGGTGGTTGGACAGAAATATTAATGAGTTCGCAGCACAGGAAAATAGGAATCCATGAGTATCGAAGGAACAATGATTAAAGTGCTACTTATATATGGAAATCCATGATAATTTCTTTGCATCCTTCTCCTCTGAGTTGTATGAGTGGATCACAAACCTAGCAGATAGCCAGGGGATGTGTAGGCTTGAAAAACCTGTCATGTGGAATCTAGAGTTGGTGCACAGACTAGAAGCATCAGGAGATAAGATCGCATGCGTTGTGGACCATTGGATCGATCGAATTATAGGAGGGTTTATCACCGAATTCGTAGTAGACACGTCAGTTAGCTACAATGAGGTAGAACGACGCTTCCTCAAAGGACCGCGAGGTAAGTACATTAAATCTTTGAACACTTGGATTAAAATGCTATTGTGTGAAAAGCAGGTTATGAGAATAAATTGATATTTGGGGCTACGCGAGGTGGGAGGATCTACAGAAATGGAAGTAGCGAAGAAGTAGAGACTAGTCCCTTGATTTCACCTCCACAAGAAAGCAAGGAAGAGCTCGCAAAAGTTTCACCGAGAAGCACAATCATTCTGATAAGGCAGCAAATTCCATGCATGCCACCCCCACCTACACCACCACCAGTTTCACCATATTCACTTCCAGCTTCGCCCACACCACCTCCGCCACCACCATAGTTCAATATGGTGAGCGCAATAAAGTTTCTGGTATTCAAAGGAGTAGGGAACGAAGATCCAGACCAATTTTGGTTCATAGTAAAGGCTGTATGGGAAGTGCAAGGAGTCACTGATGATAATATCAAGAAGGCTACACTGGTTAGCACCTTGCAGGATTTCACACTGACGTGGTACATTAAGCACTCAAATGACAATCCAAACGTAGGGATCGTGAATATCCAAGATGCACTAAGTAGGGAATTTAGCAGGCCAAAATCAAAGACACAGTCGATTATCGGATGTAAGGAAATCGTGATGCTTCTAGGTGAGACCCCCTGGGAGCCGAATCAGAGACTAAAGTGTATGATTTGTGAAGCCAACATGACCTTGATGGATGGGAAACACCACACATGGTTTGTAGTGTCGCTAACACCACATCTAAGAAATGCACTGTCACAACAGAAGCTATCAACTTAGGCCGAGGATTTGGAGATCCCAATGAGACTACACGAGACCCCGATATGAGATCCTAATTTAGGAGTCCAGCAGATCCACGCACAGTTGAGAAACTTGTGTCTCGAGATGCAGAGCTTGAAACAAGACAAGACAGCTTGCCTAGAAGCGTGTGAGGAGGTATGGTGCATAAGTAAAAAGGCTGAGGACATGATAAGTACCATTGTCCAGTCTTCACGAACTACCTAGCGGGAGCAGGACCATTGCCATTGAGACAAGAGGCACAAGCAGGCCGAGTGCGGCGCCTGCATTATGGTGCGCGATTTTTCAGATAGGAGGGAAGCATTCTATAGATAACTATCATCTATTACAGAAGTATACGCAGACGTCCCAACAATTATTCTGTAATTTCTGTAGGTAAGTAGGCCATGATGAGTGTACCTGTAGAAGTTATGAGCTAATGATGGATCAGACTCCTACCTATAGAGTTCAAACTGAAACAAAAGCCCTCGATTAAAATGCAGGGATGGCCTGCACTAGATTTCAGGGGTGTGGACGAGGTCGAGGTGGAATGGGACCAGGAAGGGGTCGCAGACAGCTGATTTGTTACAATTGCGGAGGGCTAGGGCATTATGCCTACGATTGTACAAATCCGATGAGAGCATCATGTTTATATTTTACCCAGTTTGATCATGAGATGGAGGACTGCCCCACACTGATAGCGAGGTTGCACGATAAAGGAATACTCCAACCTCCCCTAACTCATAACCTACAAATGATGAGGCCTGAGCCACACGAGGAGGACCCAAATGTAAACTTCGTGCTCTGAAGTGGTATCATGATAGGAGATGACAAAGGTAAGAAGCCAAAAGAGACTACTTGGGTTTGCAAGGCTCCAACAAGGGAGCCAGAGTTCGATTTGGAGCACACGAAGGAGACATTCATGGAAGCTAAGAAGAGCTTCACGAAGGTCTCCACTTCAGGTAGTAAAGACAACCTAGAATCGGAGATGGACCCATCAATGCTTACTACCTTTCTGGAGACATCCATGAAGCTGCTGTTCGACAGCAAGGCTGTGAAGGGACTGCAAGAACTCATCAATAGATGTGCTGGATCAGGGGAATTGTCCGCAGTCCGAAGCATGGGAAGCACACAACGCGAACATGAAGGGAAATGAGATTGAATGCACAAATTAGGGAAGATGAAATGGATTAAGTGATTTTGGATCTAGGATTGGATGCAAACGTTCTACCAAAGAAGACATGGGAGTGCGTGGGCAAGCCCGTATTGCAATGGTCTCCTATTCAATTGAGAATGGTGAACCAGCAAAAGATCCTATCAATAGGAAGATTGCAGGGAATAACGGTAGATATCGAAGGTGCGAGTGCACTTGTAGATTTCGAAGTGATAGAGATTGTTGATGACAACAATCCTTATCCCACGCTACTGGGAATAGATTGGGCCACTAATATGAACAGAATGATAAATCTAAAGAAGCACAAAATGATTTTTGAAAGAAAGTCATTGCACGTAGTGGTACCTTTAGACCTTGCAGAAGGATCACGCTACACAGAACCGGTGCGTGACTGTGACAGTGACAATGATCTAGAATGTATCTAGAATATCACCGCGTGAGAGCTGGATTGGGTGAATCCAACAGCGGATGGTAGGATTTCGTGGGAGCATGAAAGCTTCTACACCTCATATTCAAATGATGAAATAGAAAGATGATAGAACATGTTACACGAGGTAATGATGCTCAAATGCAACATGATGATAAGGTCACTACGTTGTGTAGCAACAAAGGCAAGAGATCTTCCTATGTATGATGGACTGACCGCGGTAGATGATTTCGTAGAAAAATTTAAAAGGGAAGTACCTAAATAGCAACATTTTAATGCTCTAAAATGGGCATTGTGTGCTATGCTCGTAAAATGGTGGGGAACGCATCAAAGAAGTTTTGAGAACTGGCGTGACTACAGAAGAATGATGCTCATATAGTTTGGAAAGCCTTAGATATAGATGAAAGTCGGCTATGATGAATGAAACAAACTGTGCGCCCAACTCTCCAGATGGGTACAGGCATATGGTATGCAACCTGCATGAGCACACACCGTCCTTGTGATAGGAACTGGGACCAATAAGCAGGAGCCATAGCGTTGTCACAGGGTTGTCTGCCCTAGTCTTGTAAATGTAATGTTGGCCTACCCATGGTCCGCGGACCATGGGATTATATAAATAGAGCGAGGCAAAAGATAGAAATAAGTATCGAAGAGGCGAGGATAGAGTCTAAGTGACTAAGTGTGTCTTGGGTTGTAGGATAGGAAAAGGATTTATAGCTGAGTGTGCAGAGGCCTAGTAGTCCGTAGTTGAGTGCATAGACCCCTACAGCTAAGTGCACAGGGCAGAGTCGAGTCTGTAACTGAAGAAGAGATTAATAAAGAAAGGATTTGTTACCAATTCATGTATCTGTTCTTGGATTAATGCATGGTTGATGAAAATTGCAAATATACTATTTGTTTATTGCGTGTACATGTATGAATGATTTATATTGCTAAGTGTAACTTAACACATACAAATAAGCTAAGTTAATCAACTAATACTCTGAATACATTAGCATGGAATAATGTGATAGGATTCTGGTACTATTGTGTTGGCCTTCGAGACTGGAGTAATGATTAATAGGGACTATAACGTGATCGAAGTTTGGTCCTATTGTGTTGGCCTTTGGGATCAGGATCTGCATAAGTGATGTCTGATTTCGTGTCACTGGAATCCGACAAAGAAAGAAATTGAAGGTGTTGGAAATAATACTGAGAGGGGGGGTGAATCAGTATTATCACATCAATAAAACTTTTTCATTTCCATATTCAGATTCATATATGCTACTTCCACAACTTCTTATGATTCAGTTAGTTGATCCTTAAT
>APFE031139235.1:318942-329170 GCA_000404065.3 Pinus taeda | reverse complement strand
TCCATGTTCTTCACAGAAATAGAAAAATTCATTTGAGGTAAACTCCCCACCTCTGTCGGACCTGAGGCACTTAATTTTGTAATCTGATTCATTTTCAACCAAGGCTTTGAAAGATTGGAATTTTTCGAATGCTTTTTCTGTGTGCTTCATAAGTCCTAACCAAACCATCCTGGAGAAATCGTCAATGATTAATACAAAGTATTCTTCTCCTCGAGGAGACCTTGTCCTAAATGGACCACATACATCTGTATGGACTAGCTCAAGAGGCCTACTGGCTGATCCTTCCTTCTCAGGGAAGTTAGTTCTAGTTTGCTTACCAAACTGACATGATTTGCATATGGTGTTGTTTGGAATTTTGATGTCTGGAAGACCACGAACTGCCTGGTATTTGCATTCTTTCCTTATTTGTGAAAAGCTTAAATGCCCCAACCTTTGGTGCCATAACCAGTGTTCATCATATTTGCTCAAATAGCATTGTTGTTGTCCTTCTTCAAATATGTATAAATTATTTGGAGTTCTTCTGCCTTTGATCACTGTTCTTCCTATATCAAGATCACGAAGACTACACCCATCTGATCGACATATTACCTCGGTTCCATTATCGCACATCTGACTAACACTCAATAGATTATGCTTCAAGCCATCAACATACAAAAAATTTCCAGCTTTGATCTTTTCTTGCAACTGAGCAATGCCTTTTCCTTTTATGGCTGCAAGGGTATCATTTCCAAAAGAAACTTTCTTTCCCTTTTCTAAAGCAGTATATGATTCAAGTTTTTTTCTTTATCACCTATCATATGCTTCGAACATCCACTGTCGATGTACCATAGATTTTCTTGTCCTTCTGCATAAAAAGCTATCCCACATCTTTCTGGTTGTGGTTCCTTTATTCTCCAAGTTCTGGTGCTTGAGGTTTGTTCCTTTATCTGCTGAAAACTGCTCCTGCATTCAAAATCTTCATGACAAAAGTTATTACAAATAAAACATTCAATTTCATTTTCAAGCACTGAAAAGTTTTTATAGGTCCTTTTCGTAATCCGAGTCATACTTCTTTGTTTTTGACATTCTTTAGTCATGATTGTCTTATAGGCAACACATTGAGCTGCTTTGTGACCAAAGTTATGGCAAGAGAAACATTGGCCATTGAAGAAACTTCCGCGATTATCAAATCGACTAGCCAAACGATTGTAGTTTTGATTGTCATCCATTCTTGAAGAAAATTGGGAAGATTTTACCTGAGGTTGGTTGTAGCTTCTATTTTTCCTTAAGGTAGCTTGCCCCCTATTTTCTTGATAGTCTTTGTTTGTTCTTGAGGAAGACTGTCCCTGATTTACCTGATGATTTCTATTAGGCCTTTGCTCACTCCTTCTTGCTGCATCAAGATAACTTTTGGAGGTGGAAGCTTGAAATGCTTCTCCAATATACCCCAGACCTATCTTGATTAGAGGGGAACGCTGCACATTGATAATCTCATCCAGAGTTTCATATCCTTTAACAAATTTGAGATTAAGGGCATTTGTTTTCTCAATTTCTTTTCTAAGGCCAACAATTTCACATTCTAACTTCTCAAGAGATTTTTCCTTTTCATCAAGTTGACATTGAGAGTATCAATGATCACATTCCTTTCTTCTAAACATGTTTTGAGTCTAGAAATCTCTTCATTAAAGCCATCTACATCTATAGCATCCATGTAATCATCATCTTCAAAGGCCATTAAAAGTTTATAGTGATTACCTCGTTCATCTTCATCTCTATTTGATAGTCCATCACTATCTTCATGAGTGTAATAGCTTTTCTTATTTGCATTTTGTTTCTTGTTCCATCTAACAGGTTCCTTCCCCTTGTCAATCTTATCCTTATGAGGACATTTGGCAGCATAGTGACCTACTTTTCCACAAGCAAAACATTTGAAAGGTAACTTACCTCTGAATCTTCCAGTACCCCATTGAAGATTTCTGACAAAATTTGATTCTTCTTCTCCTTCTGACACGTGTCTTGACTCATAGTACTCTCCTTTGCGTGCAGCCTTGAAGGCAGCTACTCTCCTGTCTGATGGACCTCCTTTCCTCATTTCATAAGCAGTTAGAATTCCGTGCAGCTGAGACATTTTAAGGTTTTGTAGATTCTCCTTTTCTTCTATAGCAGAAACTTTAGATTCAAATCTAGAGGACAAAGATCTTAGAACTTTTTCAACCACAACAGCCTCTTTTATTTCTTTACCCAATTTTTTCATACAATTAACAATCTCATCTACATGAATTAAATAATTAACCACACTTTCATCATTATACAACTTGAGATTTTCATACTGAATCCTGAGGGTTTGAAGTTTTTCTCGTTTTACCTGATTATCTCCTTCATAGCTCAAAACAATCTCGTCCCATATTTCCTTTGCATATTTAAACTACATAACCTTCACGAATTCTAATTGAGATAGACATCCTAGAAGAGTATTGACCTCCTTTGCATTTGTTTCATATTTCTTCTTCTCAGCCAGATCTATAGGAGTTGCTGATGGAAAAGTATACCATGTATCTATGATATCCCAGACTTCACTACCAAGAGATTGAAGATAGGCAATAACTCTTACCTTCTAGTATACAAAGTTTGTCCCATCAAAAATCGGTGGCCTGATTGATGCTTCCCTCTCGTAATTGCTCATGACGAAAGATCTTCCTTCAAGCGATCAAGCTTCTTCTGAAGGACCGACTCTAATACCAATTGTTGGAAATAATACTGAGAGGGGGGGTGAATCAGTATTATCACATCAATAAAACTTTTTCATTTCCATATCCATATTCATATATGCTACTTCCACAACTTCTTATGATTTAGTTAGTTGATCCTTAATGAGTGCATTAGAACATTATCAACCATATTAATAGTAAACAGGTGCAGTAAAATAGAACAGATCATCACACATAAGCCACACACATGAACACCATGATATAAGGTGGAAACCCAATGTGGGTGAAAACCTCCTGCTGCAATATGTCTCTATCTTCTTTCAATTAGAAACTTCTTTTTACAATTGTACTGGTGCAGTCCTTTACCAATATGCAGGTTGCAACCTGCAGAGAGCTACAACCCTCTCTTATTTTCCAGACACTCCTGGAAGGGAGCTACAACCCCCTTAGCTCTTGCACTAGCCAAGATACTAGTATGTAGGTGCTGGCCTACAAAAGGCTACAACCTTCTCTTCCTTCCAGGGACCACGTTTCATAAAATTTTCAAACTGGATCCATGAACATCAATCAATCATCAAGAATTTCTGCATCAAACAATCTCATTTTCACCAATTAGCACTGAATCAAGTAGACACTTCTCTCACAGCTGTATCCAAATCACAGTAACTGTAACCACACACCAAATCTAAACCCAGAACAAAAAATACTATCATTCAAGCTTAAATATTAAGACCCATCAATAGAACTTATCCTTCTCCTTGCGCCCAGGTTCCTTCTTTATTCAGATCCAAATCTGCACCATAACCCAATCACAGTATTCCAGATCTAGCACTTTATCAGATATTCAATAACAATTCAGATGATGCTTTTCCAAATGATCTCCTTCCCCTTTTATAGTCTTAGGCCTTTCAACAACCACGGCCAAAACCATAATACACAAATACCATGAACCAAATACTTGAGATACAACACTTTATGGATGGATACCATAGACAAAACCATAGGATCAAAATTGTCGGACCATACAATGAACAACCAGAAAGTGCGTGACTTTTCCACATGCAAATAAACTTTCTCCACTAAAGTGGCATGAAATCTTTCCCACATGAAAAACATATTATCCACATAAAGTGTGTGAACTTTTTTTCTACTGAAATAACTTTCTCCGCAAAAAGTGCGTGAACTTTTCTGCACTATAATTTATCATCTGAGATGAGTGGGTTTCCATCAAGTACAACATATGTATCATAATGCCAACAATTTGATGGAATTACAAGGCTATGGATCATTTATTATGGTAATTTAAATAAATTCTAAAATTTAAATTAAAAATTCTAAAAATTATATTGGATCCTTGCTTCCCAATGAATCATGTAGCCATCCATCTACTTTCTAAAAATTTCTCATTTTTTATTTTTATTTTCCTTCTTATAATTAAAATTAATCTTCGAGCAATAACTATTGGGAAAAGTGAAGTGGGTAGAGTTGAGTAAGAAATTAGAAAAGTAAGAATATTTTTTTGCAAATCATTTTGGCAACACTTCTCCCATATACTTCAGCTTGCATAAGGAGAATGGATCCAAACCTTTACACAAGGAATGATATCATTTAGCATTCTTTCCTTATATTTGAGAAAATTCATTGATTTCAATTTAGATATATTGAGTCTTACAAATCTGGTGAAACATGTGTTCTTTTAAAAAGTAGCAATGAATAGGATTATTAAGTTCTTCTCTTACTGTTGAAGGTATTATTTTATAATTTTAGTCATCAATGAGTATTTAGTGTTATTTCTTCTTTATCATGGTTGATCATTGATCCTTTTGCAATAGTCATACTAATGTACGTGAAAGTTTGTATTTGGACTGGTTGCAGCGATGCCTAAGCTTTGTTTTCATTCTTTACTAATTGAATTTGACTTAGATGGTCATTAAATTCTATGATTAATTAGTAAAGAGATATTTGGCATATACATTTAAATCTATTGATATTGATTCAAGATGTCTACATAATTCTTCTCAATGAACTCAATTAAGAATTTTCATCTGATTTTACTATCTTGTTCTTTAATTTGTATTATGTTCTTCAGTATTTTGTTAATATTTTCCTATGTTAATGTAAGTGATATTTATTTTTTAGTTATTTTTTTTTGCATTTTCTTTATTAAAGTGTATAATTTAGATTAGAATCATTTAATTAAGTTTTTTTCCTTTTTTTATAGAGTTATCTTAACGAAGGTGCTTATTATGATTATTCATTTTAATTTTTGTAATAGATTTATTTTATATTTATTTTGTTTTGATTTGATTATATAAATAGTTATTATAAAGGCTATAAAATATTGGGTTACATTCCCATCTTTCTTGGTCAAGCCCAGCAATATTTTGAAAAATGTTGCAAGAATAGATTAGGCCATTTTCACCAATCAACTAGTTTAAATAATTTAAAATAAAGTTCATGAATAGATGTTTGGGACATTATGTGATAGAAAAATGCTATGAGAAGGACTCCATTAGGATCTAAACCATCGATAAGGAGAAAATACCGCTATTTGTGAATGATTTTACACTGAAAGTTTCAAGGAAGCCCCTTTCCAGGGTTGTGTTCATAGTTTCAATAGGGAATTGAATGTGACTGAGGGAACTAGTGCTCCCAATCCATCCAATCCAGGATTAGTAGAAAAAGGAAGAGAATATAAAATAAAATAATAGTCTCAAGTGAAAACCTCCTTTGGGGTGATTGACATAGGATCATTGGTTGAAAACCTACATGAGGCAGTTATTGAGTTTGGGAAAAAATAGAAAGAAAGTAAAGATATAGGTGAAAACATATTATGAGGTGCCTAAAGTGGATTCATAGCTGAAAACCTACATGAGGGAGCAACTGAGCCCAAAAAAAGAGAAAAAAGGAATAAATAAGGAAAAAAATATTAAATTATTATCATCTCTCACAATGATTTTTTGTAGGAGTATTTTCCCTTGCAATAGAAGAAAAAATCAGAAAAAAGGAGGTAGTATGGCACCTATTTCAATTCACCCTAGTTCGTATCACTATACAATTTTTCACTCCACCACATTATTTAGAACGCCATCCATCTCATATTTCTCACTTTCCATAGGTTCTCTGCAACATTCCTAAAACGTTATAGGAAAGTCCATAACTGCTACAGGAAAAACCTATCTCTAAAAAAATCTACAAATCTATTTTTTTTTTTTTTTATTATCTTGTCCAAACGAGAGAACCAAAAGGGTTATAATATGTATGACTTTCATTTCCAAGCCACAAAAATGTGCTCATGTCACTCTAATGGCCCTATTTAACATTATAGAAAGCCTATTTCATTCACTCTTCCATCACATACAACTTAAAAACCTTCTCTATCAACATTTATTTCATACTTCTGAATTATCAAGTCACCGACATCAACTAAGAATATTTTTCATTGAGCTGGTATGGTCTCTACACTTGTTGTAAGAAACTACATAATCTTGTAGCAAGATGCAAAGGCCCTTTAGACACAACCTTTTCCAACATATAAGGATATATTTAAGGGAACCATATTTTTAAATAAATCGCTAGCTATAAAATCCACCTGTAGGATTGATGAATAGGTTGTAAGCAACTATAAGATCCCATGTAAACTACTACAAGATGAGCTATACTCAACAAATAGGATCAACCCAGTCTCTGAAGAACCTGTAACCCTAGAATTCATGAATGTAGGGCTTCCAAAATGTAAAACAAAAGGTATGGAGTCATGCTATCTCTCTAAATTTAGCTTGAGCAAAGTGAATATTTCATTTCTATGGATAAATGAGGGTTGAAATAAGCGAGCATTTGGAACCTAATTAATAGTTCCAACATCCAATTTTTCTAAAGTTCTCCTCCCACTTGTGGTAGTCAAGTAAGTGATCTGAAAATGAGATATTAGACTAATATTAAGGTATTACAGACTCATGTGCATGGATTTGCCTATATTACTTAGTGCAACGGATCGATAAGATTGTAAATAATATAGATAATGAAGTAGTTAAAGAAACATAATAGTTACACACATAACACAACAAAATAATCAAGGATTTCACCCAAAACACCTGGGCTATGTCTCTTGGTCTAGCCTTCAGTGGCAACCCCTCTATTATGTCTTCAAGAGCAGAGTTTTACAAAAGTGAGCTCAATTTGAGTCTCAACACAATAGATACAAGACAACAAGAGTGTACTTGGATCCCTCAAGTCTCTTTGAGTAAAAAGACTCTCCCTTTGGCTCTCTGTCTCTGTTTTCTCTCTATCTCAACACTGCTTTTCTCTATCTCTGTCATTCAGTGGTTTTTAAACCAATCGATGTTGTTTGCTTGTTTCCTCTTCTGGGCTCTCTGGCTCCTGTCCTCTGTCTGCTCAAATCCTCTCTGAGCATTAAGAAATCATTGCTAAACATCTTTAGGGATGGTGGCCACCTATTCTAGAACATATGGGACCATCGACGCCCTTTGAGATCCCAAAATAGTCGTTCTCTGTTTACACAAAGAAATAGTAAAAAACAAGGGAGAATCTACCCAAATGCAATCTATCAGATCTAAAATATTATCAATTCCGCCCTATAATCCTTTTGGATCCGTCTTCGAGCACTATCAAAAGTGATCATTGATCCAATGGTTATTATCAATTTTAGGTGGCTTATGCACATGGAGGTTACCCACCCAAAAAGGCAGTTTTCTCTCTCTGGCACCGAGCCACGTGGCTGCCAGTATATGGGCTCGGGCGGAGCCCATCCAAAGTCGCTTACCACTTAAGGCTCACCCGAAATCTTGCTTGTTACAAAACTCAAAATATTTATCACTGCTTGTATAAACCCTTTCAGGTCCATTTTATCGCCCAATTCGCATTTCCTTTGTTTTTCATTTATTAACAAAAATGTGAATTTACATTGAAAAAACTCCTTTTTATGGAACCCAAAATATATATAATTTTATTTATAAACCCCATCAGGTCCGGCTATTGCAAGTCGCAAGTATATTGGCCCCACTCCTTTGTATTGATCTGATGTGATAATGCGATGCGATATATCACAATCACATATCACATAGTCCTCGGGCCGTTAGTAAGCACTCCTTTGTAATCTACCGATACGATATTGCGAGCTAACTTGGGTCATCGATTTGCATGCTTGATCAATGATCCTCGTTGACTCATGCTAATATGTATCGGAACTGTCATATGGTCACCTCCAATAACCTTTGCTTGCCACCGTCGACTGTGATATGTCGATCAGATCTGGACCGTTGATTGGCCAGATCCGGCGCCTCTCGTGCAAAGTTGTTTAAGCCCCTGATAGCTCTATTTTTCATTGTTTCTTCATGTTTTTTTTAGGCTCGATAGTGTAATCCGCCATTCTTAAAATTTCATCCTTTGCGATTGTCTTTGATTTTGGAAGACTTAGAGGGTTTCTAGGATCCATTTTGGATCATGCCTTCCCACTAAAAAAGATTTTGGACCACCAAAAATTGGTTTTTAAGAATTGATCAATTGGGGATACAGCTTTCTCACATGTCCAATCTCTGTCCATCTTGCACTACTTGGTTTTGAACCTTTGAGTCTGATTCTCAGGTACTCAACATCCCCTCTACGTGTAGTTCTCACCTTCCTATCCAAAACTGTGTCTTCGTACAACTCATTGAGATATTCAGGCATCAAATCACCAATAGAAGGCAACTGACTTTTCTCTTCGGTATTTTCAATCAATGAAGGTTCATATATTCTCAAGTTCTTTGCATTAATGACTGAATAGATATGCATATACGCTGGCAAATCAAGGCGAAAAGTAGTTGCACCAATTTTCTCAAGTATCTTGAAAGGCCCATACCTTATTGGTTTCAGCTTCTTACCTTCACCTTGCATTCTTTCTTTACTGATGTACAACCAGACTTGATCACCAACTTGGAAGCTATGCTCGATTTGATGCTTGTCATGCCTTGCCTTGTACTTGGTCACGCTTCTTTACAGTTGTTCCTGTACTTCCTGGTGAATTTGTTGGATCTGTTCAATGAACTTGGTTGCTTTGTTCACATCATTGTGTCCATCAACTTCTATGTCTTTACTAAAGACAAAATCCAAGGGATAATTTGGTGTAAAACCAAAATAAGTTTGAAAAGGAGATCTCTGAGTAAAAGAGTGTCTGGAATGGTTGTAAGCATGTTGCACATAACACAAATGTTCATCCCAAAGCTTGGGATGCTTGCTACAATAACGCTTTAGCAACTGGATCATTGTCTTGTTGGCTACCTCTATTTGGCCATCTGTTTATGGATGAAATGTTGTGTTGTTCTTCAATTTGGTGTTCATCAATTCCCATGGACTTGACTAAAACTTCCCACAAATTAGGAATCTTGATCAGATACAATGGAAGTGGGTAACCCAAAATGAACCCATACATGCTGAAAGAACAACTTGATTGTTTATTCAACTGTAATCTGCTTTTGTAGAATTGAGGCTTCTGTGATTAGTCATATTTATAAGAAGAGCTTCAGCGTAAATCACATGAAAAAGACATTTTTCGACGCGTTTCGAACCAAAAAGTGTGGTTCATCGTCAGGACAAGTTGAAGAAGCAGATCAGGCCCAACAAGTTAAATAGACTGAGAAGAGACTCCACCGGCTACCTAACGGCTAATTTGACTCCAGGACCATATAACAGCTATTTTGACTCTAGGACCCAAGCTAAAGTTATATCAATAAATTTAATATTATTATTATTTATGTAATATTAAGTTTAATATTTTATTTCTAAAATTAAACAAAATTAGGTACTATGAATAGTATCATAAGTCATTTATTTAAATAAATAACATTTAGAATAAAACTAATGGTTATTGAAAATTATTATTTGCGTGAATGAATTCCTATAAATAAATAACTAGGGTTACATAAAATAATAATGGGAAAATATGAATAATTTTATAATGTTAAAGGTAATAAGTTAATAAATTATTAACTAACTATATATGAATTGATTATTAAAGGTATGCTATTTTGTTTATAAAATTATACTAATTACTATTGAAATAATATTGTGTATATAAAATTATTAAATTTACTAATTAATAAAACTAATCTTAATAGGTTAGTTTGAAAAGTAAATGAGAATGTTTATTGAATATTTTAATATTTTATTGAGATAATCTCTATATGAATATATACATCTATATAAATCCGAGAGTGCATTATTATAATCATAATAAATTAAGAAAGACAAATATTTAGAAAAGCCATACATACTTCAGAGGCTGAAGGAGCTAAAATTAAGCAATCCCAATAACCAAATTATCATAATACTAAATACCTGAGATATGGTTTGAGAATGTGGTTCATAAGGCTCTGAAAAGTAGAGGGGGCATTACAAAGACCAAATGGCATGACCAGGAATTCATAGTGGCCTTCATGAGTTTTGAAAGTAGTCTTGGGGATGTCGACTTCCTTCATGCGAATTTGGTGGTAGCCTGAGCGAAGATCCAGCTTCGTGAAAAATTGAGCCCCATTGAGTTCATC
>APFE031139235.1:293234-318922 GCA_000404065.3 Pinus taeda | reverse complement strand
CCACTCATCTGCTCATTGTCCTTTCGTTACGACCTCTGATCATTTGACCCCCAAATACTGCCAAATCCGTCATTGTGCCGCCGATATGTTCAAGAGAAGTTGACCTCTGCAAGTACAACCTCCCTCTAATATTTCACACGAAACAAACTTGTCTCTGCCCGTCTTGCGTCGATCATGTGGGAAACACTATGGCCCACCTTCGATAAAGATCACTTCCTGTCGACTTCAGCTCATTATCCAGGAGTGACCTAGAGACTCCCTTCAGGTACCTTGGAGCCTGCATGCCTCAATGGCAGGTTCTTCGTCTTCGACGCGAGGTTTTCATCATTGGCCTCCGATCGGACGATTCCGCGGGTGTTCGACACCAGCTCATTCATTAACATGCCGTGGATTGTACCTATAGTACCTTGAGGACCATCGTCATCATTGGTGGCCCCTCTCGCGTCTGTTAACAGCTTCCATCATTGGCTGGTAATCAGACGATGTTCAAGCATTTATAAGAAGAGCTTCAGCGTACATCACATGAAAATGACATTTGTCGACGCGTTTCGAACCAACAAGTGTGGTTCATCGTCAGGACAAGTTGAAGAAGCAGATCAAGCCCAGCACGTTAAATAGACTGAGAAGAGACTCCAACGGCTACCTAACGACTATTTTGACTCCAGGACCACCTAATAGCTATTTTGACTCAAGGACCCAAGCTAACGTTATATTAATAAATTTAATATTATTATTGTTTATGTAATATTAAGTTTAATATTATATTTCTAGAATTAAACAAAATTAGGTACTATGACTAGTATCATAAGTCATTTATCTAAATAAATAACATTTAGAATAAAACTAAAGGTTATTGAAAATTATTATTTGCATGAATGAATTCCTATAAATGAATGACTGGGGTTACATAAAATAATAATTCCTATAAATAAATAACTAGGGTTACATAAAATAATAATGGGTTACATAAAATAATAAGGGGATGTTAGGATTAAATAATTTTATAATGTTAAAGGTCCTACGTTAATAAATTATTAACTAACTATATATGAATTGATTATTAAAGGTGTGCTATTAAAATTATACTAATTACTATTGAAATAATATTGGGTATATAAAATTATTAAATTTACTAATTAATAAAACTAATCTTAATAGGTTAGTTTGAAAAGTAAATGAGAATGTTTATTGAATATTTTAATATTTTATTGAGATAATCTCTATATGTATATATACATCTATATAAATCCAAGAGTGCATTATTATAATCATAATAAATTAAGAAAGACAAATATTTAGAAAAGCCATACATACTTCTGAGGCTGAAGGAGCTAAAACGAAGCAATCCCAATAACCAAATTATCATAATATAAAAATACCAAAGAAGATGACTTGAAAAAGGGGCCAAATGCCAACAATAAACCCGAATAAACTAAGAAACCCTAACAAGAAGAATGCACCCAGGATGCACAAAGGGGAAGGAAGAAACCCTAAGATGACAGGGCGGGGATCCAACTTCTGCTCACTTTCCACCCATCATCTCTGTTGAGATTGATGGGTCTTCGCTCAATTTCAATAGCTTCCCTTAACTTGCGATGATGGAATCGATCCACCTTGGCAATGACTTTAGCCTCCTCAATGCAGACATGATGCTTAGTCTTGTCCACATGCTCTGCTAAGGCTGAGGACTTTGTTCTTCCATGCTTCAGGTCTGCTACATGCTCACAAATTCTCTACTGGATGGAGCGCCCTGTTTCCCCTATATAGGGTGTCCCACAAGAGCAAGGAATCAGATATACACCTTTCATGTCTTTGGGGTTAACAGGATCCTTCACCGACTGCAGGGAATTACGAATGGTTCTGAGGGGCCTGAAGGTAGAGGGAATATCGAACTTCCTAAGGATTCGAGCAATCTTGTCTGTGGTCCCTTGGATATAGGGAATATGGACACCTAGGTGGCGCACCTTAGGCTCTTTCTTAACCAACGCATTTTTAGAGGCTTTCAGGAAAGCCTTCTGCCCCAGGTGCCTACTATATCCGTTTTCCACAAAGACATCAAGGAGGTGGGATCTCTCTCCATCCAGGTTTTCTTTATCCGAAATCCTGAGGGCACGCGTAGCAAGGGTATTAAGAACACCCATCTTCTGAGCAGGGAAATGATGGGAATCAGCATGAAGATACTGCTCTGTGTGCGTTTTCTTACGATACACCGCGTGGGAGAGAAAGCCATCATTCTTCCTAGAAATGAGAATATCCAGGAAAGGGAGGCTACCATTGACCTCTTTTTCCATGGTGAACTTAATAGCCGAGGACTGGCCGCTAAGGTGATCCAGGAAAAGGTCTAGCTCCTCATGGCCATGGGGCCAGATGACATTAGTGTCATCAACATACCTTTTCCAAAGCTTAGGAAGGAGACGAGCCGAGGCAAGAGCCTTGGCTTCAAAATCTTCCATAAAGAGATTCGCCACGATCAGGGAGAGGGGGGAACCCATGGCAACACCACAGCTCTGTTCGTAGAACTCACCCTCGAAACTGAAGAATGTGGAAGTGAGACATACCTCAACTAGAAGAGCGGTATCCGGATCAGTTAGGCGATATATCACTTCCATGGCCTCTTTAATCGGAATGCATGAGTATAGGGAGACCACGTCAAAGCTGCCAAGAATGTCCTAAGGGTCGAGCCTAATATCCTGGAGATCCACGATGAAAGAAGCTGAGTCCTTCACGAAGGCATTAAAATACACATTTTGCTAAACCTGTCCATAATAACATATAAATAATCATGACCCTTTCTAGAATTTGGCAATCCCCCAACAAACTCCATGGAAGCACTTTCCCAAGGATGAGAAGGAACTGGAAGTGGAGTGGACAAGCCTATTTTTCTATTGTTGGGCTTGCTTTTTGCACACATGGTACACCCTTTAATATATCTAGAAATTGTTTTATGCATTCTTGGCTAATAACAGAACCTTTGCAGTTGTGCAACTATTTTACTTACACCAAAATGACCTGATATTAGAGAAGTATGTGCTTCTTAGATTATGTTGACTCTTTCAGTTTGAGGAATGCATAACTTTCCCAAATGATATAAGAGTTGGTCCTTAACATGATAGTCCAATTCTTCTACTTGTTTGCCCTGACTTAAAGTTGCATACACATCTTTAAAATCTACATCTTGAGCATATTGTTCAATGTAGTTTTCATGCAATACTGTGTTATGCTTAAGTATAGTAGATGCATTTATGATTGGTCTTGATAGCATATTTGCAACCTTATTGTGTATGCCTTTCTTATTCTGATGACAAGATGAAATAGATATAGAAATCCCATCCACCTATAGTGTCTTGATTGCTGCAATTTAGTTTGTGAGTGAAAATATTGAAGTGGTTGATGATCTGTATGTATAATGGTTTCTTTGCCCAGTAGGTAATGTTTCCACTTTTTCACACTTTGTGCTAATGCATAAAATTATTTATCATATGTGGGATAATTAACTACTGCAGAAGTAAATGTATTAGAATGATAACATATGGGTTTACCATGTTGCATCAACACTGCTCCCATGGCATAGTCACTGGCATTTGTTTCAATCTCAAATGGTCATTGAAGATATGGCTGTGCTAGTACTAGTGCTGTACTAATTTTTTCTTTGAAGGTGTCGAAGGCTTTCTGCTCTTTTCCTCCCCACTAAAAAAAATTATTGAATCTTGTTAAAGCATTTAAGGGAGCTGCAATCAAGGATAAGTTAGCAATAAACTTTCTCCAATATTGTGTTGCTCCTAGGAAACTCATAATTTCTGTAGCAGACTTGGGTTTAGGCTAGTTCACAATGGCTTTGACCTTACAAGGATCTATCTTCAATTCACCACCCCTATAATATGACCCAAATAATATAAAGATGTTTCACCAAATTCACATTTTGATAACTTCACATAGAGATTTTCTCTTTTCGAAACATCTAAAGTCCACTTTACATAGTTCAAATTTTCTTCCCATGTTTTAATGAAAGCAAGAATGTCATCTAAATATACAATTACAAAATCATCAATAAAAGGTTTGAGCACATCATTCATAACTCTCATGAAAGTGGCAGGAGCATTAGTTAAGCCAAAAGGCATAATCAGACATTCATACAACCCTTGCTTTGTTTTGAAAGCAGCCTTCCATGCATCTTGTTTTGCTACTCTGACCTAATGATAGCCACTATGCAAGTCTAACTTAGAAAAGTGAACTGCTTCTTTCAGCTAATCTAATAGATCATCAATGTGAGGAAGAAGATAACGATTCTTGATCGTTATTTTATCCAGTGCTTTGTAATCAATGCACATTCTCCACGAACCATATTTCTTTCTCACTAATACGATTGGAGATCGACATGGTGATGTGCTTGGTCTTACGAACACTTTATCAAGCAGCACCTGTACCTGCTTCTTGATCTCTGCATTCTCTAAAGTGGATAACCTGTACATTCTAATGTTAGGTAATGGAGCATCTTGCTGTAAATGAATATCATGTACTATTTCCCTTTTGGGTGGCAGACCTTTAGGTTCTTGAAATAAGATATCATATTCTGAAACAACTTTATCTAAGTCATCTTTCTGTTTAGCATCAAAACCTTCAAATAAATTGGTATTATTAGGGTTCTTTTCCTTTACAACCATTAGTAAAAATTGCTTGCATGAGTTTACAATTCTTTACATATGCCTTGAGTTTATGAGAGAATAGTTATTTTTGAGTTTATGAGCTCTTACAATATATTCTATTCCACCTTTAGTGAGTTGATACTTATTTTCAGCTCTATAGGAAATGGCTTTTCTATCATACAAGTAAGGACTTCCTAAGACAATACCACATATATCCAAGGGAACTATATCTAACTCAACCTCATCTACAAATGTTGACCCAATAGCAAACCTAAGTTTATGTTGTCTACTCACCTGTAGCTTTGCCTTATCACATACCCAACCTAATGTATATGGCTTCTTGTGAGGTGTTGTTAGTGTTAACCTCCTGCTGTAGCAGGTTATTCATCTTTCATGATCGACATTTATACATGCCAAATATGTCATACTTTGCATGCTGCAATGTTCCATATTTGCTACAGAGGCTGAAAAGGTGTCCATGAGAGTGTGCTAGCCAAAGTACCACTGCTATCTTATTATTGCAAATTCACCATGAGGAGACACAACTACTTATTATATTCAATGGATGGCCCAACAGTTCAATCTGGACCATGCCATGCTTAAAATTGATTGTGGTAGAATAGAGAATGATTCGTGTCCAAAAAGCTCAAGGTTGGCAGATGACCTGCTAGAGACAGAATTTAAGAAGCCCAACTGCTTAATATGGGCCCTTGGAAGACATATGGGTACATTCAGATAGGAAGATGGTCAAAAGAGAAAGAGGACAATTAGGGTCTGCTAGTTCAAGTGCACCCAATCTAAAGGAAGAAAAAATGTTAGGTGTATTAGGCTGGGTAGGTAGTTTGAGGTTGTAGAAGCTAGCTGGTAATCACTGGGGATCCTATCAAAAAAGGCTCATCTCATGTGTGAATTGGCACCATGGCAGTTGATTGGCAGTACAACAAGGAAGCATGACTAATTCCCCTTTCATTTCCCCAAAAATCATTAACTAACATCCCCTTAAGGACCTTGGGATCTCCCCAAACAATCCAGCTTCACTCCATTCTTATTAAAGCCAAGTTGACAGCTGAGATAACTTAGTGAAAAGAAGCCACATTTCTTATGTAAAAATTAATCTTTTCACAATCCGTTCATTTCCCTATGCTTGAGTTTCTACTCTATAAACTTAGCATGCGTAGATCCCTTCTCGTTGCTCAGAGCTCATATTAACATCTAACCCTACTATTTAGCTCCCTAAAATCAGTTCCCAACCCCTATTATATATAAAAATCCCAAAAATACTAAATATCCCACCCCTTGGCAATTATAGCCAAATAAATTAAAGTCGGGAAACATTAGGTCCACTTGGGGCCCACTGTTAACCCCTCCGCGTTCACTCATGATTTATTTAACTCCTGGTTAAATAAATAACCATGTTAACCCCCCCTGCTTTCCATTTTTGGGGTTTATTAATATTCGATTGATAAATAGCCGAAACCCGAACTTATTAAACCTTAACCTAAGATCTAAAACCCACCCGCAACCGTGAAAAAATTTTCATTTAACGCACATGCTAGTCCACTAAACTTCGATCATTTCGCTCTCCTGTCCATCGTTGGATCGTCTTTTATAGATCTAATGGTCGACATGCATAGGGGCGCTGACGATAGCACCCGATGGTCGATGGTTTCACCGTCGTACATTAGGATAGCTGTCACCCTTCTATTGCAGCGGGCCACCCCTGACACATACCGCTCCCGTACCAAAAGCGGTCTGATGCAAACCACTTACCGCCTTCTCGCCCTGCCCCTGTCACTACATGACGTTGCCGCCACATCACCTGCCACTATACTCTACTTGTCCCATGTCACCTACTGACATCATCTTCCACATCAGCTGCCACGTCATGTTCCATACCCTCTACCCGACAAAAAATATGTCATGATGATGTCATCCTGGGAAAACGCCAAAAAGCGCCAAAATTCTAAAAAGATGGGTTAAAAGTCGTGAAAAGAACTATTTTTAGTTTATTTCTGTTTCTGCTGTGTGTTAGCCTCCTGCTGCAACAGGTTACTCATATTTCATGATTGACATTTTACAGGCCAAATATGTCATACTTTGCATGCTGCAATGCTCCATATTTGCTAAACAGTCACCAAAGAAAAGAAGGCTACTCAGAGTTCATCTAACTGCTTTCCAAATTTTGAAAAGTCTTTCCAGTTTTGTACAATTTTCAGCTAAAGGGAGGTCCAAACAGCTTAATCTTGGTCTCCCTAGGTTTCAATTTCCTGTTTTAGAATATAGAGAATGAAAATCTGTCCAAACAGCTTAATCTTGGCAGATTCTTAGATAGGTAGAGAATCAAAGGAGCCCAACTGCTTAATCTGGGCCCTTGGAAGAAAAAAGGGTAGTTTGTAGATGGGAAGGCATAAAAAGAAAAATTGAAATGATGGATCTGCAAGTCTAAGTGCATCCAAACCAAAAGAAGAAAAAATGTTAGGTAAGTAGGCTGGGTAGGTAGTTTTGAGGTTGCAGAATCCTGATTTCTGATCAATTCTATGTTTTCAAGGTGTCATCTCTACTCAGGGCACAATCACCAGGCAGTATTATGTGAAAGAGCTCAAAACAGGCATAACTAACTTCCCTTTCTCCATCTCCCCCAAATCATTAACTAATTTCCCCAAAAAGAGGTCAATATCTACTTGATATCTCTTAGTTTCATCATTTTCATGTCACTAGCCTGGGTGAAGATCTACTTCACTCAAAGAGAATCCATACTTTCTCTATAAGGTTCTATCTCCCCTTTCAAGCCTAAGATTTCTGAAACTTGGCACTTTCTTGTCATCTCCATATTAACTACTGACACTACTATTTAACTCCCTATATTTTCCCTATCCCCGTACTAAAACTATGTAGATAATTCCCTTATGTAAATATCCCCTCCCCCTGGTAAAAGTATAACTATAAATACTTCACTGGGAATTACTAAGTCACCTGGACTTTAGTATGAACCCTCACTCTGCAAAAATTTCCACTCCCAAGTGTCTAGACCCCTTCTAAACACTAAGGAAACCCTTTCCAAATGCTAATAACCCTCCCCGCGCATTCGTCTGTGAAAACTATTAATGTTTGTTTGATATGTTTCCACCACGCAATAACACAGTTCGCCCATTTTTCTAAAGTTAAAACCCATAGCACTGTGAAATATTAAGACTTTAATGCATGCGCGCCTTTACTAAACCCCGCACATCTCCCTTTTCTGTCCATCGTCGGATCGCCTCTCCCAGATCCGACGGTCCTTGTTCACATCGCGCGCCCGATTGTGGTGGTAGGTTACCACCCGATGTCCGACGGTTTTACCATCGTACATCGGGACAGGTGGCGGCCTCCCATTGCATCGGGCCACCCCTAACAGAAACCACCTCCGTACCAAAGGCGGTCCGATGCCCAGGGAAAACCGCCCTCCCCTCACGTAACAAGAGCACCACCTCACCCTGCCATGTTGCCTCCACGTTACCTCACCCAGCCTGCGCCCGGCCCACGTCACCCTGCCACCTATCCCTGCCACGTCACCTTGATGATGTTAGCACGCTGACGTCACATCTGTACCAAAGGACCCCACTGCTGATGTCAGCATGCTAACATCATCTGTCGTACTGCTGACATCATGCTGATGTCAGCAACCAAAAAATTGAAAATTCGCGCAAGAGCAAAAATCGAGCTTCGGAGCTCCGGAATGAGAAACGGAGGCATCTTTCGATATTGGGGAATATTTAGGGAATCTTTTGATTCCTTGGCCCGTTTTGCACCGAAAAGGCCCGAAATTGCCCGATTTTGCCAAATTAAACCGTTTTGAAGACAGGAAGAGACCAATGACAAAGATTAAAGAGTATCAGATCAAATCTACAGAGAGAAAGCACGTCAAAGAGTATCAGTAAGCGGCGGAGACCATCAATGTAGTGGCAAAGAGTATCAGCGAAGATCTTAATAGCGGCCCAAAGCAGGAGAAAATTAAATACTTTCCATCAAAGTCAAAAAAGAGGGCGAGGCCACTCAAAACTCTCAAATCATGGTTATTGCACATTTAACTCGCACCAGAACAGAACTGCAAATCCCAAAGCACCGTTATTCCAGCAGTATTGCATTGAGCCTCCAAGGGCCACATTGCACTCTTTTTGATCCAGCTACCTCGACACAGTTCAATAGATATTTACCTGCATTTAATTCTCGCACAATTTAAGGTTTAGAAAGCTCTTTTTGCAGACCTGTTTTAGGTCAATTGTAATAAATAGTTTTAGATATTTGCACTATAAAGATAGCCTTGAATATTGTATTAAGTTTTGGTTGGTTGGTGGTCAACAAACTATCTTTAGCTGATTTTGCTCCAGTAGAGACTCGCACTGTAATACCTGATAGTTTCTATAATCAAAGACTGCTTATGAGCTTTGGAGAATGGATTGTTCACTGTGTTTACCAGTTGAAGAGTGATTATGGAATTCTCGTGCTGTTACATAACTCAATAAGTGCTTCTTACCTCTGTTTTCCATTCATAAGTTACCATCTAAATAGCTGAAAAGAAGATTAGCTTAGAATTTGTTTAAACACACTCTATGCTCAATTTTCGCTGTTTCTTTATGTTTTCTTCGGTTTAGGCATAAATATGAATTCCACATGGCTCATGTTTTCCCTAACCTTAGACAGGTATCCAGGGATTCTTCATTGCCCCTAGATAGAGATCATCTTTCCCTCTGTTAAGTTAAATTAGAGATTCTTAAGTGCCTCTCATTCCTTACGTTTCATTCATCCTTTTAGTTTGAAGATTGTGTTATGTACAACTATCGTGCTCCATATTTCTCTTATGACCAAGAAAACCCACTGATAATCCTAACCCATGACTCCATGCCCAATGGTTTGAAAATTAACACTTCATCCATTGCCTCTCTGCCTGAAAGCATTTTCCTTCCATCCAAACACAAACAAAAACCCCTGAACCAAAAAGCTAGCCTAAAATCTTCAATAAAATTAAATCATCAAGAGAGAGCCCCCTCTAATTGCAGGTGGGCTAGAACTTGCAATCCAAATATTGGTTTGTGGTTACCTCGGCCGTATCCCTTCAGGAGCTTAGGGACAACCTGAGTGATAACACTGTGAAAACAACGTGCATGCATTTTTCCGTTATTTTGCACTCCTGGAACTTCGACAAACTGTCAACCTGCAAATTCGACACCGTGGTTCGTCTCAGCAACTCAATTTCTACCTATCAAGTGCCTTTGGTGTCCTAATAACAGGTATTTACCCGATTTTATACCCGAAACCCTGTTTTTCATACTTCTCTGTTTAAAATTCCAAAAGAACCCGCATTTGGCTTTCAAGGGTACTCCCACCAATCGCTCATTGTCCTGCATTTATCATTTGATTTGGTCATTCTCTACAAACTTACAATCTGAGCTTATTTCCTCTGCAAAAGGGTTATTCCTCCACTCGATTCATTCATATTCGCCCATGAACTACTGAAATCTCTGAGTCATTAAGTCAAGCCACCCCACTATGCTATTTTTCACTGGTTCTAACCTCTTTTCCTAATAAGGAATCCTTAATTTCCTTTCCCATCTGCAAACTTGTGCCCCTTAGGTGAAACTCAAACTCCATCCTCTTAGCATTGTGTCGAATGTCCACAAAACCTCTAATTTCGACCCATTTATGTAAAAGCACCAAGCCGGAGCGCTGCCACTTTCTGCTTACCATGAAGTCTGTACCGTGAAGTCCATTTGAAATAAAAATCAGTGGTTGTACTGGTCATAGTGGCCTCAGAGCCTGAAACTCTGCCTCATGTTGCTATTTCGCCTTTATTCCAGTCAATCAAAATGATACAGGATATAGAGACCCCAGTTTCCCTGAACATTGCTCCTCTGAATGCCCCACACATGGACTTAGAGTGGCTACCTCTAGCAGACAGAGACTTCCAGATCCAGGACATGAGGGGCCTTAATTCTCACCTTCAAACTGTCCGCCAATTCAAAAATAGTTACAGAAATAACACTGATCCCCTGGGAATTTGACAATCCAGTATGCCTATCTACTACCTCCCACAAGTCAATGTGGTGCCTGATTTCATCCACCTCTGTCATGCACGCTATGAACCCACTCTGAGAGAAATCCTCAGTCCAGATGGGTCTGTATTGTTTTATATCACTCCTCAATCCATCAATCAGATGCTGAATTATGAGCCTCCTCAGTCCTTGGTTCCTCTCACCCTGAAACATCTGATTGACAACAGTATAAGGCTTTCCAGGGCAGAGATATTAAGAGTTAATCAGCTATTCGTGATGCCAAAATATCAGAGTGATCATCCTTCACCGTATCATTAGGTTTCATTTAATGAAACAGGCAGGCTCATGGTGGATATGATTTCCTACATCTTCGGATGCAAGACAAGAGAGTTTGTAGATGAGAGAGTTTTCCAGCTATTAGCAATATTTACCCCAGGGCAGCCCGTTGCTGTCATGTATGACTATGCCACATTCATAGCCAACAAAATACATGAACAATTCATGATGATGGACAGGGAAAGAGTTTTCAAGTACACCTCCTACATTTATCATCTGCTGCTTTACTATCACCCTGATAGTTTCAAAGTCCCTCTCATGAAACTTGACTCAAGAGGAGACAGGAGATCTGTAATCTTTTGGACTTTGGTTTTTCATAGAGTCCATTGTTCTCCCTATAGATATTGTGAATTTATTGACCTCTTTATCTACCGAGCTACTTGTTTGTTAATGGAGACTCATCCTCCCAGACTTACTGCTGAAATGCAAAGAATTTTGCATCTTTCAAAAGAGTACAACATTGGGGATTGGTAATTTTACCAAAACCATACAGTAATCAGAATTTATGGGAGTGAGTTATCCCCCTATAAGCTGCCAAGGTATGTTCCCATGAGGCTTTTTGCCTTGGGATACTTCAGACAGTTCAATCATGCAGACCTAGTTCACTTCCATGGCAAAAACAAGAAGGCACAGCTGAAAATCAGACATCAACTGGGTCCCTTTGTTTTCAACAAAAGGGAAGAAACCTGGAAGGATGCAGATAAGATGTTGAGAGAGGAAATGTTGTTAAAACAAAGCTTCTACTGGGAACCATATGACCCCAAACACTTCATAAGCTTTAGGAGAATCAAACACAAGGTTTCAGGGTATGTGCACCAGCCAATCCCTCACATTGAGCAACATGTTAATTTACTAGAATGGGTAGAAGGTTCTTTAGATGATGAAAAAATTTCTGAAGAAGAAACATTACAGAAAGACATGAAAGAAGTTGAGAAAAGAATTGACCTGGAATATGTTGCATAGGTCACCTTCATACAGCCACAACCAGTGGGAGTAAGCACATCAACTGCTACTTCACCATAGCCAGCTAAGGAAGCTATATCATCAGTGGAAAGGACAAAGAAATTGAGCATTCTGAGGAACAAAGTACAATGGAGGAGCGACCTTCTCCCAATCTGGATAAAGGCCAAGAACAAAGTCCCTCAACGCAAACAAAAGCACCTGAAATTCCTGTGCTGCCAACTCCTCAACATGAGGAAAGAGGTAAGAAGAGGGACCAAGCAGAGAATACACCTATAGGTACATCAACCAACCAGTAAGGGGAGAAAAGGAAAATGTTAAACCCCTATGCCGAAGAAGAGATCACATAAGAAACTCTTGGAAACTTAAGAGGTGAGGGGACTTCGGGGCAGCAAATCCCTCCTATTTTGGAGACATCGGCTAGCTCCTTCCAGCAGGAGCACGCAAAACAACTAGGTGGGGAGGTTTCACCCTCCAAACAGCAGGCACAAAAAGGCTCAGACATTAAAAAGGCATTCACTGAAATCAAACCTAGGAACGAACCAGTAAGATTCCAGCTGTATAATCAATTGCTAAAAATGGCTCCAACAAATCAACAAAGGCTAATGGCAGCCTACGATATGGAAGTAGGGAAGATGACTTTTAGTCACTTCAGGCCCAGTATGCAGCAACCACATTCAACTTCAGATTACATAAGAAACAATCTAGAAATCCTTTCCAAGGATATATATCCAATAGACCAGATTGAATTGCATAAGCAAACAGGAGAAATGGTGTACTCAACTTTGGCAGATAAGGCTCTACTAGCTCATAGATTGTAGAACTCCTTGTAAAATACCTCTGCCAAGTTAGAGCTAGAAAAAGCCTCATCATTGGCCAAAGATAATAGGATAAAATCCCTGGAGGAAATCATAATAGAGATGGGACATGACCCTAAAGACACCAAAGGAACACAAGCCTTGATTAGGAAAAAAGAAGAGGATATAGCAGCCCTCAGAAAACAAATGAAGTTGTTGCCAACTCTACATCCTCAAACTACAGAAGTAGAAGAACAGAAAGAAAAGGAGGACGTATACACCTTGCTTATGAAAATGAATCAGAGAATACTAGATACAGAGAAAGCACTAGAAGAAGCTTTACAAGGGAAACATCCTGTGTTGGCTTCACGGCCTCCTCTAATAATTCCAACAGTCTTGGGTCCTCCTCCAGTAGTCCCTACAACAGCACCTCCACTAGCTTCAACTTTAGCAGTAGATGTTTCAACTTCAGCAGCAACCCCAGCAACAGCAGCACAAGAGGCCAGTTTGGGCATGGAGGCCATGATGAAAGAGATTAAGGCCCTTGAATTACAAATGACAGAAATGAAGGAAACTAAAGAAAAGCTAGCTAAGATTGATGCCAGCTATGATAAATCAAAGATCACAGTTGCTGAGAAAACCAGGGAAGTAAAGGCCCTAGAGAATAAGATAAAGGCCTTGGAGAAAGACCTCACTCTCCATAGAACCCTGACTGAAATCAAAACAATTTTGTGGGATAATATTGTCAAAGATCTTGTTGATCAATGGACAGTGATTCAAACCATTTTTGATCAGATAGATTTGATGGCGGTAGCCCAGTATGAGAGTCAAAAAGCAAGGGCATTATTGGCAGACAAGCCCGAGTTGGCTAATAAATTGATTCACTTTTTAAATACTAGCACTAGTGACCAGTTGATAGCATTAAACATTCTGAACAGAACAGAGACTATTGTAAGAGTCAAGAAGGTACTAACCATGAGGAATTTTGTCAAAACCATAGAAAGAAAGTGCCAAGAGATGCAAATAGAGGTACAAGCCTTCAGACAAAGAATGGGAGATCTACAGAGCAGAGGTTTACCCAGCCTGGTCACTAGCACCGGAAAGCTGTTAAAACAGGAGAAGTATGCATATAGGCTACATACTTACATACAAAATCAGATCGCTACATCATCAAGCAACACAAAAGAAGCAATCCCTCCCACAGGGCAGAGTTTATATAATAAACTAGAAGATCTATTTTACGTTGAACATGAAATAAAACATCTCTTTCCAGTATGGCCGACTTATTATACATATACTAAAGCTGATGAAACATTATTCAAATTAAGAAAGCATCAGTTACCACCAGAAGATTGGTGGCAAAGCTTACTTCATATTCTAAAGTAGTTTCGATTCTCTTCGTTTTTTTGCCTGCATAAGAAAATTTTATTATATCGCTTGGCTACCAGAAGTTCAAAAGTGACAGTGGGTGAAGTGCGCGGAAAAAATTATTCAAAGGCACGGACCAGGTGGCACACAGCAGCACTACACGATGATGCATCAGCACAACGGTCATCAACCAAATTTCTTAGTCCAAGAGTCAACGACAATCAGGACACCTACAACGGCCAATAAAACGCATTTACTTTCTCAGTTATTGTTGTGCGTTTTTTATTCATAACAATTATTGATTATGTCAGAATAGATGGACACAGTTAAGTTCAGATATTTCCCTATGGGATATTTTGTAAAAGAACTCCTATATATACTGTTGAGGCAGATGTATAGGGGGTTGTTTGGTTGCTTTGTTCTTTGTTGGTTTGATGTTTTGCTTGAGTAGAGACTCGCACTGTATATGTGATAATTTCTATAATCAAAGATTGCTTAAGAGCTCGGAGAATGAACTGTGTACTGTGTTTAATTGGCTGAAGAGTGACTATGGAATTCATGTGCTTATACATGGTTCAATAAGTGTTCCTTAACTCTGTTTAGTTTTTCATGTTTGTTTTATCATCTATGTTCCACCATCTAAAATTACAGAAAGGAAGAATAGTTTAGGATTTTCTTGGCAGCACCCTATGCTCAATTTCTGTGATTTCTACATGTTTTCATCAGGAATAGTTATGAATATGCATACTTAAATGATCATTTTTACACTGTTTCTTTCACATATGAATGTTAGTTAGGAATTCTTAACTGCTCCTAGATAACCATTCATTCACCTCCCTTCTATGTTAGCCGATGAAAGATTCTTAATTTCCTTTCATCTCTGACTTTCATCCCATCTTTTCAGAAATTGGTATTGTTTCATGTGTAGCTATCCTTCTCTATAATCCTCTTGTGACCAAGAAAACGCAACAACAAGCCTTAATCCATGACTCCATGCCCAATGGTTTGCAACTTATCACCCTATGCGTGCCTCTCTGCTTGAATGCAACTTCCTTCCATTCAAACCCCATCCAAGCTTAAAAAAAACCCACTGAACCCAATAGCTAGCCTAAACTCATCATCAACAAAGATAAATCATTAAGAGAGAGCCCGCTCTAATTGCAGGTGGGCTAGAACCTACAATCCAAATATTGGTTTGTGGTTACCTCGGCTGTATCCCTTCAAGAGCTTCAAGACAACCTGAGTGATAACAGTTAGTAAGCCCAACTTCTTTACAATTGTTTCAGAAATCAAGTTTACTTGTGATCCACTATCAAATAAAGTATCAATCTTTTGGTGCTTGGAAATAACTCTAATATGAAAAATCTCATGTATTTTCATCTCATTATCTTCATTATCAATAGATTGTGTAGAATTACTTGTAGATTCTTCAGAATTTTTACCTTTCATACCTATGGTTGTGACTGTTGTTTCATCACCTAAGTCTGAGCCAAAATATTTCTGAATAGCATCAATAGTCTTATTCTTCATACCACCGAACTTCTTGGGTTTCTTCTTTAGATACAAAGGCCAACAGTGTTCATCATCGTGTCCATCCTTCTTGTAGTGAGTGCAGAAGGTTTTTCCTTCTGTACAACGTTCTCCTTCCTCTCTTTCCATGTCAACTTTTTCTTTTCCTTGTTCTTGCTTGCAGAGGATTTTGATGATCCCCCAATCTCCAAGTTCACATTCTTGCCTCTAGCCTCTAGATGTGTAGTCTGAACTGATACATCATCTAGGCTAGTGGGATTAAACATGATAATGGTGTGCCTCAAATAGATATGTAGACCACCTATATACTTCAACAAAGTTTCGAGCAAGTCTAGATAAATTCCTAGAGTTAAAGATTTTTTTCTAAATTCCTGGGTATAACTTTGTACACTTTGGCCCTTTAATTGGTGAAGAGTTTGCCAACACATCATTTCTTGCTGCATATAAGCTAGTGGATTGAATTATTTTTAATGGCAGAAACAAATCCATTCGAGGTAGAAAGAATTTTACCATGCTTCTTCAAATCAACCTGTGTCTTACCTTCCCACCACACTAGGGCAATTCCTCCAAGGCGAAGCCTAGCCAACTGAATCTTTCTCCTCTTTGAATCAATGTTCAGCACCCTGCAATATACATCAATCTCTCTAATCTAGTTATCTAGCTTTTCTGCATTTATTCCCCCATCATAAATTGGAAAATCAAACTTTACATCTAATTTAATCAGAGATGTTTTCTTCTTTATCTTTTCAGGGCTAGTTTTATGTGAAGAAGATGATGAGGATGGTGATGATGGAATAGATGGTGGAGAACGTCTCTCTTCTTTTCCTTTGCCTTCTGGATGGGAAACTAGAAGAGGTTCTTCTTCTCCTTTATCTGGTTGAGGTGCTCAAGTGCTTTCACCTCGACCTTTCTTAAACTCCTGGTAGATCTCTTCCACCATGGTTCCCATGGCCATAAAGCTTTCCATGAATTGGGCTTCTGATTCCCATGGAGTTTCTTCTGCCATTCTCCTCTGAGGATAGACTCTCCCAATCTCTGGATTAGCCTCAAAAATTTCTCCTTCTCCTAGTTTGAGCATTGACCTAGTTAGCATTCAACAATCGAGCACAAGCTTGTCTAACCTTACCAAACCTAAAGCTCTAATACCACTTGATCTGAAAATGAGATCTTAGACTAATATTAAGGTATTACAGACTCATATGCATGGATTTTCCTATATTACTTAGTGCAACAGATCGATAATATTGCAAAGAATATAGACAATGAAGCAGTTAAAGAAACATAACAAATACACACATAACACAACAAAATAATCAAGGAGTTCACCCAAAACTCCTGGGCTACTTCTCCTGGTTCAACCTTCAGTGGCGACCTCTCTATTATGTCTTCAAGAGTAGAGTTTTACAAAAGTGAGCTCAATTTGAGTCTCAATACAACAGATACAAGACATCAAGAGTTTACTTGGATCCCTCAAGTATCTCTGAGTACACAGACTCTCCCTTTCACTCTTTGTCTCGGTTTTCTCTCTATCTCAGCACTGCTTACCTCTATCTCTGGCATTCAGTGGCTTTTAAGCCAATCGGCGCTATCTATTCGTTTCCTCTTCTGGGTTCTCTGGCTCCTGGCATTTTCCTGCTCAAATCCCCTCTGAGCATTAAGAAATCATTGCTAAACGTCTTTAGGGATGGTGGCCACCTGTTCTACAAGAGAAGGAACCATCGTCGCCCTTTGACATCCCCAAAATAGTCGTTCTCTGTTTACACAGACAAATACACAAAAACACAGGTAAATCCACCCAAACACAGTCTATCAGATCTGAAATATTATCAATTCCGCCCTATAATCCTTTCAGATCCATCTTTGGGTGATAGCGCAAGTGATCATTGATCCAGTGGTTATTATTTATTTTGGGTGGCTTACGTGCACGAAATTTACCTACCCAAAAATGTGTTTTTCTCTCTCCAGTGCCAAGCCACATGGTGGCCAGTGCCTGGGCTCGGGCGGAGCCCATCCAATACCGCTTACTGCTTCAGGCCCGCTAGAAATCCCACTTGTTACAGAACTCAACATATGTATTAATGCCTATATAAAGCTTTTCGGGTCTGTTTTATCGCCCAATTTGCATTTCCTTTGTTTTTCGTTTATTTAACGAAAACACAAATCTACATTGAAAAACTCCTTTTTAAAGAACTCAAAATATATATAATTTTATTTATAAACCCCATCAGGTTCGGCGATCGCAAGTCACAAGTATATCGGTCCCACTCCTTTGTATTGCTCCGATACAATAATGTGATGCTATATATCGCAATCGCATATCACATAGTCCTCGAGCCATTAGTAAGCACTCCTTTGTATTTTGCCAATGTGATATCGCGAGTTAACCTGGGCCGTCAATCTGTGTACTTGATCGATGGTCCTTGTTGACTCGCACTGGTCACTATCACAATTTTCATATGGCTGCCTCTGATAACCTCCGCTTGCCACTGCCAATTGCGATATGCCAATCAGATCTGGACTGTTGATCGGCCAGATCCAATGGCTCTCATGCAAAGTTGTTTAAGCTCGTGATAAATCTTCTTTTTGCTGTTTCTTCATGTTTTTAAGGCCCGATAGTATAATTTTCCATTCTTAAAAGTTCATCCTTTGCGATTGTCTTTGATTTTTGAAGACTTAGAGGGTTTCTAGGATCCATTTTGGATTAGTAAGACATATGAGTGATCTCCTTGTCTCATTCAAAAAATATGGTCATTATTTTAATGATGTAATGGTACCACGAGGATGCGTTCGTGAGTAGGTATGATAATCACATTTAAGAGTGTAGGGGTAGATGGGGCAACCAAGAACTACCCCCAGAGTCCCATCCTTACTACCCCATAACCATGTTTCCCCTCATAATCACCTCCATTTTAAAAATGAATGGTAATGTTTCCTACAACAAGGTGCATTCCAAAAAGAAGAGTAATAGGTGAATTGCAGATAATTACCGTGTCGCTATAGGTTTCAATAGGACTACTACAAAAAACTATAATACCACAATAAGGTTTACTGTAGGACTATGTCAGAACTACCATATTTCCATAAATAGGAAAGAAAACCCTCTAAATGCGCTGAAATGTTGGTGCCCAAAAAAACTCCTAAATTTCCTATATGTCATCTTCCCAAATGAATTATAGATTTTTTCATAAAAATATAATATGTGTTAAACTAGGTATTTCCTCTAAGTTATACTGGATAAATAATGAGTGGTAGGAAGAGGAAATTTATGATTTTTTTTATATATATTTAATGCCAAATTTGTTTAGTATATATGTCAAAGTTATGCTGCTACACATTAGAGTTCTTTCCATTAAAAGAACACAACGGTGCTACAACACGAAACCTTTTTTGCCACAGCAGCACAATAACACTGCCCTCCCTTAGAATTGACACAACCACAAAGAAACAAACCATTTAGTTCAATTGAGATTTTAAAGGTTATAAGAATAAAAAAAATTAAGTGTGGTTTGAAAATTACCCTCCAAAACTTGACTATGGAAACCTTGTAAGAGGAAAAATCCATTTGCTCTCGATAAAATGGGGGGTACTTTTAACAGAAGTGAACCCATTAACACCAGCAAGATTTACTAGCACCCTCAATTTGTTTCCATATTTGAAAATTTTCATTGTTTGGGGTCCTTTTAAAAGCTCAAGGGCTTTGATGATGAAGAGGCGATGAATTTTTCCATGAATTTATAGAACCCTGAGGTACATGTGTTTTTAATCTAGTCAGGGGGATAGTGTGTTACTTCAATGAAGAACATGTAATCGAAATTACACCTTCCCAAAGGAATTTAATGGAGTAAGGAATAGAGGTAGGAAATCGTCATTACAAAGAAAGGGTTATTCTATAGGATTAGAAGTTTGATGAGGAATAAAAGGGAGTGAGGAGGGAATTCTTGCTTGATCCCTAGGGTGAGGTAGTCTCCCATATCCTTAAGTAAAACACTTGTGAAGTAAATTTGGTCATTGTCTATGATTACAAATTTAGGTTACAATACCACTTAGATTCCAAGCCCACCTCCCAACCACTGATTATTGAGCGTCAAATTATTTATCCTATAATATTTAAATGAGATGATAACCAAAGTGAGGTAGGGAACACACATGTATTTGAAGCATCATAACTCGATTAAACTAATTAAATTTGATTCACTAGAAGGCTTACAACATCCCATTCCTTAGACCAATTTTGTGGATATGGTTAGAAATACCTTTTTGGAAGAACAAGAAGAATTGAATAGGCCTAAAAAGATAATAGTTAAAAAGAGAAAGGGGAAGGTAGTATCCATCCCCTTAAAACAAAATAAGAAAGTTACCTTGGGTGAGGAAGAAAAGGAGATAGCAGCCACCTTGGAAGGATTGATTACCCATACCAAACTGAAAGTAAGGATTCTCATCCAACAAATAATATATGCAAGAAGAAAATGCACTAGAGCTAGATCTAGTGGAAAGCCTCAACCTCCTTCTACCACTCCTATCGCAATTGGGGAAATACATAGCCCTGAAGAGAAAGGGTAGTAGAAATAAGAACTGTTGGTCCTACAATGGTTTCAAGAAAAAACAATATTAAGGGAAACAAGGAAAACTAGTCGTGTTTCCATACAAAATAGAAAAGCTAAAAGAATAGTTTGTGTACCTATAATAATAGCACACAAAGTTAAAAGAGGAAAAAAAATAAAAAATAAACCTGGAACAATGAATCCACTTGGCCTATTTTCTTAGACATTAAGGTTTGATCCTCCTTGTGGAAGAACATAGGAATAATGATATTTACACAACTATTACACCAGCTAATGGTTGAGGTGAAGAAAACCAAAGTAGAAGGTCAAAGGTGGAAATGAGTTGGCTAAGATAAATTATTTGGCCAAGATGGAGGATGAATTCAAAAAGCTAAGGCTTGAAATGGACTTCCCAAAGATATAAGATGAAGCTAGAAAATGGGAACACCTTGAGAAAGAAACTCAATATAAGGGGTCAATTAGAGGATATAGGAGCATTTTTTAGAACAAAGTATGCTTAGATTGCAGCATTGGAAAAATCACTAGGAACTATAGAATATATTTTCTTAGAGGTTTCCAACTGTAGGAATACATCCAAAGCATATTCACTTTTCATAAAGGATAAATAATGTATATTATAAATAAATTAGATGGTTGGAAGGCGAACCACGTTGTTGCAAGAGACTAAACACTTTATATATTTATCACAATAGTGTAGCATGGAGAACAAAGAAAAACTAGTTTAATTTCTATGCATAACCCTGTCCTCTCTAATATGCCTATTTTGGATCCCAATCATTACATGGGGGATGAAATTTGTTTAAATTTATCCTCATAATTGAGGCATGATTATAATAGAGTAGAGGAAGTGAAAATTTCCATGGATGAAGAATGAAAGGATCCATTTTACATTAGAAGAAAAAACCCAACCCCTTTAGTGATTTCTTAAGACTGTGACATTCTTGCATAAGACCTAGAATTAGAGTACATTTGGAAACAAATGAAAGCAGAAGGAATCTTAAGCTTTAAGGGAACCTTTAGGATTTTTGAAGAAGATATTTCAGAAGTCTTCCAAAAGATGTGGTCAGGCTTATCTTATAGTATGAAAAAGAAGTAGTATCACTCTCTTGGTAGACTCCAAGAAACATTAGCAAGAATTCATCTTTATAAAAGGATCATCTAGAGGCTTTGTGTTAATTATATTGTAGTCAAATTTAACCCACCTATGTTGTTGGGACTAAAGGACATCAAATTAAATAAGAGAAAGCTTAAGTGTGGAAAGACATAGAGTAGAATGAAATGTTATATTAGTAAGGGCAACCACAACTAGTCTAGCCTAGGATATTAAATAGACAACCAAACAAATACATGAATAGGAGTGACAAAGAGAGGGTGTTAACTTTTTCAATAATGAGAAAAAATTCAAGCAAGAATGTATAATGAGACTCATAAATAGGTAAATCATAAGGCATGCTAGTCCAATCCAAGGAACATTAAACGATGTGTTGACCCCAAATTTTAGACTTAATGTTATATGTTCCTAGCTTAATGAGTCATGTAGGATTCAATTTGGTTTTCATGATTTATGTGCCTTAGTATGTTTAGTGTGCAATATTTATAAATATATTGAGAAATGATAAAGAATATAGCATTTGAGAGATTCTAGGGACTTTTTTCATGCTACAATAAGACTTACACTCAGTTGGCTAAGGGCACTTAATTCTTCCCTCTATTATTGTGAGTCAGATCTAGGGAGAGATCCAATTATTTTATGGTTATTAGTGGGAAATGAAACTCTCCTCTCAAAGGAAGCTACTCCCCCACTTGATGTATCAATTAGAGATTCAAGTTTTCCCTTGAGGTAGAAGGAAAATAACAGATTCAATGAAAGAGCTTTGGATTTAAATATTCCTATGCAAGTTTTGTAGCATTGTATTTCTTGATGTAAGATAGATTTTAAGTTAATTAAAGAAGTTCCCCATTTCAGTGTCTAACTTATTTACTCTTTAAGGAAGATGAGAATCTTTGCATTGGTACCACCCTAGGAGCTTTAGATCGTTCTTATACTTTTTTTACTCTCATTTTAATATTTTTCTTTTTCTTTTTTTAACTCTTGAATCAACATTTCTGGAAATTACAGTTTGATATATTTATGCTTGGTTAAGTAGGTAATTTTATTACCTAAATTTATTTGTAGGTAGTTTGTATAATATATTGAAATCTTGGATCACTCATATTACTAACCTATCATTTCATTTTTAAGTCTTTTTCCATTTTATTTAGTATGTTGTTACAAGTTTGCAATTTTGTATTTTACTCTGCAACTAAGATTACAATTATAAAGGGTGAAGAGAACTTGGTTCCATAGTGTTTGAGGTTATACTTAGTTTTTGTTTTATTTTGTCAACTCATTAGTATCATTTCCCATTATTCCTAACCCCTTCTCTCATCTTAGATTTGTATTTAGGAGTTTTTTGGGCTTGCTAGTTCTTCTTGTAGGAAAACAAGGAATTCTTTAGCAGCACACAATAACCCATTTTATTCATCTACTGAATCAATAATCTCTTTAGTTAGTTTCCTTATCATACTGGAACATCTTTTCTATGATGACAATGGATTTTGGAATTGTAGAGATACCTTGAATTATCCCTTTGATGCTTTTACTATATGCTTTCCGAGTGTTGTTTTTTTAACCTTTGAAACATACATTTCGTGTTTACTTTCCAAGTATTTGTTTTCAAGAAAAGTGTGTTTTCCACTTCTTGCAATAAGCAAAGATGTGTACCATTTTATTTCTACAATTTGACATTCTTGTTGCATAGTTAATTTGGCAACTTGACTAGTTTTTTGTTCATCTTCCTCACACTACAACATTTCTTACCTACATAAGAATTAGAAAAGGAACATGATAGTGTCTAATGCACATATAGTGTTGGTGCCTCTTAATTTTGTACAAACCTTGGGTTGATAATTGAGATTTTTGCAATTTTCAGCAGTATTGTTTCAATACTAAGGGCCATCACTATTGATATCAAGTAACACTTTGAACCATGGCTATTCCAAACTCCTGATATAAATAAACCTAGAAAAACATCTATTTAATGGAGAAATTCTTGTTAATCTACCATAACGTATCAGGATGTTAGTTATTAGATTTTCGGTGATTGGGAATATGAGGTTGGAATTTCGACTATCAATTATATTGAGCATTAAGTGTCATGGAGTAATTCATATGAAAAACAACCCTAAACTTTCAATATTGAAAGACCATGATACATTTGTTGGCCAATAGAGATAAAAACTGTAGATATTTCAAGTTACAGGATCTCAGGCCTCATGTTGTTTCATATTAGACTTTGGGATATTGGAAGGTTATATATTGAGAGGCTTTACAATATTTATTTTCCTCTTAATATAAATAGAACTTGATAGATTCAGATGCAGCATACTAGATGGTAGGATGATGCACCATGATGGTAAGTCTTAGGTGAGGTGCCATTCTTATGTGGCTATATGACATGTCATTTTCACGTGTTACGAAGGAAAGTCTTGGATGATGTGGAATGTTAATGTGCTACGAACATGTTAGGATGACATGGAATAGGGTTCAAAACAACACTTAGGTGGTGGTTTGGTAGTGGCCGATGTAAAGGTGATGTGGACGTGACGATTGTTATCCGGGAATAGTGTCCACTCGGATGCTGCTATTCCCACTAACATGGTTGGCTATCTTAGAAACAAACAATCAAAGTCTACTATTGTTTCATTTTATGAAAATAGACGAGAGGAGAACCAAGAGGGACAACCTAAGTCTTGCGCTCGATTTCCTCTCCTTCTTCATAGATTTTCGCCACTTCTTCTCTGTCTGCCCAGCTTCAAAAGAACCTGTGGAATCACAACAACATACTACTATGCAAGAAACAAGGATCTAAATTCATAAATAATACAGGATCAGATGTGTATTAACCATATACGTGCATATATAAACAAGTACAAAAGAATATGGAAGGAAACAAGAATAGCTTTATTCAAATGAAAAGTAGCAAGAGGATTACAACCATGTGCTCTAACCCAACATCATTCTCCAGCTAGGAAGCCCTTCTTCACCTCAAGCAAAGCTAGACCACCCAAGATTGTGAATGTACACCAGAATACCAATAGCACTTCTCTATAAGATACAAAATTCCAACCTCTGGATCTCTATGATGAGGGATCCATATATAGATAATTACAGAGAGGTGAGTCATCTTTTGGGATATTGATTAGTGTCTTCTCTCTGATAGTTCCTGCTTCCACTTGGAGAATGATGATCTCTTACTCATCCCTAGTCGAAAATGGAGAGGCAAGTGTCAGAGGGGAAGCTTCTGGAAGATTCCATGATCTTCCACCTCGCATTTTTGTCCCTGACATTTGTCCATTCTCGACCATCACACCCTATAGAGGAGAAGATAAGTATGCATCGCACCCTTTGCATTGAGCTTTCAGTATGGTTCAGTTTTGACCATTTATAAGTAGTTTTTCAGGGGAGAACTTCTGGGAGATGATGTAATCAGTTGACCTTGTTCCTTTAGGTAGTGAAGCAACACTTTTAGGGACTTAGGAGCCCTCAGTTTATGGACATTTATGCTTGGGGTTGAAGTACCCAAAAATGTCTATAATAGTTGCCCCCTAAAGCATGAGTTCATTAATCTTTTTGATGTCGGGTGAAATGCTTTAATATGAGGATCTGAAATTTTTCCAAGCTGGGAGGCAACCTATAATAAGATAGAATACAATACATTATTTTGACAACATTTTTTCATGATCTAGCTGAGGCGGGCATTCCCATGCTCATCTTTATAAATTCATTTTCATGTACATAGGACAGACAATTGTCTCTGCGACAGACTGATGATATGGACTCATCATCCTTTGATTTGGATGATCATCTGTTCAACAATGATGTACACTGGATGTTTTTATATACCTGAATATATCGCATCTCGAATGGATGAAACTAGATCCGGGGTCTTCAAAACTTGTTCAATCTTCACTCGGAGTACAAGTCGATCCATGTGAAAAATGTTCTGGAGTCAAGCATGGAAAGACATCGCCTGATTACCAGCCAATGATGTAAGCTATTAACAGGCACGAGAGGAATCACCAATAATGACAATGACCCTCAAGGTACTACAGTATAATTCACATGGTGTGAAAAGGGACTTCATGTAGAACACCACATAAAATCTCTCGGTCGAAGGCCATTGATGTAAACCTGTCGCCGACAGTGAGAAACTTGCCATTGAGGCATGCAAGCTTCAAAGTACTGAAAGGGTTGTTCCTAAGTCAACTTCTTGGATAATGAGCTGATGTCGACAAGAAGCAACCCATCGCAGGAGGGCATTAATGAATCCCACATCAACGACACGGAACGAAGCAAATGATTTTGGAGGTGAAAACAAACTGACGATACAGGGTTCAGGGTGGCGGTCATGAAGGAATGAA
>APFE031139235.1:280697-292764 GCA_000404065.3 Pinus taeda | reverse complement strand
CAGGTCCAAAAAGATTAAAATATAGAGGAGGGATAGCACTTCCGATGCCTTTTAACGAGCCAGAGAGGCCAATCGCTCAGTAATCTTTTCATATTTTACGAGTTAGGTGAAAAGAGCTTAAAGAAGAATCGTTTTCGAGGAACAAGTGATGGTTTCGGGTAGCAGCTGATTCCAGGTAAGATTTGGAATTTTCCAATCACGGCAGTGTCACAAGGATGGATAACAAAATCACTCTTTGCAGATGTTCCTCGAAGGGGTAAATAATCATATGAGGGTGAATGATCGGCTAAAAACAGAGTGGAGGTGATGGAGAGAACACGACCAATGCTCAAAAGCTGGTGATAAGGCATTCACAATGGTTATTTACCGGTTCATTTTTTAATGAGCTTAAACACTGGGGGAAACATTTGCTCATGAATTATGTTTATTTTTTAACGAACTTGAACTATGCACTAAAACTGCTCGTGGGGAGTTTATTTTTTAACGGGCTTGAACTCTGCGACAACATTGCTCGCTAGTCGTATGATAAGAATGTCTCATTCAAGATGCCAATTTTTATGGGGCTTTCACCTTTTGAAGCTTTGCTCCGGAGCCTCTTGCATGCATGCTAGGAACGACCAACTACGCCTCTCTACTTAACTACTAATATCATCACCAAGGCTAGGTAGGAAAATTTTTCCTTTACTTTGCCGGTGCCGAGGTGGGCCCTGCAAAGATGAATGGTTCTGGCCACTCGCCCGACCTAGGCATTTGAAGTCAGCGAAATCATAGAGCTAACGTCAGCTGGTCGTTTCTCGCTTGCTTAAAAAATGTTTGTATGCCCCCAAGTATAGCGAAAAAATTTCTAGGTTACCAAGAAAGTTTTATCCGCATAGTGGATAAAATGCTTCCTCAGCGATGTCTATCGAAATAGACAAAGGTGAACAACGCAGACGCATTCCACTCACATAAAATTAATGAAGGTATCTTATTCCAGCCTGTTCCCATTTTCCTGTAAGGACGGGTTCGCCAGAGTAGTCATATATCCCTCATGGAAATCCACTCTATACCTAAGGTTTTCCTGCTGAAACAGACCAAGGTGCATGACCCCTAGGTTTCAGTCACACCTTCCTGAATCACTCGTGCTCATCAGGTGGACGGAATGGAGACCGAGACATTTCCTACGTGAAAAGACCATTTAGGGATGGAATTTGACTATTTGCGATGTGTGATCCGGGGAATGACATTTGGTCCACAAGCTTGACCATTCTGCCTTCGTGCGGAAAACACATTACTCTAAAGGGTGAGGAGACGATGGCTCCCATGCAATAAATATAGTCGCATCCAAGGAGCAGATTATAATCTAAAGGTCCTTGAACTACCATAAGGTTCATGTGAACAGTTTTCCTTCTCAAAGTAATGGGCACATTTGGAAGGATCCCTAAAGGTCGACTAGTTCCCTTGTCGAAGCCTGTTAGATTCTCATTTCAGGCAAGAGCGATGGCGAACCGAAGGCTCTCCAAGAAGTTGAGGAAAGGATACTCAAAGAAGCCCCTTCATCAATGATGGTACCAGCCATAACCATTCTCTAAGCTTGTACAATAATTCTGAATGGTACACTTACTGGTAAACGGGGTCTTCCTAGTAGATTCCAGTCAAAGGAAACAACTAGGTTGCTTGGTGGTGGGACCGAATAGACGGCCAGATATGAATCTGATGAACTTCCTTCTCACGATAAAGGAACCGGAGGATTGCGCCCAAGCTCATCAGAGTCTGTGTTGATGAAAATAATTTGAACGGTGTCGTTCTCTTTCTCTTCAGTGATGGTATCATTCGAAGATGAACACTCTGAAGGCAAGACCGAGTCAACTGCCGTATCGACCCTTTGACTTTCATCTGGTATGGATTCAGAGGGTTCATTTTCACTGATAGACACTTCGGCCGACCACAATGATGGGCCAGCCAAATTTTCAACCGGTGGAGGACTTGGCAAGAGTTTTTTATATCCAGCAGGAAGTCGTAGCAGTGAAACCGGACGATCATACAAAACTCTTTTAGCCTCTTCAAGGAAGGGACAACGGTGGACGACATGACTACCTTCACACAACTTACAAGGAAGTTTAGGATTCCTTCTTTGTCCATGTGCTTCACTTTCACTGGTTGATGGTGAGCATTCAACATGATCGCCAGAGGTTGATGCTACTAAATCGTGCAAACGAGGATACCAGTCCCTTAAGATCCGAGGGATGCAGGGACAATCTTAGTGATAGTGGTCTCCATTGCAAATGACACAAGGAGATTTAGGTTTTGACTGTGCAGTGTGTGAATTTTTGCTAGACGATACTTGGTTGTTACCTTTCGATTTTGGTTCCTTTTTCTTCTTTTCCTTTTTCTCTTTCTGCTTCTTCTACTTCTCAGTTACTTTATTTTTAGCTTTATCAGCTTTATCAAGTGAAGAGGAAGGAGGAGAGGGAGAATTAGATGAAGTAGAAGGTTGGGAGGCAACTCTAGTGTCGTCTAGTTGCTGATTAGACTGTTCAGGAATTACGGGATTCTGAATGACAGAGGTAGAGAAGATCCAGACAGGCAAACCAATTGTCAATCCTGGAAGTAGCAAAGTGGCCATATCGGGTGGACGAATATCTCCCCAAGAGGAGAAGGGACTAGGATTTCCTTCACGGGGAAACCCTTGGTTGGTAGACTCCATTTTCTCAACCTGGAGACCAACGGGGGAATTTGTAATGCTATTCCGATTAAAATAAATTTTTAGATGCTTGGACACAACTTGTTTTTTTCAATTTTAAAGAGCCGAGAAAAAACAAAAGATGACTCTAGTCACCTTCGATTTTGATTGAGTCTGAAGTGATAAGTACTCACAGGACCTTTTCCTTTAAGGAGTTTGAAAAGGAGCAAAATGGACTTCTCTGGAGATCTAGGTAGAGAGGATTACCAAACCAATCTCGAAACTGCAGAATACGTTTTACACTACAACAGTCAATCTTCTCGAATACTGTGTTCAGTGCATTGCAATCGATAGGGCGGTAGACACAGCTTCCTAAGGATAAAGGATGCAACCTATTGTGGTCTCCCAATATATACGTGACAGTACATGGGAGCACAAGTCCGTACTGGCACTTGCCGTCTCAGAGTGGAGGAATCACCCAACCAACAGTGAAAGCAACAGTTACAAGGCTTTATGACACCGGAATACGTCTCTAGCATAGACCTCTAGATGTTGTGTGTTAAGTTCCAAAGTGTTGTTAGATTCATTGAATTTATTTTCAGTTGATCTTGCTTAACAGTTTGCCTTTCAGGTTCACCATGTGATGTATATATCATTCCTAAAATGCAGTCTAAGATGATAAACAAATGTTTTATCTTCTTTCAGCAATGAAAAATCCTAGCTACTAAAGGGAAGAAAGTCAAGAATCTTTTCTTCACAGAGCACAGAGCACACGCTAAATGCAAAGTCCTAAATCAAGCCAAGAAATCAAAAGGAAAATGCACATTCATGTATTTGTTTTCAGCTCTCTTAATGTGTGAATGACATTAAGAAAGATATGTGCAAAATTGAATTACTTTTAAAGTGACAGTACTCACCAAAATTCTTTTCCAAAACGAAGTGAAAGCAAGAGAGACACTTTGCGATTTTGAAATGGAAATTTCTCTTCGACACTTTCAAACTAATAATTCAAATCCTATGCAATAGTAACTATATAATCGATTATCCAGAACAATGGGATTGCTTTCTAAAACTGAAAACGACAGCTACAACACTTTCAGATCTAGAGACGACAGTTCGACTATGCTACCTTTTGCAAAAGAGAACTAAAAACGACGCATAATACATAAACATATTTAAAGTTATTTGCACTAAGGAGGTGGAATAATGCAAGAGAAGGGGGTTTTCACAGAAGTACACTGACTACAGACAACAAAACTCTTGAATAAGACTGAAAACAATGAGAAAAATCCACAGTCGGAGGATAAAGTTAAGCCTCCCTGACCATCGCACGTGTTACACAGTGAACTCAGTATGTAGCGCACCTACTGTACTCGGGAAGTGCTATGCATACAGACTACCTTGAAGGCAGGGTGTGATGGTAGCTTTGCGAGACTTTGAATGGGATTTCACTCACAGTTTACAATCTAGTTCAGGTGTTTAGGCTGAATAAGTAAAGATCAGCATATGTAAAACACAGGGGTGATCTAAGAGGTTATTGGAGCCACCACTTAGGGCAATTAGATTGCTTGTAGATATATTGTTTAATTCATAAAAAAAACACAGAGATTGACTGAAGCAGCATTGATCTACTTTGCATTTGTATGACAAATGTAGTTCGAAGGCTAGCTGGCTTGAATTCAGGCTTCGTCTGTATGTTTATAAAAGAAACAAGAATAGATAGGCTAACAAGTAATCTAGTCGCTCCCCAGTGGAGTCGCCATTTTGTTATCCGGGAATACTGTCCACTCGGATGCTGCTATTCCCACTGAGATGGGTGGCTATCTTAGAAACAAACAATCAAAGTCTACTATTGTTTCCTTTTATGAAAATAGACGAGAGGAGAACCAAGAGGGCCAACCTGAGTCTTGCGCTCGATTTCCTCTCCTTCTTGATAGAGTTTCGCCGCTTCTTCTCTGTTTGCCCATATTCAAAAGAACCTGTGGAATCATAGCAACATACTACTATGCAAGAAACAAGGATCTAAATTCATAAATAATACAGGATCAGATGTGTATTAACCATATATGTGCATATCTAAACAAGTACACAAGAATATGGAAAGAAACAAGAATAGCTTTATTCATATGAAAAGTAGGAAGAGGATTACAACCATGTGCTCTGACCTAGCATCATCCTCCAGCTAGGAAGCCCTTCTTCACCTCAAGCAAAGCTACATCACCCAACATCGTGAATGTACACCAGAATACCAACAGCACTTCTCTATAAGATACAACATTCCAACCTCTGGATATCTGTGATGAGGGATCCATATATAGATTATTACAGAGAGGTGAGTCATATTTTGGGATCTTGATTAGTGTATTCTCTTTGATAGTTCCTACTTCCACTTGGAGAATGATGATATCTTACTCATCCCTGGTCAAAAATAGAGAGGCAAGTGTCAGAGGGGAAGCTTTTGGAAGATTCCATGATCTTCCACCTCGCATTTTTGTCCTTGCCACTTGTCCATTCCCGACCATCGCACCCTACAGAGGAGCAAATCAGTATGCATCGCACCCTGTACATTGGGAAGGTGATGTGCATCGCACACTCTACATTGAGCTTTCAGTATGGTCCAGTTTTGACAATTTATGAGCAGTTTTCAATGGAGAACTTCTGGGAGATGATGTAATCATTTGACCTTGTTCCTTTAGGTAGTGAAGCAACACTTTAGGGACTTAGGAGCCCTTACTATATGGAAATTTATGATTTGGGTTGAAGTGCCCAAAAATGTCTATAATAATGATGTCAAGATATATCACTATTAGATGTTAGGGAACGAAGTGGTCAAATATTGGGATATTGTGTCAGGTGTTAGGGAATTCCTCAAGTAACCCCCATCATAATATTTCCATACTAATCAATCATGATATGTCCATCTATTCACATTGATTATTCCAGTTAGTTAAAATTTTCTATTGGATTGCACCAATTTTATGATGAGAGTTTTATTTTGTCCTGGCAGCTTGATGACCTCGTCGAATGATAGTTTCGTGGAAAAATATTAAAGTGTTGACAGTTGACTATCAATTATTGAATCAAACTAAGATCAAACGAAAAGGAAAGAAATAATATTAACCTGGTGTTATATTGGATGATATGATATCCAATGGACTATGTAGGAAAATGTGGTAGTTGGCATGGAATGTATGGCAATTACACATTGGTAAAAGGGCTCCCACATATCTTCCAAGTGGCATCATAATGATGTTGATTTGGTACTTGGAATACAATCTTCTAGTAGGTATAGCTTTGTGATCAAAGCTTAAAATGACATGAAATTTATATTATTGGAAAGATCTCAATGAGTACAAGATGATGGTGTCCTAAGAAATGAGTCTTAAGGTCTAAAACAAAATAGTAATTTGGACAAAACAACTTCCTTAAGTTGACTTAGGAGATTTGGTTTGTATACCTTGTAGCATTAATCAAGCATTAATAGATTATGCTTAATGGGCGGTGGGGGAGCAACTAACTTGGATCCTTTTGCTTCAAGTACATATATTGTACATATACTCTATTATTGGTTGTGTCCCAAGCTATTTATCTTTGTCTCTCTGGTCCTTTGTTTTATATTTGTTTGGTATTTTTCTAACTTTCCTTATTGATCTTCCTAATGCATATTCATAATTAGTCGCCCAATATGATTTTTCATCTTTGAATCCAATACTAAGGAAGGGGATGCCATCTAATTATGATAGCTAAAGGGCCTTAGGATAAACCTCCTTAACAAGGTCCAATCCTCCTCTAACTTCCAAAAACTGGTTGACATATTCCATTAGAGGAACTTCTTCAAACTGCTATCCTTCTTTAGTGTTTATTTTGGTCAATAAAAAATACATGTTTACAATGAGGGAGTTTATTATCTCCTTTTGACTTGCACTGTCATTGGTATCTAGGATTATGTTAGGAGGATGAGGGAATATGGTCGGTGTCCATTTATTAATAGGGAGCGCGAGAGTGACACTCCGTAGAAGTGTTTAATTTTAACCTATTCGGATATTGTTAATTCTCCACTGCTTCTCCTTGAACGTGTATTTTTTTTCTATTGGTTTGACCTAAAGGGGATTTGAACCTGGAATTAAATGGTTTACATAATAATTTATGACATGGTGATCCCCAAGTAAGATGCCCCCCATGGCCTCCTTGGCAAGCTTTAGATCTTTCTTTTGAGAATATTTTTGTTAAGTAAACATATTCATGCAAGGCTTTGCCTTTGAAGGGAATTTTTTCATAATCCAAAAGCGATAGAAAATTCTAGCTATAGAGGTTTAGGTGAATGGTTTACACCTATCAAAGGCAAACACATTATCTTTTGCTTTAATTTTTTTGTTATATTTTCCCAAGGCACTACCAATATTTTTAGTGTCATAATTGCAGTAGGGTAGGGGAAGAAGAGGGAGTTTAACCCATATAAGGAAAATTGATAGGATATCATTCCCTCGTTTAAAATTAGGATTCTACTTTTTAAGTTATAAATCCTAAGCACCGTGAAATTATGGCCTACTCATAGAGTTTAGATCGTTATTTTCCTTTTCTTCAAAGATAAAAGAAACAAAACCTCTACTATGAAAGGATATTGCTCCCTTGATCACATGCCACTAATTATTATCCACCCATAGTACCCAAGTATGTAGGAAACTCCAAACTCCCATAAGATAGTTGAACATATCTTGATATGTTAGGAGAGTCATCAATCTATATTGAGCAACATGTACAATGACCTTCAAAATGTCATCAAGCCCCTTGAGAAAAATGGGAAGAAGATGGTTTGGACTATTTGATGATAAATGAGACAAGAATATTGAAAGTGTCCATATTAGGAAGAGTGGATGGAGGTGGCACTTCTTGTACGGATGAGGCCATGGAGAGAAACACTTTGCAGAATGCAAGCTAGGGTTATTGCAAAGGAACCTTAGAGCATTGACAAAAGGTTTATTTTTACATATGTGTATAGCTACCTTTCTAACACTAGTAGAAAATGAGAAATTAGTAACTAGGTGACTAAAAAGTTAGTCACTATAGCTTTTCCAAGTGAAATATTACCAAAAATGAGCAATCTTAAGTGACCAAACTAAAATCGACTAACATAAATCACTAATTTAGTCACAGGTTGAAATATGTGACTAGCTAATAAGTAATACAACTAATCATGACTAACATGAATGAATAATTTAGTCTAAGAACAAAAATACAACTACCTAACAAGTACGACAATAATATGAATCGGTTTTTTTATGTTAGTCATCTTAATTGTGTCAAGCAATCTAAACTTACAAGTGATAAGGGATTAAAAGGTTGTTAAGGATTGGTTTAAAGGTTGTCCTTCCTTAAACACTTCTTCATCCTCACATGGTGTATAGGTGAACCAAATTTGCATTATTTATCTCTAATAATTTGTAATTTTAAAAATATATTTTTTAATTAAAAAAAAATATTTTATGAATTTTTTAAAAATCCATGCAATGAATCTAATTGGATCTAGTTCCAATTTGAAATTAATTTGAAGAGAAATTTTAATTTTTAAGACTATGATATTAAATTAAAACTAATTTAATTTCATATTAACTCACCTAGATCCATCTTAACCCTAGATATGTCAAGCACTGAGAGGGGTCCATTCTCTCGAAGTGCAAACTTTTTTTTCTAGTGCAAAACTTGAGGAAATGTTTCACCTCAAGAGATTGGATCTCTCTTGGCACTTGATAGTTATAGGGTTAATATGGATCTAGGTTGGTTATATAACACCATATAATATCTATATTTGTATTTGTGTCTCTTTTCTATTCTCTCTCTCTATATCACCCCCAAACATACATGCAATGTCTCTCCCTCTCTTCCCTTCTCTGTCTAACTCTCTATTCTCCTTCTCTCCCTCTCTATCCATATCCTTCTCTCTATTCCCTCCTTCTCTCCTATCTTCCTCACTCTCTCTCCATGACTCCCTCGTCACCCCCTCTCTCTCGCAACCTTTTTCCCTCTATGTTTTTCTTGTTCCCTCCCTCTCCTACTCCCTCAAATTTAATCTCTATCTCCTCATCTCTATCTTCCTTCCAATCTATCCCTTATCTCCCACCTTCCTCTATCACTCCCCCCCTCTCTCTTCCTTCCAACTCTATCACTATCTCCCCCCCTCCCTGTCCTTCTCCATATCTATGTCTCCATCTCTCTCCCTCCCCATTCTCCCCCTATCTCTATCCTCTCCTCTTCTTTATCTTCTTTCTCTTCCCTCCTCTCCTCTCTCCCTCACTCTCTCTCCATCTCTCCCTTCTCACTCCTCTCTCTCTCCACCTATATCTCTCTATGCCCTTTTTATTTCCTCCCTCTCTCCCCCATTCCAACTCCATTTCTCTCTCTCTCCCCTCTCTCTTCCTTCCTTTCCCTCCCTCCCCCCCGCTCTCTCTCTCTCTCTCTCTTCTCTCTCTCTCTCCTCTCTCTCATATATTATATTATTAATATATATATTTATATATATATTATAATTTATATATATATATATATATATATATATATATATACGTTTTCACTATCTCCCTCCCTCTCTCCGCCCCCTCCCCAACTCTCTCTTAAATTTGATCACATTGTATTATGTTTAAGAAATTATCTAAATTAAAAAGACTTATTTGGTTGTAAAATATTAAAAATATATTTTGAATAAATCATTTCAAAGAAAATAAAATAATGATTTTTTTTTTTTAAATAATGCACTATATTTAGTCTATTATAATTAGCCAATTTGCTTGCTCTCATCCCTTGGATCCTTAGCTAAGATGGAGCTATGTCAGTTCTTTATATGGGAATATTAATTTTATTAAAAACCTTAATTTTGTTTCTATGGGAATATTTTTAGTAGTTGTAAGGATAGAGTGTTTAGATATATCTCAAATTGTAACTTTTTCCCTTTTAGATTCAATAAAAAAAATGTTGTAAAAATAAGATAAAATAGCATATTTTTACTATGAAATAAGTTATGGTTTTTTGGATGTGTGGTATTGATAAGCCATGGTATTGGCCCATGGTATTGTAACAAAGTCTATTTACAAGTTAATATCCATCGTAAACAATCTTTTCATATTGTTATAAAATATTTGATTGTGAAATAGTATTTTTTTTGGGCATGTAGTATTGATAATCCATGTTTTGACCCATGGTATTGTAACAAATGCTATTTTTTACAAATTAATAATATCTACCGTAATGTGTGGGTGAATATCCATGGTTAAGAATCTTGTCATATTATTATAAAATATTTTTGTTATGGTTTTTGGACTTGTAGTATTGATAAGCCATGACATTGGCCCATGGTATTGTAACAAAGCCTATTCAAAAGTTAATAACAAAATAAAAATATAACAAATTGAATTTTATTATTTTATTATTTATTTTTTATATATTAGGTCATATTAAATGTTAACATATCCAATATTCATTTTTTAATTCTTATTCTTCCTCTCTTAATTTATCTCTTACCTCAAAAAATAATAAATCTCTTATTAAAAATAATCATTTAACCCAATTTTCAATTTATTTATATTTTATTTTAATATGATAAATTTTCTATATTATAAAATATTTAATTTCTTTTATTACAACATCACATTGTAGCACTTCATTTTTCTTTGCCTTTTCTATATTTGCGTGGAAATTCGAGAAGAAGGAAGATCATCAACGTGATCTATGGATTTCATGGCATTCGAACCCTACGTGGAGTTTGCATGGGAAACACCTTAGGAGACCATCAACGATTACATGGAGGAAGGGCAAGGTCATTTGACATGGAGATTTTTGTAATTTTTACATGGGTATGAATTTCGACTCTAGAGAGTTTTTTGTTTTTACTAAAGATGATTTTGTTCTTATGGGTAAACAATTTTGAGGGTTTATATGATCAAAGCATAACTTTTATCTAGAGTTTACAGTTTAATGATTATGATAATGTAGATCTTGATTGGCCAACAACTCATGAAAAGACAATGCAAAAGTAAGCATTTTGCATGTCCTTATTGAGATTTTGGTAAGTTTTACATGGGAATGAATTTGGACTATGGAGAGTTCTTCTTTTTAGTAAACATGATTTTTGTTCTTATGGGTAAACGATTTTGAGGGTTTATATGATCAAAGCATAAGTTTTATCTAGAGTTTAAGGTTTAATGATTATGATAATGTAGATCTTGATTGCGGATAACAATTCATCAGAAGACAATGCACAAGTAAGCATTTTGCATGTCCTTATTGTAAAAAGGGTTTAATGATTATGATAATGCATATCTTGATTGTGGCCAACAATTCATGAAAGGACAATGGAAAAGTAAGAATTTTGCATCTCCTTATTGTACAGACCAGTTCGCTCCTCCCTATCTTTTCTAGGGTCAGAATGCATGAAATTTTGCTTTTACTTTACCTTTTTTTAGTGTATTATTTTTTGTGTAATGGAGTTTACCATGTCCAAATTCAAATGGATTGAGTGATGCAAGAAAAGTTTCTCGTAGGATGCAAATGCTAGACCTTCCTCAAACTTTGTTACATGAAATTAAAATTTCTTGTAATCATGAACATAAAATATTTTATGTTTCATCCTTAGATTTTGATCTCAATGCCTACAATTTTAAACCATGTTACTATATTGTAGGAATTTACAGGGTAAGTTCCTCAGAGAAAACACCAAAGGACACCGCTCACAAACAGATCACAGATCAATACACCAGTACTTTTGACGTGGTTAAAACCCTCAAAGAGGGAAACAGTCCACGGCCTGAGCCAATGCGGCCACTTCAAGTAATTTATTAATAAAAGAATGAAAATTTACATAAGCTTCTCTCGTGAATAGTTAACCTACAAATGACCTTCCATGCTCTTTAAATAGAAATCATGGACCACTCGGGTGTTAAGCCACAGATCAAGTATCGGTAATACCGAGGAGAGAATGAACCGTCGGATCACTAATATTGTGACCGTCCGAATTGTAAGTTACAAATGTACATAGTAAAGAAACACACTTTACCTAACTCTACTAGACCAAGTATTACTTAACTATTCCTATTGTTGGGAATATCCTAACATCCCCCCTTAAGAACAACTTGGGATAGGATTGAAGGATTTAAAAATATGACACAATAGGAGAAGGAAGGAGGCACAAGAGCCTATCCCCCCTTAGTCACAACTTCCTAAACTCCAACCATAAATCAAAGTGTAGTAAACTTTGCCTCTGTGAGAGCCTTTGTAAAGATGTCTGCAAATTGATCATCTGTTGAACAATATTGCACTTCAATAACATGGTCATGAATGAACTTTCTGATGAAGTGCATGTGTAGTTCAATGTGTTTGCTACGCTGATGTTGGACTTGATATTTGCATAGTTGAATG
>APFE031139235.1:265583-276895 GCA_000404065.3 Pinus taeda | reverse complement strand
ACGGTATAAGGTAGCATCAACTTTAGGGGAAGTACAAGTGACTGAAAGTTTGACTCCAGACTGAAAGGGAGAAGGAGCTGGCTTACAGTCTTCCATGTGAAAATGGCGTAGGAGATCACAGGCATACTTGGATTGGGAAAGGGAAATACCTTCCTTGGATTGCAAGACTTGAAGACCGAGAAAATAATGTAAGTGTCCTAAGTCTGTCATTTCAAACTTCTTTTTAAGGCTTGACTTCACATGGTTGATAAGGTTGGGATCACTACCAGTGAGGATAAGATCATCAACATAAAGAACAAGAATGATAAGAGACTTGCCCACTTTCTTGGTGTAGATAGTAGTGTCAGAATGACACCTAGAAAAGCCAGTTTCTAAAAGAAAGCTATCCATTTTCGCATACCAAGCCCGAGGAGCTTGCTTGAGACCATAAATGGATTTCTTAAGCCGACATACAAGACTAGATTCTGTTTGTATAAACCCAATAGGTTGTTCCATATATATTTCCTCATGTAAATCCCCATGCGAGAAGGCAGATTGAACATCCATCTGATGGACTTCCCATTTGAAAGAGGCAGCAAGGGAAAGAACAAGGCGGATAGAGTTCATTTTGGAAACAGGGGAGAAGGTTTCAGTATAGTCAATGCCTTCAACTTGTGAAAAGCCCTTAGCAACAAGACGAGCTTTATGTTTATCAACTTTCCCATCTGGTCCATAATTGGTTCTATAAACCCATTTGCATCTAACAAGTTCTCGTCCCTTTGGGAGCAATTGGCACAATGAGAGGATAATGGTAGAGAAACACTGAGGCACAATAATTTCTTGTGTATTTATATTCACTCTAAATTAACTAGTCACAAAAGGTACCTTTTTTCTGAATATTTTCATGTATACATAAATACTAAAAACTCAATTTCAGACCAATTATTAAAAACTAATAATTATTTGATAGTCATAATTTATAATTAAATAGTATAATATGATTAATATTATTGAACACAACTATATGGTTCGACTGTGAGGGGCATTATGACAATATATGCACACTTCTCATTGTATGAGACAATCAATATCCATCCAATGAAATGTACTCTGAGAGGCAATTATGGGATTGAAAATTTTTCTTTCAGTGGAAAAGTGGTAATATATTTTCTTAGGCCTTAGTGTTCTAATTCTCGAAGGTTTTGACACTACTCACAGTTATCACCTTCAATCAACCAAGTGAGTTACTCATCTTGGAAATTTGAATCATTTTATCTCCACAATCCAATATGGTGTTGGATCAATCTCATGATCCTAAAAATATAGGTCATAATAGTGAGGAACTTTTACTATGGGAAAAATAATATCCAAATTTAAGGAACATGACTCTTTTATGACAAGCAATAAGTATATTTTTTACACTGATTTTTTTTCCATTTTTTTCACAAGTTATCTATTTCCTGATATTTTTAACATGTAACTTATTTGGTATGATTGTGCCTAAGGTTTTGTTGAAGGTTGAATACTAAGTTACTAAGGTGTTATTTTCTATGGTGATTTTTTATTTGTTTTGTTTATACGGGTCATTTAGCCGCATAGTGGCCAGTATCAAATGTTGGGGTATATATTGTATAAATATTTTATAGTCTACTTTATTTTGTATTGAAGTATTCATCGCCCTTCATGTCTTATACTCTGCATTGTATCTTCTTTCATTTTCAGGGGAGGAACTCAATATTGATTGTAAGAAGCAGCAATTGAAGAAAGAGGAGAACAATAACACTAGAGCGAGAAATGTAAAATGCGAGAGAGAAGAAAATATGTCTAGTGATACCCAATTTCTTGCATAAGATGCACTCGTAGAGACTAATGGTCAAGCCTTGAGAGTTGGTGAATTCACTTACAATGCTTTGGCAACACAATGATAATGATTTGAAATGATAAAACAATATTTCATGTGTAAATGGTAGTTCAGCCGATATAAAGTTGGAAACTCATATTATAATACTTAATATTTTATATAATAAACTTTATATGGTTGAAATTAATTTTATTTGGAATTAATATTATTTAGTCTTGTAATTAACATATATAACTTTACATTATCATATTAGATAAGCATGCACATTGTATGACATTTTTTTACAATTTATTCACAAAATCATACTAATTAATTTATGTTGGTTAATAATAAACACATAATCAATCTAAAACTACTAAATTAGTAGTTTATATTAATTAATGATGAACATAAATAAAATAAATATATGACTATACTATTCATTTATAATGATTACAAATGAAATTAAATGAAATGAATACAAAGTACTAAATGAGTCGTTTATATAATGAATATGAAAATAACAAAAAAAGATAAATGCATACTTGTTACATATCCATTTGGGCACATCACTCCAATCATCTAGATCAATGTATTAGGGCTTATCAAACCCTAATTTCAATTGCTACATGCCCTAAATAAGTCACCCTTTTGAATGCCTCCTTCCTAGACAGTTTCATGACTTCAAGACATCCCGAAATGACCTCTAAAGGGACAAGCGTAGGTAGGCCCGTGTAAGGGTGCACTGCAAAGCAGTTGAGTCCATGCCAAGGTGCTCTGCAGAGCACTTAGGCCCTCTTCCACCTGCGCTGGGTGATATTGAGCAAAATTCACATACGGTTTGGGAAATATTCTTATCTCTTGGAGTGATCTAGAAGTTTTCCTCACTTATCAACTCCTATGAGCTCAAAAATGGATGAGGAATGAGTTAATATGCATCCTATCCTATCACCCCTTCCTCCATGGATCTAATTCTAAGTATGGAAGGCCATTTAATACCACCATTTATGACATAGCCTCCTTCATGCTCCTATAAATTGAAAACTCAGCTAAGTGATCAGGGGCTAGACTATGTTGAATTGTAAGGAGATAATTTTGCTATCAGAATTGGCTTTGAGACAAGTATTGTTATGTTATAAGCTTTTCATGCTTTTGATGTGATGTGGATGGAATCCAAGCTGGAGGAGTGACTTTGAATCAAACTTCATGGTTGTATTTCCTTCCTCTTTTCAATAAATTATTTGAACCTTTTTCCCATATGATTATCTTGTTATATGATGCTTAAGTGTATCTGATTCTGTTTACTTGTATTCAATAGATATTTTGCTTTGATTGATTCTTTGTATTCTATTGATGTTTACAACTACTTATTAAGTGTGTTAAGTACAGGAAGGAGCGACAAGTTCGATACAAAGGAAACAAGAGGAAAGAGGAACTACAAGTAGGTCTTCTAATCTTCTTCATCTTATTTATTTCTTTTAGGAAAAGGCTAAATTGCTTTAAACGATTGTTCTAGATATGGCTACTTGTCTAGGGAATTAGTATTTATCTGTAGATACCAAATTCTTCATAAAATATTGGTGACTCCACTGGGGAAGGATCATTGTTACAAGTATCTTATTCAAATCCTAGGACACTCTAGCAGACCTTACCTGCTTTCATTGATTCTATTTCAGCCTTGTTGAAGTGTTTTTGGTCAAAAAATTCAGGTTAGATGACTCTTGAGTGGCCTCTCAGGAATCAGTGCTGGCTTAGTCAGGGGACAATGCTCTACAAATCACCCTTGAGTGAGATACAGTGCTCTATAGCATAGTTAGGTGCTCTTTGACTTGTGCTGATCCACCTTAGGCCAAATTTCCACCTTTGGATTGGGTTTTTTCACCAACTTTCCTTCCGTTTCTTCTTGCTGAATGATTAATGAATGTTATGTCATTGAAATCAACATTGTATTTCCTTTCCTAGCCCGACTTTGGCCTTGATTTTTTAGTGTTACTTAAATGATTTATTTATCACTATCAATTCACTGTCAAATTTAGATTATAGTCGATTACTCTTCGTTTGAAAGAAAGTGTCGCAAAAGTCTTCATTTCTTTCGAAAAGGAACTATCATCAAGTCTTTGTTCTTGCAAAAGAATTGATTGATTGTATGTGCATTAGTTTCCATTTTTTCATCACAACATTAAGGGAATTGAAAATAAAACATTCATTGTGCATATTAAAGTTTGTGAATAGTTGATATGAATAGCTAGGGAAATTGCATTAGAAGTGCTCTTTTCTCTCTTTCAGAGATCTAATTGCTCTATCCCTTACGAGCTACGGTTTTCATTTTTAATTGAATGAAAGAATGTTTATCATCTTAGTTACATTCTAGGAATTTCAAACATACATCACGTGATGAACTTTGAAAGGGAAATTTTTAACAATATCAACTTAAAATTTATTTTAATTAACCTAATGGAGCATTGTCACCTAAGGCAAAACATTTAGAGATTCTAGGCTAGAGATGTGTTCCAGCATTGTAAAACATAACAACTGTTGCTAAATTGTCTACAATGCATCTCGAGTGTGATATCCCATTCCATGTACATGAGTATATCGTAGCTCGTCCACATAACTTTGCATATATAGGGCGGTGTTACAGTATCTAAAGTATATGGGAATGCTCTCACTATGCGGTTTTGCATTATACAGTGCTAATACAGATTGGGCCTCCACATACTTTCAGGTATATGGGAGGAAAACATTACGTTGCTATCCATCCTTAGGTAACTGATTCGACCACCTTATACACTGTGATACACCAAACATATCATTCGGGGAGATTACCTTCCCATACTTCTTGGCTCACTAGGTGGTATTCTATAGTTCTTAGTTGCTTGGTAAACCTTTTGCCTAGATTATCCCGCTTTTTTTTGTTATGTTACTTTTATTAAAATAAAATTAATTGGATGCATATAACATCTTCCACGCTCGCTCCTTAGTTGGTCTTAGGGTGAGACATATGACAAAAAATACAGAGTCCACCAATCAACGAATTCCTTTCGATGGGTATCATAGTCCTTTTCCTCCTTTCGGAAATATTAGTGCTCCTTATATGGCTACATTGTCCCTCCTGTGACTTACCATTGGCTTACCAGTATGGTTTTTTTCAACCTCCTTGGTTCAAAATGTGATTTCTATGCAATAGAGTACACCTCCAACTGGATAAAATAAACCTCTAGTTGATTTGAAAGTAGATGCTTTGCCTTCTTCCTCAGTTGTTTCTTCCTCTCCTTCTTCCTCTTCCCCTGGTGAAAGAATTGGTACTAGTAACCAGGTGGCTAAGAAGAAGAAGAAATGGAAAAAGAAAAAGAAGAAGAAAATTCAATAGAGAAGCAACCAAGAAACCATTGCTTTGAATGGAATATCTAATGAGAAACCATCCATGAAGCCTTACAAAATTTTATATCCATGTAAACTTTTTGCAGGAGACCATCTTCTTCGAAATTGTTCTCGTATTCCTTGGATCTTAGAAGAATGTTTCTTCCCGTTCATATCATCCTGTGTCATCAACTTCTGGAGGTGATGCTAGCAAGACATCATCAACTAAAGGTAGTAAAGTTCATGGATAGAAGGGTAAAGTTAAGTTTCCGTATAGGTTATGTGAAGGGAATCATCTCGTTCACCTTTCTCCCTATTTGGATGAAGCCCAAAAAGTGTTGGATAACCGTCCTGCTTCTCTACATCGACTTCCATCTAGTTACAGGAGACTCTCCCTTACTCCTTCACTAGTTGATAAGGTGACTAACCTAAATCAACCATCAGTCAAATACACTCTCTTCAAATGTGAATCCCATGAGTTTATACCTGATCAATCATAGTTTGAGGTAACAGTTGACCCGATTTCACCTTCAGTTAATTGTACCTTTTTGGTAGAGAGTAAGTATGATACCACTCAGGTTCTTTTCATTTTTTCAGATTCCAATGAGCTTGGGGGCAATCCTCCTATTCCACAAAGACAGGGGAAAATCCTCCTGTTCTCATAACTCAAGGGGATAATTCTCTCGTTCTTACGGGACCCCCTCTAAGTAGCCTGGTCACTTCCTTTGATTGGAATCGACTGGGAGGATTTTGTCTTCCTTCTTATGTGCCTTTCCAAATCGTACTGCAGGTTTGTAATATGATTGTATATGGCACTATTATAGATGAAGGTGCATCTATGAGTATCCTTTCCTCCACTGCTTGGCAAGCACTTGGTTCGCCACTGCTTCTGCCTATTACCTAGAAACTGTTGGCTTTTAACAGAGGAATCAGTCAACCATTAGGGATCCTTCCTCAGTTACCTATTACTTTGTGAGGAAAATTGTTTATCTCGATGTGATGGTAGTCCCAGGTGCTTTAGATTACAATTTACTTCTTGGGAGCGATTATGTTTATGACATGGGAGCTATTGTTTCAACACTCTTTCGATTGATGTGTTTCCCAAATGAACGAAAAATTGTCACCATTGACCAGCTTTCATTTCCTGGTCCAAATATGGCTTCTAGTCAACTATCTTCCCTAAATGGTCCTTTTGTCCCAATGGTATCATCCCCGCCATGGGTCAATTATGTGGCAACCCGTTCCGTGCCTACACCAACATACGATCAATTCCACGATGTTGTACATTATATATTGGGAGCATTGGAACAAGATCTTTCTAATGGATTCCTTGCTACGGAGCCCTTACAGAGCATTGTCCACCTGATGAGAACCTCTTGGAAGTGATGACCTATTATGGGTCATGAACAAGGAATATGAGGATAGTTCCTTCTCTTGTGTCAACCTCGCTAAAAAATGAAACAAGGAATGTGAGGGTAGCTCCTTGTGTTGTGTCAACCTCGTTAAAATGAAACAAGGAATATGAGGATAGTTCCTTGTCTTGTGTCAACCTTGCTAAAAATTAAACAAGGAATCTGAGCATAGTTCCTTGTCTTGTGTCAAGCTCGTTAAAAAAATGAAACAAGGAATATGAGGATAGTTCTTTTACTATGTCAACCTCATTAAATAAATGAAACAGGTCCCAGAGCATAGTTCCTTATCTTGTGTCATGCTTGTCAAAAATTGAAACAAGGAATCTGAGCAAAGTTCATTGTCTTCTGTCAAGCTCATTAAAAAATGAAACAAGGTCCCGTGGAGTAAAGTTCCAATTCCAGTCTTTGATTAGATCTCATAAAATCTTAGTGGAGTCTTTCACTTGATCTCATAAATGAACCTTCATTCCATCCACCTGATAGCCATGAGTAGCCTACTTAGATGAATGCAATGAAGCTTGGGGGGCATGCACCTAGAATCAAGTCATCTAGCTAGGGGCATGTAAACCAATTTCAAGCATAATTTTTTGTTTTAAGTTTGTGTAAGCATGAAACTGAATCCAAGCATAGTTTTTCATTTCAAGCTTGTGTAAAGATGAAACTGAATCGAATCATAGTTCCCTATGGTTCAAGATTGTGTAAAAATGAACCCATCTCTATTTTAATCCTCATGATTGCCATTCTATCAGCCTCTTATGTTAGATGAGCCTTGGTTTTTATGCTTTCATTATCACCATCTTCTTGGCCAATCACATGCTTTCATTTTGTTGTTTTACCCTTTTTGAGGAATAGTTGCAATGAGTGGTCTTATCAGCTAGCCTCTTCACATAACTCAACATGTTTTGAGAAGCTCCAACATCACAGGAACCGGTTGCTATCCTGGACAACACTTTTTCCTCAAAGTAGAGTCCTCTTTAAGCTCTTTCCAGACTCTCGAAATATGAAAAGATTGCCGAGCGCTTGTCCTTTTTAGCTCATTAACGGATTGGGAATGAAATCTACTCAATATAAGTTTAACCCTTTTTTGTGCTGAGATAAATAATTTACAAAAAAGAAATACATTGACTGAACATGGTCAATGGGTTGTCTCTTGTATTGTTTTACACTTTTTTGGACTTGAGAGACAAATATACGAAAAAGAACTTGTGGAGTTTTCTTTTTGTCACTTTTCAAACTCTCTAAACATGAAAAGGACGGAGTTACCATTGTCGTTAGACTCGTTAAAACATCTAATAGCGACAAACTTGTCCATCATGACAATACCGGGTTTCACCTTCGCTAGACTCGTTAAACCATCATATAGCGATGGATTCACCTGAAGGGTGGAATTATACAAGAAGCATATGTTATCCTCCTCAAGCTTGATAAAAATAGATAGGTACTGGTTAGCAATGACTGGGGAAAATGGGAAAAGGGGTAAACCACTTTATGGTAGCAGGTCACTCTTGAACATGACACTTTCACTTCATCATTGTGACTATTTTGGTTGGGTTATTTGCTTGATGGTCATCATACCTTGGTCTATCATACCATCCATTACTTTTGTTTTAGGTCAATACTACCAATCCATTCAGTTTCGTCGACATGTTCAAGATAAGTCACTCAATTTAAAATTCATCCTTTGAAATACTCATAAACCTTCATTTTCATGATTGTTTCCTGAACCTTGTGTTGTTAGTCAAATTCTGTCTCCAAAATCATTACACTTGTTTCATTTCATTGATGTGGGATACATCAAGGCCCTCCTGGAACGAGTTGCTTGTTGTTAACATCAGCACATTACCCAAGAAGTTGAGTTAGAAACACCCTTCGAGTACCTTGAAGCTTGCATCTATCACTGGCAGGTTTCTCTCTTTTGGCGATAGGTTAACATCACTAACCTTTGACCGAAAATTTTTTTACGGTGTTCAACATCAAAACATCCATTCACACCATGCAGAATGTACTATAGTACCTTGAGGATCATTATCATTATCCGTGATTTCTCTCATGTCTGTTAATGACTTACATCATTGGCTAGTAATGATACGGTGTCTTCCCATGTTTGACTTTAGAACACATATTCGCATGGTTAAATTCATACTTGAGCGAATGATTGAATGAGATAGAAGACCCCAAATCTAGTTTCATCCATCTGGGCTGCGATTTCAGGAAATGTACCAAATCATCCTTACAATGGCTTGACATTGATAGTCATCCTATCATGGGTCTATATGAGTAGATCACTGTTTATATACTTGTAATGAAAGTTCATATGCTGAGCATGGGTATGCCTTCCCTCAGTGATTCATGAGAAAAAAATCAAAATATCATGATATTATGTATTGTAATCGATGCAGGTCACCAAACACTTCGTAACCTCCTCATCACATCGTAAAGCATTTCATTCAACATTAACATTTTTTTGACTTCATGCATTAGGGAGCAGCTGTTACAGATCCATTTGGGAACATCACTCCCATCTTCCATATCAGTGGTTTAGGGCTCATCAACCCTAATTTCAGTTGCTACATTCCGTAAACAAGTCACCCTTTTGAATGCCTCCTTCCTAGATAGTTTCATGACTTGAAGACATCCTGAAATGACTTCTAAAGGAACCACCATAGGTAGGCCCATGTAAGAGTGCATTGTAGAGCAGTTGAGTCCATGCCAAGGTTCTCTGTAGAGTACTTAGGCCCTCTTTGACCTGCATTGGGCATGATTCAATGAAATTCACATAGGTTTTGGAGAATATTCGTATCTCTTGGATTCATCTAGAAGTTTCCCTCACTTATCAACTCTTATCAGCTCAAAAATGGATGAGGAATGAGTTAAGATGTAGCCTATCCTCTCATCCCTTCTGCCTTGGAACTAATTCTAACTATGGAAGGCCATTCAATACCCCCATTTATGACATAATCTCCTTCATCCTCCTCTAAATTGAACACTCATCTAAGTGATAAGTTGCTAGACTATGTTGAATTGTAAGGATATAATGTTGTTATGAGAATTGACTTTGAGACAAGTATTGTTATGCTACAAGTTTGTCATGCTTTTGATGTGATTTGGATGGGATCCAAGCTGGAGGAGTGACTTCAAATCAGACTTGATCTTTATAATTCCTTCCTCTATTCATTAAAGTATTTGAACCTTTTTCCCATATGCTTATCTTGTTATATGATGCTTATATGTATGATCTTTCGCTTTGATCAGTTCTTTGTATTCTGTTTATGTTTACAAGTACTTCTCAAGCATGTTAAGTATGGGAAGGAGTGATAGGATTGATACAAAGAAGACAAAAGGAAAGAGGAACTATAGGTAGGTCTTATCATCTTCTTTGTCTTATCTATTGCTTATAAGAAAAGTCTAAAGTGCTTTAAATTGTTGTTCTAGATATGGCTACTTATCTAGGGAATTAGTATTTATCCGTAGATACCAAATTCTCCAAAACACTAGTGCAAATGATAATTTTTCGATTAAAATGATGACTAAATTTTGCATATATATGACTATTAGTAGCTAGTTTATAGTATCCTATAACATGACTAAAATTTAGTCATATTTCTTTGGTCATTAATTGGTTTTAAATGATGATTAAAATATGCATATATATGACTATTAGTAGCTAATTTACAATATCTTATAACATGACCAACATTTTGGTCATATTTGTTTGGTCATTAATTGGTCTTCTTAAGGATTGATATAGTAACATATTTTGTTGTATATTTGGTCATTAATTGCGACAATTAATGACTAAACCAATGAAAAAATAATGACCAAATTTATGACTAAATATACTACTAGATGGTAAAATTGAGGAAACCAATTAATGAGTAAGCTAAAAATGACTAAAAGTTGGTCGCGTTATATGATACTGTAAATTAGCTACTATTGGTCACTGAATATGAAATAGTTGTTTATATGCAAATTTTAGTTTTTTTTTAGTAACTAATTAGTATTTTGTACTAGTGTAATGCTTTAATTCATCAAAACTATGTTTTTTTTTCTACATAAAACTATATCTATTATATTAACAGGGTAACAGTGAATTTACATCATGAACGAAGTCAAGCACTCTGCTCCTGTAGGAGGCAGATCTGTCTAGAACAAACACATTTGAAAATTGTCTAATTTTGTGTCCCACGCAGGGGAACGATCTTTGATACATAAGACATTTCAAAAACTCAAGATAAACTGAGGGATACCAAAGATCCTAGAACCAAGTCGCCTTACAACCGTCCCCAGCAGTGAGGGGCTTTTTACCAAAAAAAGAAGCGTGGGTGGATTTCCTATTCATTGATGGGCTCTTCTATGATTCGACACCAGCCCATATCAGGTAATTCCTCTGTCTGAGTCGCATTCTGAGCCACGGGATCCGGATCAACCATCATCACCTCCTATGCTCTGCCCACTTGTTCATTTGTTTCCTGCTGAGGGGCATTTTCCGCAGCCAGCTGAGATGATGAAGAGGGATCCGGGATTGCCCTTGAATTCCTTACCCGAGTCCTTAAATCCTCAACTTGAATTTCTTCCTGAAAAACCACTGTAAAATAGGCAGTGATCCTTGGCCTATTTAGAGCGCTGTCAAAGGTGAATATGGCGGAGCCAGAGGTAGGGATAGGTCTAGGCCGAGAGCTAAAGGCACAAGATCTTCCTCTTCTGCTATGAGATGAAAGCCT
>APFE031139235.1:187088-262863 GCA_000404065.3 Pinus taeda | reverse complement strand
CCATTTGCGATTTATGCCGGTCACTCCCCAGAGAAAGTTGCACTGTAAATTCCTTATTCTTTTAATCACCCATTTAGGAGCTGCAAGGATTGAAAAAAGATAGAGCAGCATTGCCTATAGAACAACATTGATTAGTACTAGTCTGCTGGCTGTATTCAGAGATCTATGAGTTTGGTGGTCAAGCCTCTCAAGGAGAAAGTGCCAAGAGGTATGCTTGATAGCCGAGTCAATGAGGGGGGCTCCAAGGTATTTGGATGGGAGGGAGTCAATGGAGAAACCCAGAATACGGGCAATGGCCCTCTGAACAGCACGAGGAGTGTGGAAGAAAAAAATTCGAGATTTGGTTTTATTAATGCTGGTTCCTGAAGCCTCGACAATGTCATTCAACAGGGATTTGTACATTGAAGCTTCATGAACAGATGGGTACCTGAACAGCATGTTGTCACCGAAAAACTGTTGATGGGTTATAGCAGGGGAGTTATGGATGGAAAGGCCTTTGATTTGCTGGGAAAGGTGAGCCTGATTAATATGGCATCCTAAACCTTCTACCATAAAAACAAAGAGGAAAGGCGAGAGAGGATCGCCTTGCCGAATGCCTCTTGAGGGACTAAAGGGATGGGATGGAATGCCATTGACAAGGATGGAGAAGAATGAAGAAGATATGACTCTGAATCCATCGTACCCACATTGGAGAGAAACCAAAAGCTATTAACATTTTTTGTATGTATATCCAACTTAGCTTATCAAAGGCTTTTGACAAGTCCAACTTGAGAATCATACCTGCTTTCTTGGTGTGCTTGAGAGAGTGTATGACTTCGTGCGAGAGGATGATGCCATCCAAGATTTGTCTTCCTTCCACGTAGATTGTTCAGGCGAAATGAGCAGGGGAAACAACAAATTTAATCTATTGGCTATGACCTTTGATATCACCTTGTAGATTACATTGCATAGAGCAATTGGACGGAACTTGTCTGGGGTAATGTTGCATTCTTCGTTTGGAATGAGAAAAATAAATGTAGAATTGAGAGAGGGAAGAAGCCAGTGGAGTGAGTTTGATTCCTCCACCACTTGACAAACTTCATCTTTGATTAATTCCCAAAAGACATGGAAGAAGGTGGTTGTGAAGCCATCCGGGCCAGGGGATTTTCCTTCCTTGAGCTGATGCATTGCAGTATCTACTTCCTGTTGTTGAATAGGGTGAAGAAGGAGCTTATTGTGTTCTTCAGTGATTATTTTTAGCACATTTCGGGTGATTTTTTCAATGGATGGCCATCTGTCTTTTGGGGCTCTTGGAGAACTTGGCGAAAGTAAATTGTGAATTCTTGCTCAATCTCGTCATGCTCTTCTACTCTTTCCCCACTCTTCTTCTGAATGAAAGGGATATTGTTGTGCAATCTCCGCTATACTGTTGTTCTATGGAAGATCTTGGTGTTTCTATCCCATTCCTTCAGCCACCTTATCCTCGATTTTGCTTGCATAGTATTTCCTCCTGCTTTCTCCTCTCCTCCAGTTGATTGTGAATGTGTTTCTCTTGTTCCAAAGTTTCTTCATTGTGTCCCTCTGTGATTATTTTCTATCGGAGTCCATTTCCCTGTTTAGGTTCTGTTGTGCCTGAAAAATGTTTCCAAAGATTTCTTGATTCTAGAGTTTGATATGAGTTTTGAGATACTTGAGTTTCTATTGAAACTGATACATTTTGGAGCCTTCAGGCAGATGGAAATTGTTCCAGGTATTTCTGGTGAAGTCTTTGAATGCGCAGTGAGTAAGCCAGAATGCTTCAAACCAGAATGGTCTTTTATTGGCATTGCCCAGTCTTTTCCATTGAAGGGAGATGGGCTAGTGGTCCGAGCCTGCATATGGGAGAATTACTGCTGCTATGTCCCCTCCTAAATGGACCGCATTATCAGACAAGAGGAATCAGTCTAATTTGGATGCGATTTGATGCCTTCCAGTCCTGCGATTACTCCATGTATGTGTTCCATTACAAAACTGAAAATCGATTAGAGCATTTTTTGAATGAACTCCTTGAAGTGTTCATTTTCCTGCTCCATCCTGGTTCGTCCTCCTTGCTTTTCCTCTAATTTAGTTATCATGTTAAAGTCTCCTCCAATAATCCATAGGGGGTGGACTCTGTGTAGATTCAGTGCTTCTATCATGTCTAGTAAGGCCATTTTATTACCTACCTCCTGTGGGAAATAGACATTTGTAAGATGTCTGTGAATGTTAGTACTTAGTATATGAAAAGTAGACTGAATAATGTGGTGGGATGCATGTATATCTGGTAGCGATATCGCTTGTAGATTCCACACAATAGCCAGTCTTCTTGAGGCCCCAGAGGCATCCACTGCTACTGAACTGCTGCCTGTCCAAGCTCTGGAAAGTATGTTTCCCACAATGTTACTGTTACACTTTGTTTCCTGAGGAAAACAAATCTGTGGCTTTTCTTGCTTTATCATGTTCTTTATCATTCTATGTTTCCCTGGGCTATTGAGCCCCTTACATTCCATGATGTGAGCATCATCTTTCACTATTGGTGGTGGGTTTGTAGTACTTGGTCAACTTCGCGTATCTTCCTGAGTCAACCAGGATTTTCCCTAATGCAATTGTTTGTTGAAGATCAGTTCTTCTCCCCCTCTTCTTGGATTCTCTTGGAGTGAGACTACCGTCCCAATAACTGCCTGGTTGGATGCCTAGCTGATGTTACTGGTACGCCCTGGCTAGGATGACTTCCAGTGTGTTGAGTTGGTGCTGTGGTATCTTGTCAAACTCCTTATTTTTGCATGTTGCTTCGAGCTCCAGAATGTCAAGTCCTCCCAGGTCGAAGCTTTCCAATTCTTCATCCATCACTTGTGGCTAGTTCATGTCTTCTGGGGCTGTGACTATGCTCATAGAATGGATGGCAAGGGCATCCACATCCATATCCTTTGCCTTCCCACTTGAGAGCTTTCTTTTTTCTTTAGGAGGCCCATGGTCCTCTTTTGGATGGCCAGGAATGGTAGTGGATCCATAGGGAGGAGGGTTGGTAGAGGCAGAGAGGGGTGGGAGCCTTGATTTCGAAAGCAGGGGCTGATCTTCAGAGGTATTGGTTAGAATATCGAAGCTATTGCTGGAAGATGTAAAGGATGCGGCTTCTAGCTGGGGTTTTTTCCCATTCGAGGGTTTTCTATGCGATCTTTTGCGATTAGTTACCTTGGTGAAACCGTCTTGGGTCTGCATGTCAGAGGGATTAGGGGATTGAGGCTTGCAATTCAGCGGGTAGTCCCTGAAGAGATGTCCATGAGCATGACATTTGCGGCAACGAAAGGGTACATGTTCATAATCCAATGGTTGAGTCTATTCATAATCATCATCAGAGAGACTTACTGAGTCCGGCAGGGCCTTATCAAGGCGCATGAAGACGCAAATGCGGGCGCAGGATGTATATTTGCACAACTTCGTTTCTTCTGCCGCTTTTATGTATTCCCCCAGCCTGTTTCCTATACCTCTTAGCGATTCTTCACCCCAATATTCCTCTGGCAGTGAGTACATCTTGATCCACACTGGCGCCCAGCTGAGATCCTCCTTGTCCAGGTTGAATCTTGCTGCCCATTCCTTTAGATAAAGGCCTGCAGAGTTGAAAAAGTATGGCCCTTCATCCATTACTCGGTTCCTGTCTTCGTTGCAGAGAAAAATCACCGTGAATAACCCTTTTGGTCCTAGCTGTAGTGTAACATGACCCTTGGGTTTCCATTTAGTCGAGATCCATCCATGCAATGCCTTTTCTGTTGGCCATAATCCAATAAATTTTCCAATGAGTGCATGGTCCCTCATATACTGGATTCTCCAATTGATTATGTGATTGGGTAGTTCTATCCTGGGCCTTTCAGCTGCTATGGGTTTGCATGTCTTCGAGGTGACCTTGGGTGCTTCTGTATGCACTGTATTTCTTTCTGGTATCTTGTTGTTTCTTTCTGACTGGTTGGGGGCCGCATTTGGTTTGTATTGCAAAGGGACTTCTCTATAGACCTCTTTCTCATGTTCCAACCCTGAAAGTAACGATCTAATTTGCGCTAAGGGTTCTCGATCAGCTTCGAGGGAGGGCTTTGAGGCCCCCCCTGAGATTTTCCCATATCCAATCTCGCTATACCAGTGGCTTGTTGTTGTTCTTTGTTCAACTGGAGCTACAGCGTGGCTGTGACGATGGACTCTGCGTCGTTGTAAGGTTTTCCTCAAACCCTAGTTGCCAAAAGGTAGTGGGCTTGGCCTAGTTTAGACTAACTACTTGCACGACGAGCTACAACCTTGCTCGGGATCGAACACTAGACCAGTCCGTCATGACGAGGCCGACTTTACCACTACGCCGCCTCCAAAACCTTCAAAACTATGTTAATATAGGAACAATTCTCTTAAAGATTCTCAAATGTAAAAGTAAAATTTTCAAACAATAAAAATATTTTTTTAGAATTCCTACCCTAACTTATTATTTTGTGATTCTTCCTTTCCATATTAGCTTTAACCCTTTTTAGTTTTTCCATGTTCCACTCTTTTATCATCCCCTTTTTTATAATTTATATAATATAACTTTATGAGTTTTTATCATTTTATTGTAGCTTTAATAATATTTTTTTAACAACAATGTGTACTTCTTATATTCATTATGTTCTCGATCACAACAAAATACATGGGTGAGTTACATTTGAATTTTCCCTTGGGCTTCTATTTTACCATTTCCATCCTGATTTGCAGACTCATATATTCATGAACATTATAAAGCTTATAGTTGGCACAATACACTTATTGATCCTACAAGTATATATTTGAGAAAATTAAGACAACAAAATTACAAAGAAGAAAACAGACATTGTAAGGTGTAGTTAGCTGATAGGGTCAATCAGGCAGTTCAAATCAATGCTTGAATTATGTACTTTAGATGGGTTGCTACATTCTTTGATAGGAGATCTTGTCTTTGACATCAACAGTTGTAGGTCTTCGATCATGGTAAGTAGTGCAACAACCTCATCCTTGAGTTTATCGACATACCTTCGTTTGACATCACTATTCTCTGAATTTTCATAGGTCATCGCTCTTTGATGATACAACAGGTCCTTTATGTCCAAGAGATGCACTTTATTTTTTGTCAGCTCCTTTGTACACAGCAAGCACAAAGACGAAGTCAGGAGGGTTGGTGAAATATCACGCTCAACTGCATACTCGTCTCTAATAGCATCACATGGAGGGGATAATGGAGGACAAGAAACAAAGGATAGTGGAGAGATGTCGTCACACAAGCCTATAGGGAAGAATAGGGGTAATCATGTAACTAATGTATAGGGAGTGACGGGGGATTTCAATGGCGGCTCAAACATTCCTATTATACCATGTTTGAGGGAGAGGGTGGGGGGGGCACATGGGGGGGATAATCATTAGAGGGCTTAGGGTATAGGATATGAACTAAATACCTCATTGATTTCCAATGTTCCTTTTGATAAACGATATGCTTTATTTTCCATGAGATATGCTTTGGTATTTAGGTTTCAGAAGATGTGCCAAGCTTGAGAGCTTTCAAACGAAGGAAGAATGATCTAAGCATGAAGAAGAGTTTAGCTCAGGTGGTTGTTCTAGGCATGGAAGGATTTTCTGAGGTGTCTAATAATGAGATAGGAGTCACCGAGGATTGTGACACTTTGAACTTCCTTCTTCTTGGCTAGAAGGAGTCTAATTAACAAGTTGTAAACTTCAACGTGATTGTTGATCTTGATGCCTAATTCCCATGCATACATGTCCACAATTATTTCATCGGGATTAAAGATAATCCCTCCACCTCATGCCACCCCTTAGATTTAGTAATATTAGTAATAATAATAATAATAATGTGTGTGTGTAATATATAATATATTATATATATATATATATGTTTGATAACTTAGTATTAATTTTCAATATTATATTATTAATTTTTAATTATTATTATTATTATTATGAAATGACATAGTTTAATTATAGATAAAATGACTTCTTTGAGTGGACTATAGCAATACAATTTTGAGCAAAATTGTAATTTCTTGTTATTCAGAAATAGATTGAGCATTGTAAAAAACCTTGGGGCACTCAAACTTTACATACTAAACAACTTAAAATTATAATTCTTAAAAATATCTAAAAAAATTGATATTTTATCTATTAGTTAAACTATACATTCTAATATGTCCACATGGGGTAGCCTAAGTGGCAAGGGCAGTGGAAATGAAGTCTCACCGAACCGGAAGTCTTGGGTTCAAATCTTGGGCTACCCTTCCCCCGTAGAGGGGTACATAATGGACATGTAAATCGGAGAGTTCCGCCCCAGCTTACAAAATAAAAAAAAACTATACATTCTAATATCAATTAATATTTATAAATTTTAAAATTGTTTTAAAATATTTTATTAATTGAATATTAATATATTAATTTTAATATGTTTTTTATTTGAAAGAATTAATATTACTATAATAAATTAGTAACTCCTTTGGTTTGTAATTATTGGTTGTTATTTTCGTTTGTTTTATATCTTAGTATTTTTCTTTTTTTATATTAAAAATAATAAAACATTCGTTACACGACTTAATGTTAAATTAATAATATTAAATAGGTAAATATTAAAATATTAAATATTATTGGTAATAATTTTAATTTGTTATTTTGCTCGAATCAACTCATTTTTTTATAAGAGAATTAATTTTGCATAAGAATTATCTCTTCAATATCTTAAAATAGATTAAGGCTTGTTACTAATGTATAGAGAGTTGAGCTTGTGATGAATATCAATTCCTAGGTACTTGTAGGAAGACACTTCCTCCAAATAACTATTGTCATACATAAAATTAGCATACTTCTTGGATTTGATATATAGTTCTTGGAGTTGATATATATGTATGACAATAGTTATTTGGAGGAAGTGTCTTCCTACAAGTACCTAGGAATTCATATTCATCAGAAGCTCAACTCGAACTATACCATTGAGAAAATAATTAATAGGGAATGGAAAGCTTATTTTGGTCTTAAAAATAATTGTAAACCAACAAACCTTGTAATGTGAGATAAAAAGAAGTTCCTCTTTGAAAATTTAGTCACTTCGGTTATCTTATATGGATGTGAGGTTTGGGATTGTAGCATCTCTAGAGAATCATGGAGAAAGAATGAGCAAATCCAAAAGCGTCTTATAATGTATAACTTCAAATTTAAAAGCAACACGCCCTATCCTATTCTCCTTATAGAAGTGGGTCTTGCCCCTATCGAGAGCCTAGCTATGACTAGGCTTCTGTTGTACAAGCACAACTCAATAACATAGGAGATCATAGACTTCCTAAGCTAGTTTTAAATTTCATCCAAAACCACCTAAGGCTCAAACGAGGTTGGTATAAAGACACGAGGGCCTGGTTAAACTATTGGTAGATCAATGAGAATGTTGCATTGCAAAACATTAGTAACATTAAAAATATTGTTGCTTCTAAGTTCAAAGAAAAAATGTGGTGTCAAAAAGATTTAACACCTAAAAGAAAATTAAAGTATCTCTCTGTTTTAACTAGCTCAAAGAGTAAAATTAATATAGCCAAGATTAGAAAAAACTCTCATCAGCTCCATAGTGAAATGGGTTGTTGGGCGGTTCCTTAAACACCATGGATGTAAAGGTTTTGCCATTTATGTGAGAATACGAACATCAATGATGAAATCACTTCCTCTTAGAGTGCCCCGCGTATAACCACATTAGACATAAGGTATAACCACATTAGATCTAAGTTTCAAAATATTTGTTACAATAGTGACCTTCCTAGTGTTTTAAGTTGTCAAAATTATAGTGAGCTCGATAGACTTCTCTCCAAGCTTTTTGACCATAAGAATAAAATCTTAAATCAAACTAAATAATTCGTTTCTTTAGGTCCGATAGACCAAAGTTTGGTTTAGTGGACGTTAACCATCATCATCATCATTATCATCATCATAAATAATATTAATTAATCATATTTCTTAATTTTTTGTTATTACATAATATAATTTTTTTTTTATTTTTTATGATAAAATTTTTATCTTTACTATTTTTCTTATTTAAAACTATATTTTAAATTAAAAAATATATACTAACTACTATGTAATCTTGTTATAATAATCTTTGTTTAATATAATTTCCTTTATAATAAATGATTAACTATCCATTATTAATTATTAATAGTATTAATCTCTTTACTTTTAGTTGTTTTTTTTCGAGGAACTGCACCTCACCTTTATAAATTAATTAAAATCCTTGGCGAGGTGTCCACTATTACTGGTCAAAACAAAACCCTAAAACATATAGATGTGAAAGTGCTTTAATTTAAACACACATGCTTTTAATACCATTGTCAAAACTCCACCATCTATGCTTTCTCTTCATTTGGAAAATGAGGTTTATAAGAGAGCAAAACCCCTACATTTCTCATTAAATTTGATGTAAATGGTTGTATGGTACAATCTTCAACCATTTTGTCCGCGCTTGCTAGTGCTGCTTCGAGTCTTCGCAGAAGATACATAGTTTTTTTTCCATGAAAAAAATTGATATTAAACGCACCTTCTGCTTTTTAATACTCCACCATCGATGCAAATCCAACCCCGATACTTCTCATTAAATTTAAATTTGTACATGTAAATAGTTGTCTGGTACAATCTTCAACCATTTGGGCTAATACATATAGGCAGTGTGTTTTTCAACATGAAAAAACCACATTTCCATGGTTCTGTTTCTCCTAAAGTCTATTTTACATCATAAAATGTATTTCTTCTGGATGCAGAAATCAACATCGCTGAAGTTCAAATTTTGTTTAAACACAAATGAGCAGATAAAAAAAACCAAACAGTTCTAAAAGTCCCTACTCAAATCGGATTTCCATCACTAAAGACAATCAATGAGACTATAAACAGTTCTAAAATTTCCCACTCAAATCTGATTTCCATCACTAAAGACAATCGCTGAGACTATAAACAGTTTTAAAATTTCTTCCTCAAATATGATTACCAGCGCTAAAGACAATCGTTGAGACTATAGCCCAAAATAAACCAAACTGGTAACCGACTGACATTCTAGTGTAGCAGAATCTTGTAGAGTGGTGCGTAAAGCCCTTCACGGGTTAGCCCTGTGCGTGGGACCTCTTGTATGGTATTTCAGATATACTGCAAACCTGCGCCAAGTATTTGCATAATATGCACACCTGGAATAGAAGGATTCGAGCCCCGGTGCTCTTTCTTGAGTACTGCATTATATGCCCAAACACAATTCTTTCACATTTACACAACCAAAAAAGTGAATGAACATTGATTCGGCATAGCACAAAGCCTCTTGTAGTAGTAGTGCGTTATACACCATGCGTCGTATTCAGCCAGTCAAAGTATAGGGATGGAAAATGACTGAATAATCTCTAATTGGTTAACTAGTAAATTTGTTATTCTCAATGATCAATACCTCTAAACTAAGAAAATGAGTGACTTTTACTGTGATCTTTTGGACTTCCAGGTGCTGGAATTTAGCAGAAAATTTTGACCTGAAATTTTGATTTGTATTATTTAAATATTTTTTTTAATAGTATATATAGAATAATACCCTTAAAAACTTCTAGGACACACTTCAATTGTGCAAGTCTTATCCATCAAGCTTGTGATTTCAATAACTTCCTATTAGATTTTAGAGAAATTTGATTGGAACAACCGCACCCAAAAAGCTACCAAAAAGTAGCAATGAAGAAACCGAATTTATCGGCCAAAACTAATTTGACATGATTCTCTAGGATTGTGTCTAAATGGCTACTCTAGTGATGTACCAGCATTCAACCCAAGGAAAATCATTGTATTTCACTTGACATAAAGAGGTCATGTGTTTTAAGGAAGTTGGTTTCCTAAGTCTCAAATTAATGTAATATTTAGGTTTTCAAGTGATTACAATAGGAATTAATTAGATGTCTAAGGATGTTTGTAAATGGTCTTGAATAAAGAAGAACATAAGTGGTTAATAATGACAATAGAGTTGGAAGTCAATTATAACTCTAAAGGTAGTTTCATGATTCAAGGAACTCTAGAGAGTTCTTAGGAATTAATTGAAGTTAGAAGTGGACATAGAGGACATTTAGGAGTTAAGATCTAAGATTTGAAACAGAATTAGTTGAACAGAACTTTTCTCATATAAATATAAGCCTACGGGCAGAGTAAAGGACGAGGCCACTCATATTGAAGATGAGGCCTATGAGAGAGAGGGTCTCAATATGTAATCAGTTGTTTATACTTGCTTATTCAAAGGTTTATCTCGGAACTCTGTAAGTGTGTGAATCAAGTATTTAATAATTAATTTATGTGTGAATTCGTAGGTTCTATAACAATGATTGCACGCAAAGTTTTGAAGAAATACACAGAGGTGGAGAATGATTCAGAGGAATCATATTGGGTCTTTGAAATCCAATTGAATGATAAGAGTGAAGCTCTCGAGAGGTAGCGAAGTGAGAATTTGCAAAAGGCAACCTCCGAAGAGAGTGCACAGTAGAATGTGGAAGGACGAGAACCTTTGAAGAAACTCGAACCGTAGAAAAAACCGTGAAGAAATAGCATGAAACATAAGCAAAGAGAAAAGCTAAGAAGTACACTCATGATACACAACAACTGTTGGATCCCATAGATCAATGGTCCATATCATGTTACATGGAGCATTGTTGAAACATTGCAACGACGAACTTTAACGAAAAAAGGTGGGCTTTGGGGGAGGTGAAGGTCGTAAGTGGTATTTCTCTCGTTGGCCCCGATTCCACACATATTGCGACACGTAGCAGTCGAGGAGAGAGGAAATCTGCCTTATCGAGCAGGTATTCCCGTACTACTTGTTCACCTAAAATCATCGTGGACCATTGAGTGCAGATCCACAACGGAGGATTGTCGAACTAGTTTGGTGAACAGGAAAGGATATCAGCCATCGATCTGATGATAGAAGATCAACAATGGAGATTATGTGAGATCACAAATGTTAATGGAGTTGTATCGGTGGAGAATTAATGTGATGAGCGATGGAGCAGGCCCAATAGAGTATTGAGGTGTGGCCTTTAATAATTTGAGTTCTCGAGGTTTATCGCATATCGAAGGAGATGGGGAACACATGTTAATGTAACCCGTAAAGGATTTCGATTGCGATGGTGATATAGGGTGCATCGCGAAGAGTGAAAACCTGAGCTAAAAGGGAAAATGTATGAATTGTATGTTTAATGCTTATTTACCTTATAAAAGGTTTATAATGAGTCAAGCGTTTATAGAAGGTTTGTGGTTAAGTCCGATATAACAAAGGAAAGTGGGGTTTGGTATATATGCGGCTTAAAGGTTAATAAAGGGTTAATGAAGGTTTAAGCGGGGTGGAATGAGTCGAGATATTAAAGTGAATGAAGTGTATAAGGATTAAAGCCACGATAAGTGGATATTGCGTTAGGGTTAGTATATGTTGGGCATTAGTAAATCATTCCACATAGGAATTGATTAATGGGGCCTTAACCATTGATGGTTGAGTATTTGACTCCTTAGAGAGTTAAAATTCCTAGGACCAATGTATTTATGCATTGTAGATGCATATTGTGGGTGTAAGCGGAGGTGACCCTGCATCATTTGGTATTGGCACAGAATTGTAATTGAAACAATTGGTGTTAAAACATAACAAAGAAATTCTATGTGAACGAATTGAGAACAAAGTTATGTGTCAAAGATGTTTATGCAGGCAAGGAAGGATCGGATTCTATTATGGAAAAAAGTAGGTAGACAAAGGTGATGTGTAGCAGAACTTGCAAATCCAAGAGATAGAGGACAATCGATTCAAGGTACAGGTGGAATGGTCGAACAAGATCATGCAGAGATCTTGAAGGTGAGGTGATGTGTTCTGTTTTGATTTGAGAATGTGTGTTTATACAATGATATGCAGGGGACAACATAAGAAGGTGTGAAGGTTGCAACAATCTAGAGCAAGGAGTGCTCAATTGGTTCCAAAGGAAAGAACCATACAGATGCTAAAAGCCTAAGCTCAAAGGAGAGAAGCTTAATGAGGCATATGTACCAAGAAGGAGACTTTTTATTGTAGAGGGATTGTTGCAGCTCACAAAGGAAATTCCACAAAAGATATGGGTAGAATTGCTAAGGGATGAAGGAAATTGCTAAGACTTTCTAAGTGAAAGAAGAGGTGGTGAGAACCAAGTATTTCATTATGATTGAAATACAAGAGGACAGTTATGTTCTTGAGAAGTGCAGAAGAATTGAAACCTAGAAGGAGTAGAGAAAAGTGCTCAAAGGAGGTTCCAGAGATAGAAAACCAAGTGCTTGCCAAAAGACCAAGTACAGAGGAAATCTTGGTGAGGTAAGTTGCAACAAGGAGGACTTCTTGTCGTAGAGGCTTTAAGGCAGCTCATAGTAAGTGGGTAAGGAGCTCATAAAAATAGAGAAGAAGAAAATGGCTATTAATAGTCATAGTAGAGGTTCTGAGGAATACCACAACAGAAGAAAGACAAAGAAAGAGGATTCCAAGGAAAATGGCAAGAGGATGAGTTGAGAGGAAATTGACAACGAGATTGTAGAGTTAAAAGAACAACTCGATACATCAAGGAGAATACTTGAGGAAAACCTGAGACTAGGTTGGGTCCTGAGGAAGAAGCTAGTAGAGTGGCATGAAATACAGAGAAGGCTACAACAAAAGCAAGTAAAGTGGCTGAGGGAAAAACTCAAGGAAGTTGAGTTGGAAATGGAAGAGTGCATTTGTGAACTAGAATAGGGAGAAATTCTGGGAGAAAGTGAAGACTACACTGAAGCTAAAAAATGGATATCAAGTGAAGATCTCATGGACTATTGGGATAGTTCAAAACAACATGAGGAGATGCTGACTGAAGATGAAGACTCAAATTTCAAGTGAGGCCAAAGGGTCACATGGTTTTAGATATGACAATTTGTGTATGTTTGCAGGTGAAACATGTGAAGGACAATTTGTTGTTATTGTCATAAAGGAGGAAGAAGACAAACATAATCTAAATTTTGTTCTGGAAGAAGATGAGATAGATAGGCCTCATATACAGTTGGGGAAAGATATCAAGCAACCAAGTGAAGGGCTTGAGGAGATTGAAGAGAAGACCATCAAAGAATTTTTGAATCATGTGAAGGATTTAGAACAACAAAGAGATATGATGGCTGAAACATCAAGTGGGACCATAGGGTATTATTTCTTTAAAATTAATAGTTTGCCTATGGATGAAAAACAAATGAAGGATAATATTAATGCAGATGGTGAGACAAGGATAGCTGTTGGAGAAGGTAAAAAACAAGAGATTAAAGGAAAACTTGAAGAAGAGACTATGTTAGTTGAAAACATAACAAAGGATCATCAGTTCACTATGATGATAGGCACAATGGAAATAGCCATGGAAACTATTGAGACAATGATTAAGAAAGAAGGAAATCTATTGAAAGATGTTAAGAAGGAAGAAATGTGCAAAGGATTTAACCTTGGGAGAAGGAACTGTAACAAGGGAGTGTTTTGCAGAGGATGAGAAATATTTTGAAGCTATCAGAAGTATGGAAGAATATCTTTTAGAAGATAAAAAGTCTGAAGAAAAGGAGGATGGAGAATGTCACTTAGATGAGAAAAGCAATGATTTATTGTGGCCAAAAGAACTTAATATTGCATTGGTATTTGAAATTGTGACAACACAAGAAGAATTTTTTCTGAAAGAAGGAGATGAAACTGAGTATGAGAGCTAACATGTGAGGCAACAATTGAGGCAACAATTTTGTTTATAAATGCAGGAATTATAAGTGATTATGAAGTACTTATGAAGTACTTATGAAGTGTCACAGATAAATTGCATTGCTGGAATATTTTCTTGAAAATTCAGAGTATGACAATGTGATTGCAGAAGAAGGAGTTCACTATAGTGGACAAGAAGAGGAAGACATCATTAGAGCGGATGATATGGGGGAGAGACTAGTTGACAGTGTCATGAATTCTTTTGAGAATTCAAAACATCATACGGATGTGTTGACTGAGGAAAAAGAAACGAAGCAGAAAACTGAATTGTTGCCAAAGGAAGATAAGGCACAAAAGCCTTATGTTTTTTTATTTTAACAAGTGTTTTCCGAGTGCAGGTTTTTTTGCAGATGTTGAAGGAAATTTTGCACAAATAAGTAGCCAAATAAATATGAAAGAAGAAGATTTTGTGAAATAATTCAATCCATGGAACAAAGATGCTCAATTGCTACAGAGAATACTGGAAAGTCATGATTCAGTGCAGACATAAATAATCATGAAAGAGGGTAAGGATGAAAGAGAGGCAGCAAGAATAACACAACAAGTAACAATGAGAGGAAGAGTGAGAGTAAGTGATAGCATTCGACAACACTAAGAAGAAGAACAACAGATTGAAGACTTGGTGGACAACAGCAACAACCTGAAACAAAGAGAAAGAGGTAGAAGTAAGTGGCAAAGTATAAACCAGTCCAAGGATGTACTAGAGATGGAGATTGAAGAATTATGGAAATTAATGATGAAAATGCCATAGGGAGGAAAATGATAGTAGCAGGAAACATGATCAATCAGAATTTGAAATTGATTGACAAGGACAAGAAGATGAAATAGAAAATAGTAGACATACAACAGCAACAAAGGTGCATATCTTTCAGATAGTTACAAACTAAATTTTGTGACCCTGGAGGTTTTCTATCCACACATGAAGATACATGATCAAGAGATCATGAATATTTTCTACTTTGGGAGTTTGATGCAGGAGCATTCAACCCAAGGAAAATCATTGTATTTTAGTTGACATAGGGGGCTCATGTGTTTTAAGAAAGTTGGTTTCCTAAGTCTCAAATTAATGTAATATTTAAGTTTTTAAGTGATTAGAATAAGAATTAATTAGATCTGTGAGGATGTCTGTAAATGCTCTCAAATAAAAGATAACATGAGTGGTTAATAATGACAAGAGACTTAGAAGTCAATTATAACTCTAAAAATAGTTTCATGATTCCAGGAACTAGAGAGAGTTCTTAGGAATTAATTGAAATTAGAAGTGGACATAGAGAAAATTTAGGAGTCAGTTCAATAGATCTAGGATTTGAACCAAAATTAGTTCAACAGAAACTTTATGGTATAAACGTAAGTCTACGGGCATAGTAAAGGAGGAGGCCGCTGATATTGAAGATCAAGCCTATGAGACAGATTATCTTGATATGTAACCAATTGTTTATACCTGTCTATATAGAGGTTTATCCCGGAATTGTGTAAGTGTGTGAATCGAGTATTTAATGATTGATTTATGTGTGAATTCATAGGTTCTATAACAGTGGTTGCAAGCAGAGTTCTGAAGAAATACACAAATGAGGAGAATGATTCAGAGGAATCATATTGGGTCTTTGAAATCCAATTGAATCATTAGAGTGAAGCTCTGGAGAGGTAGCGAAGTGAGAATTCGCAAAAGGCAAGCTCAGGAGAGAGTGCGCAGTAGAATGGTGGAACGGAGAGAACCTTTGAAGAAACCCAAACCACAGAGAAAACGCTGAAGAAATAGCGTGAAACATAAGCAAAGAGAAGAGCAGAGAAGTACAATGGTGATACACAACAACTGTTGGATCCCATATATCAATGGTCTAGATCATGTTCCATAGAGTAGTGTTGAAGCATCGCATCGATGAACTTTAACGAAGAAAGGCAGGCTTATACACATAAGTGGATTTCAGGCAAGGTGAAGGTCGTAAGTGGTATTTCTCTCGTTGGCCCCAATTACACACGTATTGCAACATGTAGTAGCCGAGGAGAGAGGAAAACCGCCTTATTAGGCGGGTATTCCCCATACTACTTTTTCACCTGAATTCATCATGGACCGTTGGATCCGTTGAGTGCATATCCATAGTGAAGGATTGTCATACTAGTTTGGTGAACAAGAAAGGATATCAGCCGTCGATTTAATGGCAGAAGATCAACGATGGAGATTAATTCAGATTGCAAATGTTAATGGAGTTGTATCAGCAGAGAAGTAATGTGATGAGCGATGGAGGAGACACGATAAAGTATTGAGGTGCGAATTTTAATAATTTGATTTTTAGAGGTTAATCACATATCGAAGGAGATGGGGAACACATGTTAATGTAACCCACAGAGGATGTCGATTGCGATGGCGATATAGGGTGCATCGGGAAGAGTGCAAACCCAAGCGAAAGGGGAAAAGGTATAAATCATATGTTTTATGCTTATTTCCCTTATAAAAGGTTTATAATGAGTCAAGCACTGATAGAAGGTTTGTGGTTAAGTCCAATATAACAAAGGAAAGTGGGGTTTGGTATATATGCGGCTTAAAGGTTAATAAAGGGTTAATGAGGGTTTAAGCAGGGTGGAATGAGTCCCAATATTAAAGTGAATGAAGTGTATAAGGATTAAAGCCCCGATAAGTGGATATTGCCTAAGGGTTAGCCTATGTTGGGCATTAGTAAATCATTCAGCATAGGAATTGATTAATGGAGTCTTAACCATTGATGGCTGAAGATTTGACTCCTTAGAGAGTTAAAATTCCCGAAACCAATGTATTTATGCATTGTAGATGCATATTGTGGGTGTAAGTAGGGGTGACCCTGCATCATCTAGCAACCTTTAAAACTCGACTTGGGCCAATTTATCACTCATTCTTAAGTGTCTCTCGAATTGTGAGTGTGTGGGAGTGACTAGCAAAGGGTTTGGAAGCATTTTGGAGGTGATTGAAACAAGGTAAGTACATTTTTCTTCTATTTTTTTGGATTATTTCTACAACAGTTTGCATGTCCATTTCTTTTACAAGATAATGCACTTTTTATTTATTTTTTACAGCATTCATGGCTCAATTAAGGAAAACAAGGAAGGGGCAAAGGAAGGGGAAGAATGTCGCCATTAGTAATTCCCTTCATGTTTTCATTTCATGAGGGTCTGCAAGTGTTTGTCTATTGGAAGTGGGTTTGTAGTAACATCTTCAAATGTTGAGGGAAATATAAATTTAGAAAGACAATGGGCTCAAGAAAGAAAATATCATTTGTGGAAGTATGTCATAAGAGATCAAGGTCTAGGAAGCAAGTTGAAGGGAGGAGGCAATGATACTTGGAAATGAAATTATTGCAACAATCATTTCAAGAGAACTTACTACTTTGCAAAAGCTCAATTGTTGGCCTTACTAGGTTGTGGAATTGGAGCATGTGCAAATGTGTCTTTATCTAAGAGGAAATGAATGGAAAAAGAGGCCAATGTTGGTGTGGCAATGGTGGTTGCATCATCTAAAATAGGCAAGAATGAAGATCCCCTTTCATTATACAGGAAAACCAGAAACAAATTTCCTTTTGGGAGTTTTAGTGGGGGTGTGGGTCAAGAATCCAAAACAAAGGTAGTGGCATTTGGTCAAATGTACAAGATTTTTCAAAAAGAAAGACTAGAAGAGTTTGATATCACCATTGCATTCCTTTTCTATTTGAACTTAATATTCTTTAATGTTGCATGATCACTTTTATTTATTGATATGTATCGAGCTACAACTCAAGCTGCTCCATCATGGTATGTGCCTCCTAGGTTAGAGAAGCTTAGAACCACAATGTTGACTAAGAAAAAGAAAGAGGTGGAAAAAATGCTTGAGCCTATTAAATTAGCATGGGCAACATCTGGAATGAGTATTATTTCTAATGGATGGAAAAATCCTACACAACATCCATTCATCAACTATGGCGTCTTTCTTGAATGGACCAATTTTCTTGAAATGAGTGGATGCAATTGGACAATACAAGGATTCACAATATATTGGAGAGTTCTTCATTAACGTTATTGAAGATGTAGGTGTTGATTCTTGCATGAAAATTGTTACAGACAATGCACCTATTTGCAAGATTGTTGGCATGATTGTGGAAGCTAAATATCCATAAGTATTTTAGATAATTTGCATTGTCCATTCCTTGAATTTAGCACTTCAAACTCTTGCTTTTGATGTGCCTTGGATTGGGAATATTATTGAGGATGTACGACATATCTGCAACTTTGTACAAAATCATATGAATTCCCTCACAATGTACAAGGAGTACACCCACATATCATTGTTGAATATTGTAGATACATCGTTTTCCTCTTCATTCATCATGTTGAATAGGTTGAGGGAGTTCATGAATCCTCTTGGGGCCATGTTTATTTTAGTGTTTTGGTCATTTTGGAGAAATATAGATCAAGCAACCTCAATAATAGTCAAGTACATAGTGCTAGATGATGCTTCATGGGAGAGGGTAGATCTCATTATTCAGATCATGGACCCTATCATTTCTTTTCTATGATTTCCAAATAAAAACCAACCCATCATAGGTGAGGTTTATGAGGGATGGGATTTCATGATTGAGTTCGTAAGGAACATTATTTTGCAGAGTGAGTGCCCTGGATAATCAAAGGCCTTCTTTTCCACCATACATGTTATTCTTGTGAGCAAATGGGACATTAATTATACAATTTGGAATTGTTTGGATAACTTACTCAACCCAAAATAATACAACCATGAGTGGCTAAATGGTGGAACTTCCAACAGTTTCCCTCCTCACATGGATGGTGAAAATTCATAGGGGAGGAAGGATGCATTGAAGTGGATATTTCATGATAGAGCATCCCTTGCTAAGGTGTAGGATTTCCTTTACAAAATTTTCGACTCACACTAGGTGATTTGTAGGCAAGGATGTGATTAGAGACAGGGGGACTAAGAAACCTTATTTTTGGTGGGAAATTCATGGGGAAGCAAGCCCTCCTCTACAATAGTTAGACATGAGGTTCCTCTCTCAGGTGACTTCATCATATTGATGCTAGAGGAATTGGAGTACATATGGAGATTTGTATAGTGTTAAGAAGAGTAGGCTTCAACAGCCCATCGCAAAGACAATCGTGTATGTGAACACTAACGTTTCTCTTATTTACATGTAGAGGGATGAGTGTTTGAAGGGAAAGATGAAGATTTCAGATGCCTTTCCTAATGATATGTGTTTGGAAAACAATGTTGAGTTGGCATTGCCCAACTTGGATCTTAATGACCCGGTGCTAGAGCCTGTCACTTTTGATGATGGTGATACTCTCGAGGGGTCATCATCCACACTAGTTGTAACACCCTCCTCCCACACTTACCCAAGATTACCGGTCCACCAAGGTAAACATGTGATGAAGAGTTACTATAATATAATTCAACACCTTAAGTATAGTTAAGGAAGTGGAACCAACAAACCAAAACTTTATAGACATCCCTTAGGTGCTACAAGACCCCTACGACCTAACCAAACATTGTAGGTGCCCAACCCATGAGTTAACTTATCTTTTCACTAACATAGGCTCTCAGCCACTCCCCTGACAATGAGAGGCAATGGGTCAAACTCCCTAGTCCCTCTCACGTGTTTGCATCCCAACGAATGTAGGATTTTTCACTGAATTGTGTGCAAGCAAGCCTGACGTTTGAGCCACTTTTTTAGGGCTACGATCAAGGCCTCTTACCAAAAATTAACAAAACTCTCAAAGATGATAAATAGTAAGGTTACAAGGCCTATGAAGAAGAACTTAAACAATGAACTAACCTGACTCATCCTAACCATGCCAGACATTTTTTCAAACACATTATGAACATGTAATGTACATGTCATAAATACATATTTGAACATATGGGCTTCTTACTTATTTGAGATTTGTCAAGAAGGTATGATGCCCTATCATAATAAATCCATTATCATCTATTAGGTCATACGTTCAATAACCATTCACTTACTAATTGAAACATGATGAAAGCCATAACTAGAGTCTACCATAAAACCATGCTTATAGCCAACATATAACCAGAATAATAACAATGATAGAACAACCATCAAAGCCACATAATGACAAACATAAATATTCATGAAATACAAGAAGAAATGAGTTCTTATTAAAATATGCAATTCCAACCAAGTTAGAGATTGCCACGTACCACCCGACCATAGAGTGGCCTAAACAAAATCTTTCTTTCAGCTAATCAATGGTTTTACATATTCCAAGCATGAACATGAGACTCACAACAAAACCAACCAGTTAAGAGATTCCTAAGCTTGAAACCCTCATTTATACAACCAAGATTTAACGTGTATCCCAACATTACTGGTTAATGGGTTCTTAGGCCCAAATGAAGAAACATACAATACACACTTTATCATAATCCCAGAATTACCAGTCAAACAATTACAAGGCCTAAACAAGCATGGATGCCTCCAGAGCTTTTCACCAATACTTGGAGGAATTTTCTCATCCCCACCCTCAAGATTTACTATGTATCCGGCTATTACTGATCAATCGATTGCTCAACCTTTTGGAATTTTCTTGACACCACCTCACCGAGTTCCAAAACCATCTGACAATCCATCTCAACCAAATGAAAAAACTCCATCACACCATGGCTAACTGGAAAGGGAAAGGTAATATTAAAATGATTTTCACCCCTTGCAACACCCATGCCAATGATAAGAACAAAACCAAATATAGACACGCATGTACAATGCATGCCATAAGTAGCAAGGAAATAATACATGCAACTCAATACATGCACGTAATCTTGGTGTAGGCACTTGATCTAACTCTTCCTTTCTTGATCTTTTCTTCGCTTTCCTCTTTTTCCTTCCTTTTCATCCCTTTCTCGAAAGCTAGAGCTCTCAAATAATTCTCTAAGTGTGAAAGAGTATGAGAGAGTAGAGAGAATAGAGAGAGAGAGCTCCAAAACTCAATTGGGAATAGTTAATGATGGAAAAAGATATGAACTGATCTTCAGAAGATTTCTAATTAATGAGGCCTCTATTTTCTTCAATTTCCATTATTTTCCTTCAATTTCCTCCTCACATGTAACCTATGACCCTTCACCTTACTTTTTTCCTAATTTCCTTTATTTTCATAAACAAAATGTCAATTAATGTCTCTTTCCTTAGCAAATCCTTTATCATTTCCTTTTACAATTTCCCCTTCGCCATAATAAACCAAATGAACACCCACTAGGATGTTTTTACCAACATTCATCTTCGAATATGTATCCCATGACCTTCATATTATTTTTCCTTTATTAACTTTATTACATGAAATTTTAACTTGGGGATGTTACAAACCTCTCTCCCTTAGGGGAACACCATCCTCGGTGTTCTATGACACCGATGAATAACAAGGCCACTAAAAATCAAAACATATTTCTTATGGAACTTTATAACTTAGATCGATGCAATATTTACAATGATCCACCTACTAAAAATAAAACCAACATGACAACATAACAACATGACACCCATACCACTTATTGGAGCTTTATAGCATAGCTCATTGCAGTATTTATAATAACAACCATACATAAATATGTACACATACAAAAAATCATTTTCTTTCACCAACAAATAATGAAGTATACATAGCCCACATCTAATCAACCATCTCCCATGTAGCTTCATTGGGCCCAAAGTGCTTACACTGCACTTTAACTTGCTTGATTTTTCAATTCTAAAGCATGAGCATCTTTCACTGCAATATGCACTGAGGTTCCAACTATTGTTCTCCTTCTAGATCTACCCGCAATACACATCAACCAATAACATGGTCAACATCAATCACATATCTTTTAAGTAATGAAACATGGAAAAAATCGTGGAATTTCACTGTCGAAGGTAGTACAAGTCTGTAGGCCACTGGTCTAGTCTTCTCAAGGATCTTGAAAGTCCCACAATATTGAGGTACCAACTTCGTACATGATCCAATCCTCAAGGAGATCTTCTTGGAATTGATGTTCAAGTACACATGCTCCCCAACACAAAACTCCTTGAATTCCCTGTGCTAATCTGCATAGCTCTTATGACTATCATGTGCTACCTTTAGATTCTTCTTGATAACTTGGATTTCTTGTTCGATCTCTACAAACATTTCCAATATAATAAACATCATATTCACTGGATCACTCCAACTAATGGGAGTATCACAAATCCTCCCATAGAGTGGCTCAAATGGACTCATCCTCAGTGACTCCTGATACCCGTTGTTGTAAGAAAACTCTACTAGTGTAAGGTATTCTTCCCATTTCCTTTGTTGATGCATAACATACATTCTCAACATGTCCTCCAAAATCCTATTGACCTTTTTTGTTTGTCCATATGTATGAAAATGGTAAGTTGTACTGAAGGCTAATTCTTTACCCAAACATGCAAAACTCCTTCGAAAACATAAAAGTGAACTTAACATATTTGCCTGATATAATCTTCTTTAGAACAACATGAAATCGCATTATCTCTGTTATGAAAAATTGTGCTACATCGCTACTTGAATCAATAGACTTCACTGGAATGAAATGTGTTACATTTGTCAACATGTCAACCATAACCATAATATAATCATGTTGTCTAGATGTCTTCAGAAAACCTGTATTGAAATCCATTGTAATGACCTTCGATTTCCACTCTACAATCAAAATTGGTTGTAGTAGATGACCTGACTTCTTACACTCTTCTTTTACTTGTTGACAATCCAAACATCTAGCCATAAACTTTGCCACTTCCTCCTTCAAATTCAACCAATAGTAGAACTTATTCACCACTATCAATGGCTTCCAATATCACGGATAGCCTAAATATAGCTTAACGTGAAATTATCTGAAGATAAGCTTCTTGAGTTCACTATTGTCTGACACGTAGATCTTGTCCCTAAATTTGACCAAACCATCCAATGTGACATAATAGTCCACATATTAATCACCTGTACCATGTTGTTGTAACCTATGCCTAAGCTCCTGATAGGTGTCATCCTGTTTCCCTACTATAGTATCCAATCATGTAAATCTGTCGCATATCAACTCATAGTTTATATATGATTTATGTGTACTCTTTTGCTAAGAGCATCTGCAACAATGTTCTACTTTCCCTTAACGTATTTGATCTCAAAGTGAAACTCAGTGATCGGGGCCAAGCATCTAGCTTGCTTGGCATTCAAATTTGGTTGGTGAAATAGGTATCTCAATCCACTATGGTCATTCATCAATACAGACCTCCTGCCAAGAAGATAGTGCCTCCACATCTTCAATGCATGGATGATTATTTCGAACTCAAGATCATTTGTAACATAATTTTAACACCCTCCTCCCACATTTACCCAATTTAACCAGTCCACTCACGTAAACATGTGGCGAAAGGCTACTATGATGTGATTCAACTTTCCATGTATAGTTAAGGAAGTGGAATTGACAAAACCAAACATAGCAGACCTTCCACACATGCTACAAAACCCTCAAGAGGTAACCAACCATTCCAGGTGACTAACCCATGAGACAAATTGAAATTTCATCGATATGGAAACCAATCCACTCCCATGACAATCCATACATGCGACTAAGGCATTCCGGTCTCTCCCATGACTATGGTATTTTTCAGATATTTATGAGCGAGGGACCAATTCCATGCCACTTTTTCAGGGCCAAGACTTAGGCCATTGACCAGAAGTTCATGAAACCTTCAGAAATGATAAATAACAATGGAATAAGGCTACTAATGCACTTAACCTTACAATTTCTTGATCTGACCCCTACTAACCATGACAGGCATTTCGCCAAACATGTCACAAATATGTAACCTATAGGTCATAACAATAGATTTAAGCATAGGGGTCTCATACTTATCTAAGATTCATAAAGAAACACTGTTTACCTATCACAATAGATACATTATCATCTATTAGGTTATATATTCCTTGTACATCCACTTTTTAATCAAAATGATGAGAGCCATACATCAAGTCTGTCATAAAACATCAAGTCTATCATAACTAACATATAGCCAACAGAAATAATGATGATGCAACAACCATAAAAATCACATATGAACTAGTATATTTACACATTAAATACCAGGGAGAATGAGCTCCTATTAATGGATACATAAGCCAACCAGTTGCGAGACTTCCGCGAACCACCCGACCATAGATTAGTTGAACCAAATATTTCTTTCAGTGAATCACCCTTATGACAGATTCCAAGCATCATTGTGGGACTCATAACAAAACCAACCATGGATTTTTGAGGCTAAGCCACCTCAACCCTCATCAATAAAACTAGGATTTACTACAATTCCCATTGGATCACTATGCCCTAAGCAAGCATGGATTCCTCTAGATCTCTTCGCCTAAATGACGAGGAATTTGTTCATCTAAACCTCTTGTGTTTGCCATGTATGTCGCCATTATAGGTCCAACAATGCCTAGGCCTATGAAGTCTCCACCCTCTGGGATTTACCATATATCCATCTGTTACCGATTAATGGATTCCTAAGCCCAATCAAGGTATTCACTACTACGTTTTATGTGTATCTTGCCATTTACGGGTCAAGGGATTCCTAGGCTCAATCGAAGTGTTCACATCTAGAATTTACCATATATTCCATCCTGAGATTTCTATTGTTTCTGAATTATCCTGAGACTGCTCAACTGAAATTTGAATCCATCTAGAAATCCATCTCAACCAAATACAAGAGAACCCACCACACCATAGCTATCTACAAATGGCAAGAAAATTTTGAAGAACATTGTCACACATGTCAAACCCCATGCCAATGATAACAAGAGAACCAAGAACACATGTGCATAACCATGCATGCCAAAACTAGCAAGGAAATAATATATGAAACTCGATACCTGTAAGTAATATTGTTGTAGCTACTTGATCCTGCCCTTCTTTTTTTGATCTTTTCTTCCTCTTTACCTTATTTCCTTCATCCAATGATGAAGTGCTAAAATAAAATTCTAAGTGTCCAAGAGAAAGAAAGAGAGAGTAGAAGAGATCTCCAAAATGGAACTGGAAAAAAAATGTACCAACTGATCCTGAGAAGCATTTTTATTAATTTGGCCTTTATTTTCTTCAATTTTCCATTATTTTCCTTCATTTTCCTCTTCACATGCAACCTATGTCCTTTGACCTTCCTTTTCTCCTAATTTATGTTATTTTCATAAATAAAATGCCAATTAATGCCTCATGAATTTCTAAAGCCTTTTCCATTTCCTTTTTCAATTCCCCTTATCCATAATAAACCAAATGAATGCCCACACAAGGATGTTTTTCCCAACACATAGGCTGGAATACGTGTCGCATGACCTTGGTTATTATTTTTCCTTTATTAACTTATTACATGATTGTTTGACTAGGGTTGTCTTAATAATTCTGCTCGTGCTCATTCAATTCCCTCGATTCATATCACACTACATATCCTTCGTGTATTAGAACCCCACTAAGTCCCTTGTTGTAGGCATGTCTACACACCACAAAATCTTTATTTGAGTCTATAATCTTGAGAACTGGAGCATTTGTCAACAAATTCTTCAACTGCACAAAACTTTCTACATATTCCTCTACCAATTGAAATTTATTTCCTTTATTCTACAATGATGTAATGGGATAGGATATCCATGAGAAGTTCCCCATCAACCTCCTATAATAACATGCTTGTCCCATAAATGACTTGACCTCATCCACATTCCAAGGAGCTTCCCATTCCATGATAACTCTTATCTTTTCTAGATCCACCGTTATGCCTTCCTTGGAAACCACATGTCCCAAGTAATTTACCTCTAAAAGAAACTACATTTACTAAGCTTGGAATACAACTGATGATCTCTTAACAATATCAATACTATTTAGAAGTGCTCTACATTATCTTCCTCATTGTTAGAATATATCAATATATCATCAATCAATACAATAACAAACTTGTCCACATAAGGATGCCACTCACTATTCATCAAGAACATGAAAGTAGATGGAACATTAGTCAAACTAATAGGAACCAAAAAAAATTCATAATGCTCATACCTAGTGTACAAAGCAGTCCTTTGGATTTCCTCTTATTCAATGCATACCTGATTATATACTGATCTCAAATTAGTCTTCAAGAACACAATTGCTCCCTTCAAATGGTCAAATAAGTCATCAATCCTTGCCAACGGATACCTGTTATTTATCATCACTGTGTTCAACTACTTATAATCAATACACAACCTAAGAGTACCATTCTTCTTGTTCAAAGACAACATCAGTGTGGCCCCCGATGATACACTGGGCCTAATGTACCCTTTGTGATGCATTTCCTTTGACAACAGCTTCAATTCCACTAGCCATGGAGTGCTCATCCTGTATAGTTCCTTTGATGTTGTTGTTTCCCCTCGTACCAGCTTAATAAAAAATTCCACTTCCCTATGAGGTGGCAATTCTAAAATCTCTACTGGGAATAAATCTTGGAACGACTACAAAACCAAATATTTCTTGAAGATTTTCACATCCTTAGCATCTTCACCTTTATCACTCGAAATATGTATTGCAAACAATACACATCCTTTTCAGTGACTACACTTGGTCTTCATAGCTATAACCATTCTAATTGGTGTTGCCTTCTTCTTAACCTACAAGATTCTATGTTCTCCATTTTCATCCAAGCACTCAATGGCCTTTTCATAACAATCTAATTTGGTCTTGTGAAGTTACATCCAATCTATACCTAGAAAAATATTGTATGCCCCCAATGGAAGTACATTTATATGCACTAATGTAGGCATATTGTTGAACTCAAATGCACAAGAACTTACCCAATGGCGAACTCTTCTATTAGTATATGTAGCCAACTGCACTAACCTGTAATCTATAATTGCACTCATAAATTGTAAGCAACGTAACCTTCAAACATGTAAATAACCTAACCTACAAACTTGCAAACTTTCAAACCTATAAATAACCTGTAAACAACCAAACTTGCACACATGTAAACCTGCAAACCTACAAACAAAAAAACCTACGAACCTAGAAACCTACAAACATGTAAACCTGCAAACCTACAAACCTGAAAACCTAAAAACTTGAAAACCTGAGGCCTTCTTCACTTTAGTGGAGACTTTCTCTTAACTTTGTCTGCCGCTTTCAAAACATGTTGAGACTCCATCTTACACTTCCATTGCTCATAAGAATGTCTCAACTTTTCGATGGCTTCCTGAAACCATATAGGGTCATCAAACTTAGTCTTGTTTTTGAACTCTAGTGACAACCCACTTACAAATCTCTGAATCTTCACTTTATCCTCCTTAATATAAGGCACATACCTCAACAACTCCAAGAATCTGATAGTATACTCATCAATGGTCATAGACCCCATCTTCAATTCATAGAACTGCTTCACCATGTCATCGTAGTATCTCTCATATAGATACTTCTTCTTGATAAATCTTTCAAACTCCCTCAAAGTCAAATCCTCTTCCTGAATGCCTTTGACATTCATCACGTCTTCCCACCAAATGTATTCTTTACTTTTAAAACTAAAGGTAGCTATCATGTCCCCTTGAATAGTCATGTAATCTGAAAAACTTATTCATCCCAAGAAACCAATCTTATGCATCCTATGACATCTTCATTTATCCATCAATTTTAGGTGGATTGAATTTCTTCAACTCATCTAGAAAACATCCCATGCAACTCCTCTGATAAGGATGATAGTGATGATGACCATGGTACCTATCCAAATGAGAACTAGAACAAGGTCTATGCCGACTGCCTCTCCTATTAGGTGTATCCAAGAATCTTCCATCCTTGATAGTATCATCCCTGTTTGACATGTGCCCATCATGAGGTATGCTACCATATGCTCCATTAGTCCTATCCTCCAGTCCATGACTAATGGTAAGTAGTCCCTATCTCTACAATTATGAAAAGTTCTGAAGAATAACTGCATTGACCTTTTTTTTCTCCTGCCCCCTGGAAAGTCTCTGTTGTGACTGAATGATTTTGTCATTACCTTCTTTGCAACTTCTTATTTCTACCTTCAAAATTCTCAAATTGTTCGCCATGTGAGGGGAGTACTCATCACCATACTACTAATATGATCTACATGAATAATCTCTTGAACTATAGTCCACAATTTTTCTAGTCATATTTAATCCTCTTCTTCCTACAAGTATATCATGTCAACTAAAGCTAAATATAAACATAACCAACATACCTCAGTATGGCTCAGGGGAGGATATCTTGTCTACAAGATCAATCTAGATTAGTATAATACATGTATAATCATAATCATAACAATATATATAAATAATCTCAATAATCATCCCAGTTACCATGCATGATGCCACAACTATAACACTAACTAGACACAATGCATGCATAATAGCATATAGACAGTCACATTTATAACGAAGTTATATATCACCAACATTCTTTCACAATAAGTGAATCCCAATAACAACATCATCAACTTCTATATTATAACACAACTATAACAATGACCATCACCATACATACACATCAAGCACATGTACAACTCGCATGCATGGATGATAGCACATTATGCTCATCGAGCCCAAGGGTTGAACCATGCTCTGATACAAATTTGTAATGCCCTCCTCCCACACTCACCCAAGCTTACCGGTCCACCAAGGTAAATATGTGATGAAGAGTTACTATGATATGATTCAACTCCCTAAGTAAAATTAAGGAAGTGGAACCAACCAGCTGAAACTTTACAGACCTCCTTCGGGTTCTAAAGACCCCTAAGAGCTAACCAACCACCCCAGGTGCCCAATTCCTGAGTTAACTTCACTTTTAACTAACCTTGGCTCTTAGTCACTCCCTTGAAAAGGCACACCAATAGTTGAGACCCCCTAGTAGCTCTCATGAGCTTGCATCCCAATGAATGCAGCCCTTTTGACTCAGTATTGTGCCAGTGACCCCAAGATTTGAGACACTCTTTCAGGGTTAGGTCGCAAGCCTCTACCTAGAACTTAGTGAAACTCTTAGATATGATAAATAATAAGGTGACAAGTCCTATAAATAATAACTTGATAAAGGAACTAACCTAACTTATCTTAATCATTATAGGAATTTCGTCAAAAACATCATGAACATGTAATGCACAGGTCATAAATATACATATTAACAATTGGGCCCCATACTTATCTGAGATTAATCAAGAAAGTTTGATTCCCTCTCACAATAGATACATTATCATCTATTAAATAATACATTAGTCATTCACTTACCCACATCTATGCAACCAAGCTTTACGTGTATCCCACCATTACTCATCAAGGGATTCCTAGGCCCAAACTAAGAAACATACACTATAGGCTTTACTGCAATCCTACCACTAACGATAAAGGGATTACTAGGCCTAAACAAACATGGATGCCTCCATATTTCTTCACCAATACCTTGAGGACTTTTCTTGTCTCCACCCTCAAGCTTTACAGTGTATCTTTCCATTACCAGTCAAGGGATTCCTGGGCCTTTGAGAATTTTCTTGAGACCACCTCACTCGGTTCCAAAACCATTGAGCAATCTAGCTCTGCCAAATGAAAGAACCTATTAAAATTGGAAACTAGGGCCAAACCCCACCTTTGGAAAACTCATTTGATGGACATGATGATTTCACTAAATTCCTATTTTCGAGAGGACCAAAATTGATATAAAGATCATCTCATTTGGGTAAGTAGAACTGTAATTTTGAACTTATTCCCACACATGCGCAAATTGTTCAGGTTAGCAACATCATTATGTAGGTTCATCAAGCCCAATTGACATGACTGTTCACCCTCAACAACTTGCATAAATAGAAGTGGTGTCTCACCTCATTTGGCTTCATCATCACTCACACATTCTCTCTCCTTCTCTCATTGGTTCATACAACATTAGGAATTTTCTCTCTCTCCCATGTGTGGCACAAGGGGGTCAAATTATAAGACAAAATTGCAGGGCTGAAAATCTCAAAAAATTATGCAGTTGGACCAATGTTAAATTTAAATTTTTGGGCATCCTTTGACTTCAATATTCAAGGTGGATTTTTGTCTCAATAGGGCACATTACTAGGCACAATAATGGACACAAAAGGAGGACTTTGACCTGCATTGACCACAAGCCTATTTGACTATAGATTTTAAGAATTTTTGGGGCTAAATTTGACCATTTTTGGAGGCTAAATTTGACTACCCTCGACTGTTTTTCAAAGAATAAGTTTGATTGTTGCGTTGACCATCTTTGAGTTTTTGGTTAGAGCTAATTTGACTATTATTGATAGGGATAATATTGTAGAACATTGACAGGATTGTTTTGATCTTATAGTGGGCAGTCGATTTTGACCTTTTAAACTCCCTCTCTCTTTTGAACATTTTATACAATAATAATAAAAATTTGATCAAAGCATTTTCACGACATTGGGCTTTTTCCCTGGCATCCGCCAAATCTGGTGTCCTCTTTTCTTGGCTTGTCTTCTGCATTTTGTTTCATGTTCTCTATACTATTACTATCAATGTAATTAATGGTTAATATGATTTCCATTGGAAAACTAAATTAAAATTTTCATTGGGTTGCTAAAGGAACATTGAAGTAATCATGTTAAGAATAGAACAAAACACTGGTATCTAAATTTAGCATGGTATTAGAGCAGAGGCGAAGGCAAAGGCCAAGAAAGAGAGAGAAAAGATATAACTAAGAGATATTTGTTGGTCAAGACTATTGATCTAGCCTCAATGGCTTCTACATCTTAATTTAAATATGAGGATAATCTCAACGAAAAATCTGAGTATCATGCATGGAAGATGAATTTGGACTTGACCTTCGAAGAGCATGATTCCATGGACTATGTGAAGGGAAGAGGGGTGGAGCCTCCTTCAAATGCACCTACTGTTGCAAAGAAAAAATACAAGAAAGGTGAGGTTAAAGCTAAAATAATTATTATAGACTCCATTCAAATTGCTTATATTTCTTATTTAGGAACAACTAAGGAGATGTATGATAAGCTGCTTGGGATGTTCAAAGTAAACAATGCAAATCAAATCCTCTTTCTCAAAGAACAAGTTGAAGGACTTCAAGATGGATATAGGAGATTCTATCCAATCTTACTTCATGAGGATCACTCAAATCAAGAATGACCTTATATCTTAGAGAACTTATTGTTGATAGGGAGCTCACTCTCATTCAACTTGGAGGTCTTCCAAGATCATGGGACGTGTTTAACACAACCATTCTTAACAATGACAATATTCCTAGTTTTGATGAAGTGTTGGCTAGATGCACTCAAGAAGAGATAAGGATGATGGAGAGAGACAAGCCCTCAAATGGCAGTGATCCCACTACCTTCTCCACTCATGCTAAGAGTAAGAATAATGTTGTTCCAAGAAAAAACGTTCAAGGATTCAAGCAAATATTGGATGAGGGAATAAAAGGAAGGTGCTACAATTGCAACAGGTTTGGACATTATGCTAGAAAGTGTCCTCATAAGAAGGACACTCCAAGGGATGATGACAACAATAACCACATCAATCTGAAAGGAAATGGAAATAAAATGAACAACATGTTCAATAATCAAGGAAAGAGGAATGTTCCCATTGGTTGAGATGGAAATGGTCAACCTCCTAAAAGAACAAGAAATTCCAAGTATGATGAAAGTAATGTTGTAGGGAAAAAAAAAGAATTTTATCTTATTTCTGCTTTATCTAGTGCCCCTCCTCTGGATACTTTGGATCATTGCTTTATTGATAGTGTAGCCTCAAGCCACTTGACTGGGTACCAGGAGTCGCTCTAAAATTTTGTTGAAAAGAAGACTAATTTTGAAATCATACTTGGAGATAATTACACCTATCTTGTGGAAGGAATATGTGTTATCACGCTTCACTTGAATAAATTTCAAACAAATTTTCTACAATACGTGTTGTATGTGCCTGATTTGAAGAAGAACCTCGTGTCCATTTTTGCAATGGAAGATAAAGGCTTCAAGATAGCATTAATTGATGGAAAGGTGTGTATTTTGAAAAGAAACCACAAAGATTCTTTACACTTTGATTTAGGGTTAAACGTCTCTATCAAGTTGGAGGAAGTTGTTTGGGAGCCTTGACTCGTGATACCTCTCTTCAATCTGAATTATGGCACCAAATATTTTCTTACCTTCATTACAAAGCCTTACATAGGGTAAGGAATATTTTTATTGGTATGCTTGAGTTCAACATGAAACATGAAGGAGTTTCTCAAGGTTTTGAACCTAGGAAAGTTAGAAGGGGACCATTCCCTTCAAGTGAAAGTCAAACTTCCAATATTATTCAATTGGCCCATTATGACTTCCTATAACGTCATTAGGAGGATATTCATATCATACATTTTTTGTAGATGTCTTCTCTCACAAAATATGGAATTACTTCTTGAAGAAGAAGGAAAAAGTGTTCAAATGATTTCATTTTTTCAAAGCCATGGTGGAAAATCAAACAAAAAAGAAGATCAAGATATTGAGGACTGATAATGGAGCTGAATATGAATTAAATGAAATCAACGTGTTTTGCAAAGAGGTTGGCATTAAGAGGGAGACAACCATTCCATACACTTTTGAGAAAAATGGTGTTGCTGAAAAGAAGAATTGAGTAATCATGGAAGCCACTCACGTTATGCTTCATTATCAAGGTCTACTGAAGTTATTATGGGGAAAAGATGCCAAAACTTTCGTGTTTGTTCAATATAGAAGCCCACATCAAGCACTACATTTCAAGATACCTAAAGAAGTTTTCACTTGTAAGAAACGTGATGTTTCTCATTTTATAATATTTGGTTTTCTCGTGTATTTTCATGTGCCTAAAGAGAAAGGAAACATGTTAGAAGCATCTTGGAAGAAAGGTATATTTGTAGGATATAATGAAAATTTCAGAGGCATATAGAATTTATGTGCTTGGACAAAGAGATGTGGAAATAAACCATGATGTCACCTTCAATGAAGATACTACCCTTTGGAAGGCTTGAGGTATCCCCATTCCAACAAAGAATAATAATGATTGTTTTGCAGAAAAAAAAGGATGAATCTCCTATAGATGAAGATATGCCTAATGTTGAATGTCCAATGGATGCCATTCATCCACCACCTAGTGATCCCTGTACCTTGAAAATACCTCCGTGGCTCAAGGATACTCTCAAAGATGCTGAGAGACATATTGCTCCAAGAGTGACATTCTGTGAAAGCTAGAAGTCGAAAAGGTATCAAGGGCACTTAGTTTCTATGAGCACTATTCTTCAATATCCATGTCGTTATAGCATTATTCAACACTCATGTAGTAATTATGCTTGTATATAGCCTTGGGAAGCCCTTCCGCATTCAGACTTGATCATATATATATATATATATATATATATATGTATGTAATTGTAATGTATTTATGTATATGTACATATGACATATACATATACATACAATATACATATATACATTATATCATATACATACATATACATATACATATACATATACATATACATATACATATACATATACATATACATATACATATACAATAACATATACATATACATACATATACATATACCATATATATTATATATATATATATTATATATATATATATATCCATACACGGCTCTATTGTTATAAAAGGGTGTGTACACGTGGGTACCGTAATATCAAACCTACGTACATAATTCAAAAGATGAAACCATTGTTTCCTTGTAGAGATGTTCATATTCCATTATATGACATTCTTTCACACATATTGAGGTGATATTTGAGGCTTGGGTTGAATGGATGTAGAGGAAGGCTTGTTGGCGTTGTAGATGGATCAGGTTATATTCTTCCATTCTTATTTACTGGTATCAATAAAAGAAGCTCTATCTTGTTCCTAAAATTTTTTGATCTCATGTTTGTATAATTTGTTTCTCACATACTATGATTTATATATCTATAATTGATGACCTAACATGTCTAATATGCACATTCTTTGAAAAAATTTCTATTTATTTTATCCTCTGGTTTTTGTTGCGGGTTTGAATGTATTGGAGGAATCAGAGGGTTTAGACCCTACGGGATCTACATCATACGTAGGACCTCTAGGTATTGTTCCTCAACCCACTTTACTAGTTTTCGTAGTGTTCTTGCTTCAATGCATGCCTCTTGTTGATAATTTTCTTTTGCTCTGTTAAGGTTGTCAACCCTTACCTACGCGAGTTTTCTCTCGCTAACACATGTACATTCGAAGGAGCTGTAAAACAACAAGTATGGAAGGATGCGTGTTGTAACATGCATTTTGTTGCTTGTAGTATTCATTTTTAATTCAAGAACTTGAAAATATTCCAAAAATATAAAAGCAAGAGGAAGAAGTAATAATGACATAGCAGAAGACCCATAACATTGAAGAAACCTAAAACACAGAGGAGACATTGAAGAACAACGTAAAAACCCAAGTATGAGAGTAGCGAAGAGATGAAGAATAAACACACAGGAACCATTGGATCTAGAATATCAATGGACAAGATTTGTTCGCAATGAGCGGGCAGGATTAAGTCATAAGATAGAGCTAAGAAACTAACAGTGAAGATTCAATCTAAGCACTAGTGAAACGAGAAAGTCGGGAATCGATCTCCATCGTCAGATCTACAGATGGGTGAAATCGACGGATATTGGGTCAGAAGATGCACACTGGTTAACTCAAAAGCTGGACCCAAACTTTTGTAGGTTGAGAGTTTATAATTCCCATCGGGTCCGAAAAGGTGTTAAACCTCAGGTAATTGTTCCACCCAACACCGTTTTAGACCATCAGATCAAGCGGATCTAGATCAATGGTCACAAAAGCGTCAAGCTAATTTGGTTATCAGAAAAAGAGATCACCCGTTAGATCGAGGACAAGATCGACGGTGGAGAAAGGTCGCAACAAAGGAATTGGAAGGGTGGAACCAAAGAGGTTAAAGGTGCAACTTTAAGTTATTTGAAGTCCGGTTATAATCACATATCACATGTGAGAGGCAAAGGAGGCACGTAATGTCTTGATTCCATAATGTGATATTACGATAAAGGGAAGCATCAAGTAATGTGCGAGAACCAAGGAAAAGGTGAATAACCATAGTTATAGAGTGGATTTGGTTATATATGTGTAGAATTAAAGATTGGGTGGAGTTTAATGAAGGGCTAAGTATAGAGTCCTGATTGAAGAATTAACGAAGGATTAATGAAATATTAAACTAAGGTATATGAAGAATTATAAGTGTTTTATAATTCTGGCGGGTCCACCATATCACAAATTGTTAAGGTTTGGGTATATGGGTTTCGCCAATTGTGATTTGCAATAGGCTGGACCCGATATTACATATATTATGTCTAATTTTCCCATTGCATCCATTATGTTGCATATCGTTAAGTTTTGGATTAATACACCAATTAAAAGCCGTTTGTGATTTCCAATGGAAAGTCAGTGGAGCATTGAATGGGAAGACTCGATGGATTTATGAGGCAAAATTAATTCTTTTTGAGTTCCATATTAATCAAAGGTTTGCTTTGATTTTGCTGTGTAAAGGGAAAAATCAGTGTTAGGGGGGGATTTAGAGGAAGGTAATTCATGTGGTTCTTTTGTGTTTTTCCCAATATAATCAAGCATGATATATACGTAAGCCCCAGTCTACGTGAAAGTAAAAGTTTAATGTAGATAATTTTGGCTAAAGTGAATCAATCATTACTGAAGCATCTACAAAGGAAATCAAGGGCTGTTTAATAGAGTCGAAAAGCCAACAGTTATTTGTCATCTTCTAAGTTCAGTTATTTTCTGTTATTTCATGTTCTTTGAGGTGTCTTTTAAGCTCTATGTAATATTTTGTAATAGTTTTTACTTCATATATTTAGGTAAACAGTTTAGTAGTTTGATAGTTTCAATGATCAACAATTGTTTCATAATGTATAAGAAGAGTAAAATTTAGAGAGAAGGGCTTGTTGTTCAATTTTTGGAGAACCCAAAGGCTAGGCCACTGTATTCCTGATATAACTATTGATATACGAAAGAATAAGAAGTTTCCATGAATTTTTGGGTATAATTTTCTAATTTCTCTATTTTGTATCATGTTATGTTTTCTTCTTTCAAGTATAGTAATGAAGCTTCAATTCTTCATTTGCTTATGTAGATAAAGTTAAAGTTCCTTAAAAGAGCACTCTTATACTTGAATTTTTCACCTCCCATTCTACATTATAGATAGTAGTTTCTGTGAAAGACGAGGATATTATCTTTAACTTCTACATGGGTCATAGATAGTACGTTTTGTGTTAAACAACATATTGTCTATGATTCAGTTCTCATCTTCATAATTCTTCTAAGTCACAGATAGTAGTTTCTGTGAAATATCAAGATATTATCTTTAACTTTTCAAAGTGTCATAGTTAATAGATTCTATTTAAAGCAGCATATTGTCTCTCACTTATTGCTTCTTCATTTATCATTTATATTCAGCAAGTAAATGGAATTTTGATATTTTCAGGTTACATATATATTAAGAGTTAAAAACCAAGTTTTCCAGGTCCTTCATTTGAGAACACAAGATATGATCAATTGACAGTAATTACAATCGTTAATGTCTTAAGAACAATTTCTACACAGCCAGGAAATTGGTTTCTTAAGGTACAACATTAATTGTCGTCTTTGCTGGGCAGAGAAGACAAGAATACTTTTCCCTAGGTTTTCACTATTTTCCTCTGGTTGTTCAATGGGGAGAAAATATTTGGCTGTTTTCAATCAAAGCAATAACTTGGGCTTCAAGAAGACCCCATACAAGATCAGACACCTCACAATAGAAGGTTCAAGTTCTTTTAAATAATGAAAGGCTAGTTTCTAGGAGGGTTGGAAAGTCTAAGATCCCAATTACACCAATTCCTGCATTGTACGCATCACCCAACAACTTATACAAACAATCATTTGATAAAGAGTCATATTTTTCATCATCTTCATTTAAGGAACCTAACTGTCAAGAGCAATCTTTAGAGTCCATTACTTTTCATTTACCTGCTATAATTATTCAACCTGAACCAACAACCACATTACCACCTCTGCACACACCATTTACTTATAAGTTAGGTTATGCATTTGTTGGTAATCAAGGTTCAATAAACATGGCATTACCTGCATTCTTGATGAATAGGTATGCACCTCTTCAATTGCCACAATAGTTAAATCAAATGCCACAGGAATACCTCAAGATTGTTCCTCATTTTACAGGGGAAGATGAACAAACTGCAGAGAATCATGTGTTAGTATTTTGCAATTTTGTAGGAAACCAAAATGTTGAACATGTAGATGTTGTTCTAATACTTTTTGTTCAATCCTTGGATGGAAACCAAGGAAATGGTTTAAAGGACTTCCCAGTAATTCTATTCCTTATTTGGAAGATATGGAATGTTTATTCACTCATAAATGGGGAGAAAAAAAGACCATGGGTATTCATTAACAGAGTTTAATGCCATAAAGAAGAAGTCTGATAAAACTGTGGCTAAATTTGTTAAAAGATTTAACAAATTGTACAATAGTCTTCCAGTGGAGATAAAGCTTCTTCCTGCTGGTGCAAAAAAAACTTTTGGAGGGGCTTTTAAATCAAATTTTGGATTCACATTAATGGAAAGAAGATCTTCAACCCTTGACCAAATCCAAACAGATGCATTAGAGATAGAAGCAAATCTGGTGGCTATAGGAAAAGAACCAGAGACACAACATATCCAAGACAAGGGAAAGGTAAATATGGAATCCTCTCAAAGTCAAGCATTGGAGGATATGTGTAATGTAATTAAAACTTTGTCAAATAAGTTAAATAAATTAGAGTTAGAAAATAATAATTTTCACAAACAAACACAGTATAATAAGAACTTTAATCCCCAATATAGAAGACAACCTTTGCAAATCTTGCAGAGGGAAAGAAAAGATCAAAATCAGATTCAAGCACCATTATATATAGAAGCATATCTTGCTGAAGAATAGGAGCGAACTAAGGATCAAATTTCTACATTATATGCAGTAGATGAAGATGAACTTGATATCAAAGAAGAAGACTATGAATATGATGAAACATATGCCATTCATGATGAAAATAAAATTGATGAATATTGGAAGAAATTCTTTGATTTTATGCAGGCTGAACTACATAAGAAGTATGACTTGAGATCAAGGAAAAGATCAAGAAATAAAGAAAATGAAAGTGAGCAGCAAGTTTCAACTTCCTCACCAAAGGCGACTCCACAAGAATCTCAGCCTACAAAACAAGTGAATAAAGGAAAGCAGCAGCAAAATGCAAATGGAAAGACATGGATACTTCAAGGTGAGTCTTCTCAAGATCAAGTTGAAAAAACTCGTTTGGAGAAACTTGTTTCAATTCCTCAAGTAATTCCAGTCGTGAAAAAAGGTGAAGAGGAGAATGAAAGGATTGTTAAATAGGGTCACTTGTTTAGTCCTACTAAGGAGTTTGAAAAGGTAAGAATTCAAGTTCCTCTTATAGAATTGACAAGAATACCTATTTATCAAAAGGAGATTGCTGAGTTTGTTCAGTTGAAAGAAAATGAGATTATAAATGACACTGTAAATTTGTAGGAAGACAAACGAGTAGTGGTTTTTGGTCCACATGTTGAGGAAATAGGCTCGTCAATACCACGTTTTTATATTTCTTTATTGGTCCATGACCTCCTCTTACATAATTGTATGTTTGATTTGGGATCTTCATACAATCTTATGCCTTTGTCAGTAATGAAGAAACTAAATATACAAGTTACCAAACCCTATAGGGACTTGTATTCTTTTGATTCGAGCAAAGTCAAGTGTCTTGGGGTCATTAAGTATCTCGCAGTGTCACTATCTCAAATTCTAGCTAGAAGCTTGGTCATGGATGTAGTAGTAGCAAACATTCCTGTTAGATTTGGAATGCTCCTATCTAGGTCTTGAGGGTCTAAATTGGGTGGTGTTTTGAAGCTAGATTTTACGTATGTTGTTATACCAACTTTTGGTGTGGAAGAAAGGAGATTGTACAAAGAAACTAGATTTGTAAAAAACAATAACAAAAAATGGAGCAATTCACTTGTATATAGCTAGGAGAAGGATGACTTTGCTTGTTTCATGTTGCATGAGAATGCAGAGCTGGCTGAAGATAGTCAGAAGCAGCTTTCTTCAGCCAATGTAATTGCAGAGCTGCAAACTGAAGAAGTGTGGAATGTTTCTTTCATGGAGCTTATTCCAAGGAAGGAACATGTGCTGGTTTTATTCTAATTGCACATGAGAGTAATATGTTCCATTTTTCCTTTAAATTAGAGTTCGAGGCAACAAACAGTGTCGCATAATATGAGTCCTTGATTATTGCTTTACAAACAGCTAAACAGATGGGAGTCAAGTCAAATTCTACTTTTGGAGATTCGGAGCTGATTATTAAGCAAATAAAAGATCACTTCCAAACAAAGCACCCTAGGCTTAGGGCATACAGAAATGAGGTATGGGATTTGATTGAGAACGTTTTTGAAGCTTTTAATATTCAATTTATTCCTAGAGATGAGAATAGATTAGCAAATTCATTGGCTATGGCTGCTAGTACTTTCAAGCCTCTTATTAATCCAAGACTAAGATACGAGGTAGAGATGAGACACAGACCCTTTGTTCCTGATAATGTTAAGAATTGGCAATTTTTTAAGGATGATCAGCAGATTAAAGAGTTTTTTACTATGGTTAAATAATTTTAGGCCACAAAAATTGATTAGGATGAAGAAGAAACAACAAAAGTTGTAGAAGTCAGTGGTTTAAAAGAAACAATAGCTAATCAGAATATCTTTCAATTGAAACATAATATTATGCCAAAGGGACTTGTTCCCCTTCAAAGAATTTTTAATCCTAATGATGTGGCTATTGACTCAGGGAAAATTTCTTAGGAGGAACATATTCAGGATCAAAACATTAGAACTTAGGAGAATCCCAGGTTAGTAAAATTATTCAGTGGAGTTCCATCTAATTTTCAAGAAAGATATATTAAACTTTTCAAGAATTATGTTGATGTCTTTGCATGGTCCTATGAAGGTCTAAAAACCTATGATGTAAATGTTATTCAGTAGAAGATTCCCTTGAAGGAAGGAATTAAACCCTAGAAACAAAATCTTAGATAGATAAATCCGTTGCTTCTACCATCAATTGAAAAGGAGGTCAAAAAATTGCTTGGTGCCAAAATAGTAGTTCTAGTCAGGTTTTCTGATTGGGTGGCTAATTTAGTGCTTGTGAGAAAGAAAAATGAGAAATAAGGTTATGCGTGGACTTCAGAAATCTTAACAGGGCTTCTTTTGGAGATAATTATGCATTGCCTAAAATGGATCATGTGCTGTAAAAGGTAACTAGATATTTTAGAATGTCAATGCTAGATGAATTTTCCAATTATAACCAGGTGGCTGTGGATAAGGAGGATTAGAAGAAAATGATGTTCACAACTCCCTAGAGAACTTTTATGTATGCTTGAATGCTTTTCGGATTGATGAACGTAGGTGCTACATTTCAAAGGGCTATGGAAATTTCTTTTGTTGGAGATAAGTTTGTTGTAATATATTTGGGTGAAATTATTGTTTTCTCAAAGTCTGATGAAGAACATTTGGACCATTTGAAAATCACTTTTGACAAATGTAGAAAATTTGGACTTTCCTTAAATCCCAAGAAATCAATTTTCGCTATAGGAGAAGGTAAACTATTGGGGCATATTGTTTCAAGAGATGGACTGAATATAGATCCCGCCATAGTACAATTTGTGCAAAAAATACCATTTCCTAGGAGTAAAAAGGATATTCAAAAGTTTTTGGGAAGGATAAACTTTCTGAGAAGTTTTGTATCCAACTATGCAGAAATTGTAAAAGAAATTACTAATTTTCTAAAGAAGGAGAATGAAGTGAATTGGACCAAAGAAGCTAGAGAATCATTTTCCAGGATTAAAGAGGCATTAGAGGTATCTCCAATCTTAATCAACCCTGATTATCAAAAGCCTTTCCAAGTTTTTTCATTCGCATCATCAAGTTCAATAGTTGTTGTCTTACTGCAAAAGAATGATGAAGAGAAGGAGCAACCAATTGCATTCTTTAGTAATATTCTTAGGGATTCTGAGCTGAAATATAATATTCTTGAGAAACATGTGTATGCTTTGGTAAAAGCCCTGAAATATTTTAGAACTTATGTGCTGCAATCACAAATCATTGCTTATGTGCCAAATGATGTAGTGAAAGATGTATTAATACAAGGAGATGTAGAAGGCAGAAGAGGAAAATGGATAGCTAAGATCCAAGAATATGATTTGGACATAAAACCCACATAGTTGGTGAAAGGACAAGGATTGGAAAAAATGTTGAGAGAATCAAACTTTCAGGCATTGGGAATCAACTTGCTGGCACCTGTGGATGAAAAAGCAGCTGAAGAAAGTGAAGGAAAGCAAGATCTAGGTATGAAGATCAGGTATAAATTTTTGTGTTCAGAATGGTATAATCATATAATTCATTATTTGTGCTTTCTTTCCTGTCCCCAATCCTTAGATAAAACAAAGTATAGGGCACTAAAGATCAAGGCACAATCAAATATGATTGTGGAAGGAAGATTGTACTCGAAGGATCCTGTTGGAATTTTATTGTTATGTTTAATAGAGGATGAATTTAGAGAAACAATCAAATATTATCATGAGTATGTAGAGGATATTACAGTTGGAAAGTAGCTGCACACAAGATCCTTCAGGCAAGATTTTATTGGCCTACTTTATTTGGTGATACATATAAGTTTGTTAGAAGTTGTCAAAAGCATTAGCTTTTTGCCAAGAAAAAGAGATTAGCCCCTTTACCTCTGATTCCAATTTTCGTAGAGGAGCCGTCTAGACAATGGGGATTGGACTTTGTTGGAGAAATCAATCCACCTGCAAGTAAACAACACAAGTGGGTTCTCACAGCAACTGATTATTTCACCAAATGGGTAGAAGCTATGCCTGCTAAGAAAGAAAATGATCAGATAGTAGTGAAGTTCTTGGAGCAGAATATTTTCAGCAGGTTTGGATGCCCCATCAAAATTATAACAGACAATGCTCAAGTCTTCAATTCAAGTAATTTCATTGCTTTTTGTCACAAGTATAATGTTATTTTGTCCCATTCAACAGCTCACCATCCACAGGGAAATGGATTAGCTGAATCTACTAACAAAACTTTGATGAAGATCCTTAAGAAAACCATTGCAGAAAATAAAAAAGGTTGGGATTATAAGTTAAAGTTTTCTTTGTGGGCTGCTAGAGTAACTACAAGAAGAACTACGGGGAAATCAGCTTTTGAATTAGTGTATGGAACTCAGGCTTTGTTTCCAAGTCAACTTGTGAAGTCGGTGATTGCAATGATTCAGGAGGCGAAAGAAGAACCAAATTCTTTGATAAGAAGAATGAATAAAGTGGTGGAGCTAAGCGAGAATAGGGACAAAGTAAGAGACAACTTGATTATGTATCAATCCAAGATGAAAAATATTTTTGACAGAAAAGCTAAGGAAATTGATTTTAAAGTTGCAGATTTAGTATTGAGATGGGATACTAGAAGAGAAGATAAGGGTAAACATGGGAAGTTTGATCCTCTCTGGTATGGCCCTTTTAGAATTGATGAAGTAAGATCCAATAATACCTTCATTCTTGAGAATCTTGATGGTGAAACTCTACAGTTGCTTGTCAATGGGAAATACTTAAAGCATTACTTCTAGTTCTGAAGAATAAGTGTCATTTCATTGTAAATACCAGAGTGAAATCAGTGTACAAATGCCATAGAATTTAAATTTATGCAAAGAAATATATGACTCCATGCCTGAAGTGAAGGCACTAATCTGCAGTTCTTAGTGCTTTTGTGTCAAAAGCACTATCCCCAGGTGGAGCTAGATGTTGTAACATGGATTTTGTTAATTATAGTATTCATTTTTCATTCAAGAACTTGAAGATATTTTAAAAAGATAAAAGCAAGAGGAAGAAGTGATATGACATAGCGGAAGACCCAGAACATTGAAGAAACCCAAAACACAGAGGAGACATTGAAGAACAACGTAAAAACCCAAGTATGAGAGTAGCAAAGAGATGAAGAATAAACACATAGGAACCATTAGACCTAAAAGATCAATGAATGAGATTTGTTCGCGATGAGCAGCTAGTATTAAGTCATAAGATAGAGCTATGAAACGAACGGAGAAGATTCAATCTAAGCACTGGTGAAAGGAGAAATTCAGGAATCAATCTAGATCATTAGATCGATAGATGGGTGAAATCGACGGATATTGGGTCAGAAGATGTACGCTGCTTAATTCAAAAGCTGGACCATAACTTTTATAGGTTGAGTGTTTATAATTCCCTTCGGGTCTGAAAAGGCGTTAAACCTTGTGTAAGTGTTCCACCTGACACCATTTTGGACCATCCGATCAAGCAAATCTAGATCAATGGTCACAAAAGTGTCGAGATAGTTTGGTGATCGAAAAATACATTAGCCATCAGATCGAGGACAAGAATGATGGTGGAGAAGGGACGTGATAAAGGAATTCGAAGGGCGGAACTGAAGAGGTTATAGATGCAACTTTAGGTTATTTGAAGTACATTTGTAATCGCATATCGCATGTGAGAGGCAAAGGAGGCATGTAATGGCCTGATGTGATAATGTGATATTGCGATAAAGGGAAGCATCAAGTAATGTACGAGAACCAAGGAAAAGGAGAATAACCATAGTTATAGAGTGGATTTGGTTATATATATGCAGGATTAAGGATTGGGTGGAGTTTAATGAAGGGTTGAGTCCTGATTAAAGAATTAACGAAGGATTAATGAAATATTAAACTAAGGTTTATGAAGAATTATAAGTGTTATATAATGCTGGCGGGTCTGTCGTGTCACATATCATTAAGGTTTAGGTATATGGGTTCTGCCGATTGCGATTTGTGATAGGTCAGACCTGATATTACATATGTTATGTCTAATTTTCCCATCGCATCCATTATATCGTGTATCGTTAAGTTTTGGATTGATACACCAATTGAAAGCCAATTGCAATTTGCAATGGAAACCCAATGGAGCATTGAACAGGCAGATTTGATGGATTTATGAGGCAAAATTTATCCTTTTTGAGTTCCATATTAATCAAATGTTTGCGTTGATTTTGTTGTGTAAAGGGAAAAGTCAGTGTTAGAGAGGAATTTAAAAGAAGTTAGTTGGTGTGGTTCTTTTTTGTTTTGGCCAATATAAGTGTGCCTTATATATACATAAGCCACGGTCTACATACAAGTCAAAGTTTAATGCAATTAATTATGGCTAAAGCAGATCAATCATTATTAAAGCATCTATAGAGGAACTCAAGGGCTAATTAACATAGCTGAAAATCCAGCAGTTATTTGTCATCTTCTAAGCTTAGTTATTTTCTGTTATTTCATATTCTTCGAGGTGTCTTTTACCCTCTATGTGATATTTTGTAATCATTTTTACTTCAAATAGTTAGGTAAACAGTTTAGTAGTTTGACAATTCCAATGATAAGCAACTATTTCACAATGTATAAGAAGGGGAAAATTTACAGAGAAGTGGTTGTTGTTCAATTTTTGGAGAACCCGAAGACTAGGCCACTGTATTCATGATATAAATATTGATTTATGAAAGAATCAAAACTTTCCATGAACTATTCGATATAATTTTATAATTTCTCTGTCATGTATCATCTTATGTTTTCTTCTTTCAAGTATAGTAATGAAGCTGCAAGTCTTCGTTTGCTTATGTAGATAAAGTTAAAGTTGCTTAAAAGGGTGCTTCTATACTTGAAGTTTTCACCTCCCATTCTAAGTTACAGATAGTTGTTTCTGTGAAGGACCAGCATATTATATTTAACTTCTCCAAGGGTCACAGATAGTAGGTTCTGTGTTAAATAGCATATTGTCTATGATTCAATTCTCACCTTCATTATTATTCTAAGTTACAGATAGTAGTTTTTGTGGAAGATCAACATATTATCTTTAACTTTTCATGTCACAGTTAATAGATTTTGCGTAAAGCAGCATATTGTCTATGACTTCTTCCTTCTTCATTTATCATTTATGTTCAGCAAGTAATTGGCATTCTAAGATTTTCAGGTCACATATATATTAAGAGTTAAAAATCAAGTTTTCCATGTCCTTCATTTGAGAACACAACATATAATCAAGTGACAATAATTAGAATCATTAATATCTTAAGCACAATATCTACATAGCCAGGAAATTGGTTTCTTAAGATACAACACGATGAATGAGGAATATGAATCTATCATGAAAATTTATGTCTGGGATGTGGTGCTTCGACCCAAGGAAAATTCTATAATCACCTCAAAATGGTTATAAAAAATTAAACATGGAGCTGATGGGAGTGATAAAAAATATAAGGCGAGGTTTGTTGCTCGAGGCTTCTTTTAGAAACAAGGAGTGGAACATGATGAGATATTTGCACCAATTTCCCAATGTACTACTATTCCATTGATTATTGCTCTCGTTGCCTCTCAAGGATGGAACCTACATCAAATGGATGTCAAGGAAGTCTATTCGGAACAACCTCAGGGGTTCAAAGTACAAGATTCAAGGACACACATATGTAGGTGGAAGAAAGCCCTTTATGGGTTGAAGCAAGCCGCTAGGGCTTGGTATGATAGGATTGATAACTATCTTATGAAGTTGGAATTTACAAGGAGTGATGTTTATCCTAAATTATACTTCAACGCTAACAAGGACAAGCTTCTCATTTTGGTCCCTTATGTGGATGATCTCTTTCTGATAGGTATAGACCCTCTCATTTATCAATGTAGGCGGAAGTTGGCTTCTGAGTTCGAGATGAAGGACCTAGTTCTGATGCATTACCTCCTAGGCCTCGAGGTCTAGCAAAATCCAAGTGAGATTTTCCTTTCTCAAGGAAAGTACATTATGAAGCTACTCGAGAGATGAGGGATGGTGGATTGCAAGTCTATGTCTACTCTGATGGAAATCAACTTGAAGAAGCTATGTGGAAGTGCTTTTGGGCTTGAATTAGTAAAACCTCCTGAATATAGACAACTTCTGAGGGTGATTATGTTCTTGGTAAACTCCCATCCTAACATATTCTTTGTTGTTAATACATTGATTCAATTTACGGTCAAGCCTCATCACATACCTTAGGTTTCTACTAAGAATCTCTTGAGATAGCTTCATGGCACAATCAACTGTGGACTGAGATATAATTCCAAGATTTTGAAGCTACATGGATATATTGATGTTGACTATGTTGGTAGTGTATTGGATAAAGAGATCACATGAAGATGTTGTTTCTCATTAGGGCTTGATTCGATTTAATGGATGACAAGGAACTAGAAATCGGTTGCTTTAAGTACAGCCGAGGACAAATAAATTGTAGCTAGTATGGCTTGTTGTGAAGTTTTGGGGTTGAGGAAGCTCTTCTATGAGATAGTTGAGCATGTGCTAGATACCACCGTGATATACTGAAAAAACCAAAGTGGTATTTTCCTTTCATAGAATCCTGTGTTCCAAAACTACTCCAAGCACATTCATATAAAGTACCACCTTATATGGGATATGGTATAATGAGGAAGAATAAGTCTCCAACACATTAGGACTGATGAGCAGGTCACAAACGTCCTCACAAAGCCCTTAGGGAAGGTCAAATTCTTGGCCTTCTAAGAGAGAATTATAATTGTCAAAAGACCCTCCTCTAAGGATCCTGCTTGAGTTGGACTTGAGCTCCAGGAGCTCTTAGGGGCTTGGGTTACTTCTTGGAGGTATGAGTGACCATAGGGTGAGTGGTTGACCTTCCCTTATCGGTGTTATGTATAGGGTGAGGGGGCCATCCTCCCCTATGATACCCCATGATGACATGTGCATAGGGTGAGTGGTTTTCCTTCCCCTGCGATTGACATATGTATGTACAGTGAGTGGTTCACCTTCCTTTACGATTGACATATGCATAGGATGAGTGATTCACCTTCTCTTATGGTGTATGAGTAGGATGAGTGGTTCACCTTCTCCTGCTGATGACTCGGCATACATCCTACCGATGTAGTCTAGGACTCATGCAAACTACCTCTCATCTAGAAAACGAGTTTTGAAATGTCGATAGGGACCATAGCACTATTTTTGGACACATCATGTCCTATCGTACTCCCTATGTCAAGGATGCATGGTGTTCAACAACTTGATCTGGGATTAGGACTGGCATTTATTAGTGGAGAGTGGTAAGGTCTCGTGACTCACTCTCAATTAATTCCTCTTCATTATTCATGTCAGTGTTGAATAGATCACAGATGAGATGAGACACAAAGATGGTGCATGAAGACAAGATGGCATGATGATCAATAATTTGTAGGTGGAATTATCTCTAGTTGAGAGGGAGTGTTAAAATTGGAAACTAGAGGAAAATTCCACCTTGGCAAAACTCATTTGTTGGAGATGATGATTGAATTAAATTCCTCTTTTCGAGAGGACCAAACTTTATATAAAGATCATCTCATTTATACAATCATAAGTGTGATTTGAATTTATTCCCACACATGTGCAAATTATTTAGGTCAACCACATCATCATGTAGGCTCATGAAGCCCAATAGACATGACTCTTCACCCTCAATGACTTGTATAAATAAAATTGACCTCTCACCTCATTTGGCATCATCATCATTCACACTTTCTCTCTCTCTATCTCATTGGTTTGTACAACATTAGTCATTCTCTCTCTCCCACGTGTGGCACAAGGAGGTCGAATCAAAATTCGAGGGCCGAAAATGTTAGAAGATTTTGCAGTTTGATCAACATTAACTAACTTTCTGGGAATCCTTTCACTTCGATTTCCAAGGTGGATTTTTATATCAATGGGCCACATTACTAGGAACAAGAAATAAGGCAAAAGGAAGATTTGGAACTAAGTTGACGACAAGCCTATTTGACTACGGATTGACCAATTTTGATTATAGATTTTATGACTTTTTAGGGTTAACTTTGGCCATTGTTGGAGGCCGAATTTGACTACCTTTGACTAAGATTCAAAGGAGAAGTTTTACTAATGTGTTGACCATCTTTGAATTTTTGGTTAGGGTTGACTTGACTGCTATTGACTGGGATAATATTGCATAACATTGGCAGAGTTGTTTTGATCTTCTATTTGCAAGTCAATTTTTACTTTTTTTACTCTCTCTTTCTGCTCAACATTTGATATAATAATAAGAATATTTGATTAAATAGTTTTCCACACACTCGGGTTTTTCCTTGACATTTACCAAATCTAGTGTCATCTTGTCTTGGCTTGTCTTCTGCACTTTGTTTCATGTTCTATCTATTGTTACTATCAAGGTGATTAATTGTTAATGTGAATGCTATTGGAAAACTAAATTGAAATTGTCATCGGGATGCTAAAGGAACATTGAAGTAATTGTGCTAAGCATAGAACATACCATTATTATCTAAATTTAACAAAACCCTATCACACCATGGATTATGTGGAATTGGCAAGGCAAGGCTAAAACGGTTGTCACCTTCAACAAGATCCATGACAATGACAAGAAGAGAACCAAATACACACATGCATGTACCATTCATACAAAAACTATCAAGGGAATCATACATGCAACTCGATACCTGCAAGTAATCTTGTTGTATCCGCTTGATCCAACTCTTCCATGCTTGATCTTTGCTTCCCTTTACCTCCATGTCCTTCCTTTGGCTTCCTTTCTCCAAATATATAGTGCTCGAAGAATGCTCTAAGTGTGCAAGAGTATGAGAGAGTGGAAAGAATAAAGAGAGAGAGCAATAAAACTAAACTGACAAAAGCTAACACTGGAAAAAGTTGTGAACTAATCTTCAGAATCCTTTTTGTTAATGGAACCTCTATTTTCTTCAATTCCCATTATTTTCCTTCAATTTCCTCCGCACATGCAACCTGTGACTTTTCACCTTCATTTTCTTCTAATTTCCTTAATTTTCATAAATAAAACATCAATTTCCATTATTTTTCTTCAATTTCCTCTGCACATGCAACCTGTGACTTTTCATCTTCATTTTCTTCTAATTTCCTTAATTTTCATAAATAAAACATAAATGTCCATTATTTTCCTTCAATTTCCTCCACACATGCAACCTGTGACTTTTCACCTTCATTTTCTTCTAATTTCCTTAATTTTCATAAATACAACACCAATTAATGCCTCTTTCCTTTCCAAAGACTTTGCCATTGCTTTCGTCATTTTCCTCTTAACCATAATAAACCAAAGGAATAACCACCAAGATGTTTTTCCAAACATTTAGCATACGTGTACCATGATTTTGGTCTTAGTTTTCTTTTATTAACTTTATTACATGACATTTTAATTCAGGTTTGTTCCACTAGCAGATGTAGAGATTACATTAGATATAGAGGAGGATGATTAAATGAAGGAGAGAGATGGTTACCATTACAATGATGTTGATTTTGATGATGGTGATTGATGAGTTGCCTACTACCTTGTACTTTTTTTGTATTTGTTCTCTATATTTGCAATTAGCACTGGTACTACCTTTGTAACACATTTTGATTTTCATGAACTAATGAAAAAATTGTACTTTCTTGTCTTTTGGTTATTGGATCATTGATAAATCTATCACAATTTATTTGTATGCATAATGTTACATTGTACAACTTAAAAATTTTAAATTTACGCTATAGAATCTAGATCTATGTTTGAATTGGTATCATAATTAGAATTTGTTTAAGAAATATCTATATCGATATCTATATATATAATGTATCCTACATGTTTTGTTCTGGGGTATCTACATGCCATGTGTTGGACACTCGAATTTGTGTGCCCTGCATGTCTCGTGTCCCCATGTGAGATGACTTAGCTTCCAACTATATACAACAAGCTTTCATTCAACATATCAACACCAACCTTTAGGTTTTCCTACAAAGAGTTTATAATTTTGTGATATCACAGAAGAAAAATAAAAATAAAAGATGGATAAAACCAAAGAACGATGGAGGAAAGAAACAGGAAACCTAAATTTATTATTACAAGGACAATAATTCCAGAGGGAATTAATAATGAGATATGACATATATCCATAATAACTTTCAATAGCTTGCATATAATTTGCAAGAAAGAGGGGTAATGATAGTGATGGAAGTTGCACAAACCATGAGTGTGGCATAAAATCCAATCCCTCCATTGCATGGAAATAAGACCTTCAGAAGATGAACCATTTAGATGATTACAATTTCGTTTATATATATATATATATATTATTTAATATATATTATATATTATATTATATATAATATAGATGTTGGGTTATTAGGGCTTGACCCAGGTTCAGAAGAGTTATTAGCCAAACAAATCCCACACTATTGGCCCTTTCAACAACAGTCCTCGGAGCGCGGACTGAAGTCTCACCCAAGGTAGCAGGGGAGGTTGTTGGAACCAGGTTTCCACACCCTTGGGATGTCTTGATATGGTATGGATGGGGTTGCGAACTGCTTTGGGGCCTCACGCTACTCTGCACTGTTATTACACTTTTGCGCAGATCCACACCAACACGCTTTAGTTATTATGAGTTTATTATAGATCTACATTACTTCTTAGGGTCTTTAAGCAAAAATGTAATGATAATACCTAGTGCGTGCAAAAATATGCATAACTCAGAACATAAACAACAGATAGATTCGCGATAAAACACACAATCATTCAGAAATTCTTATCTTTATTGATTACTTTCCCAATACAACTACATCTTCCCTGTGCACTCAGTTGCAAGGGTTCGCGCACACAACTGTAGACTCTACTAGGACTCTATGCACACAACTGCAAAGCCTCTATCTATCTACCAACACCCTTGACCTAGACTTACAGATGCAAAGAGAATACTTCCATCATAAACCCATACCATTCAAGATCAAAACAAAGAAATACCTTCTAACCTTACAACCTTGCTCTATTTATACATTCCCATGGTCCGTGGACCATGGTCAGGCAAGCTCACTTTCTATTTTCTTAGATTATTTTTGGGTGGAAAACCCATTGACTTGACTCATTACAATTCGTGCTCCGCACATCTCACGGAGCCTTTTACCATACTATTACCAAAATTGTGGGCTTTGATCTCCAAAACCATTATGCGGGGCCTTTCCTGCCCAACAGTCCCCCAACACAATCATCGTGACTTGTCCCGAGTCACTCGGCTAGTGTGTTAAGCTTTGCGTGGAGGTCATTTAGCAACTTCTGTGCTTCGCTTACATTGGCAACAAAACCTTTGGCCATCTGCTATACCTATTCTACGCAAGCCACCAATGCATTAGTATCAGTGGTAGTCGCTTGTCCGGGTTCATATACTACCTGCATGTGTGCCACCTTTCGATCAATGGTGGTTGAAACCATGAATGCCTCATGTAGCCATGACTGGATGCATTCTTTACTCACTTATTCCTTTTGCTGAGCGGCATCAGCTTGTGTATTAAGGTCCTAGGCCTCCCTCATCTTGGCCAAGCTTTGCATAATAGCAGCCATCTGCTTGGTCCCCCTGACATTGTCATAGGCCTGTTGTAGTTCTCTTGCATCTATTTCCAACTATTGTAATGTTGGGTCTTCATGTAGTGAAGTGAGCGTAATCAGTGATTGATCAAACAAGACGGCACACTCCTGCATGGCCCATGCTATTGTTTCCCACTCAGATTAAATGGTACCTCTCCACTACTCTATGATCTCCAGTGGTGTAGAGGGCTGTGATTTCAGTTTCAGTTCAGCGATCTGCAAGTTGAGAGCCACCTGGATTCTCGTCGCTTTGTTCTTTGCTTCGCACAACCCACTAGCCAACTTGTGGATTCGTATGCTCACAGGAAAATCGTCCACAATCTCCAGCTATGGGGCACGACAACATGCTTCCCCCACAATTTTCTCCAGCTGCTAATTTTGTGTTACTGCTTCATCCCGCTGGAGGCTCAACTGTTCTACGTTAATTTTCTACTCACTAAGTACCTGTATTGTGTGTCCGTCCCTAACACGGAGCTCCATCATTGTACCATCCTAGATCTAGTATAAGCTTTCGTGGAGGACAGTATCCAAATTCAATCCAAGCCTCGTAAGTCAACCTACCACAGCTCTGTCCGCCTCATTCTTTACTGTCACTTCTCCTGTCAAAAGTGCAATAGCATTAGCCAGTTTGGCCTGTAGCAGCTGCTCAGTTGCTGACATACCCATATCTCCATGGGTAGCAACAAGTCCCGGCTGGGGGGCTATGCTCCCAATTCTTGTAGTTGCACGCAGGGCATCCCCAACACAGTCTACCACTCTGTCATGGCTTCATCGAGTGCTTCCCAGATTACATTAGATATAGAGGAGGAGGATGCAGCGAAGGAGAGAAATGGTTACCATTACAATGATGTTGATTTTTATGATTGTGATTGATGAGTTGCATACTACCTTGTACTTTTTTTGTATTTGTTCTCTATCTTTTCAATTAGCACTGCTACTACCTTTGTAACACATTTTGATTTTCATGAACCAATGAAAAAATTGTAGTTTCTTGTCTTTTGGTTATTGGATCATTGATAAATCTATCACAATTTATTTGTATGCATAAATGTTACATTATACAACTTAAAAATTTTAAATTTACGCTATAGAATCTAGATCTATGTTTGAATTGGTATCATGAATTAGAATTTCTGTAAGAAATATCTATATCTATATCTATATATATAATGTATCCTACATGTCTTGTTCTAGAGTATCTACATTCCATGTGCTGCACACTCGAAATTGTGTGCCCTGCATGTCTCATGTCCCCGTGTGAGATGACTTAGCTTCCAACTATATACAACAAGCTTTCATTCAACATAGCAACACTGATCTTTAGGTTTTCCTACAAAGAGCTTATAAGTTTGTGATATCACAAAAGGAAAATAAAAATAAAAAAGGGATAAAACCAAAGAACGATGGAGGAAAGAAACGAGAAACCTAAATTTATTATTACAAACACAATAATTCCAGAGGGAATTAATAATGAGATATGACATATATCCACAATAAATTTCAATAGCTTGCATATAACTTGCAAGAAAGAGGAGTAATGATAGTGATGGAAGCTGCACAAACCACGAGTGTGGCACAAAATCTAATTACTCCATTGCATGGAAATAAGACCTTAAGAAGATGAACCAATTAGATGATTACAATTTGGTTTATATATATATATATATATATATAGATAGATATGTTGGCCTATTGGGGCCTGACCCAAGTTCAAAAGAGTTATTAGCCAAACAAATCCCACACTACTCGCCCTTTCAGCAACAGTCCTCGGATTGCGGACTGAAGTCTCACCCGAGGTAGCAGGGGAGGGTGTTGGAACCAGGTTTCCACACCCTTGGGATGTTGGGATATGGTATGGATGGGGTTGCAAACTACTTTGGGTTCTCACGCTACTCTGTACTATTATTACGCTTTTCCACAGATCCACACCAACACGCTTTAGTTATCGGGTCTTTAAGCAAAAATTTAATGATAATACCTATTGCGTGCAAAAATATGCATAACTTAGAAAATAAACAACACATAGATTTGCGATAAAACACACAATGATTCAGAAATGCTTATCTTTATTGATCTCTTTCCCAATACAACTACATCTTCCCAGTGCACTCAGTTGCAAGGGTTCGCGCACATAGCTATAGACTCTACTAGGACTCTGTGCACACAGCTGCAGAGCCTCTATCTATCTACCAACACCCTTGACCTAGACTTACAAATGCAGAGAGAATATTTCCATCATAAATCCATACCATTCAAGATCAAAACAAAGAACTACCTTCTAACCTTACAACCTTGCTCTATTTATACATTCCCATGGTCCGTGGACCATGGTTAGGAAGACTCAATTTCTATTTTCTTAGATTATTTTTGGGTGGACAACCCATTGACTTAACTCATTACAATTCATGCTCCGCACATCTCACGGAGCCTTTTACCATATTATTACCAAAATTATGGGCTTTGATCTCCAAAACCATTACATGGGGCCTTCCCTGCCCAACAGGCCCCCAACACAATCACCGTGACTTGTCCCGAGTCACTCGACTGGTGTGTTAAGCTTTTCGTGGAGGTCATTTAGCAACTTCTGCGCTTCACTTTCACTGGCAAAAAAATCTTTGGCCATCTGCTATACCTGTTCTACGCAATCCACTGATGCATTAGTATCAATGCTAGTTGCTTTTCCGAGTTCATATACTACCCGCATGTGCGCCACCTTTCGCTCGATGGTGGTTGAAACTGTGAATGCCTCATCTAGCCATGACTAGATGCATTCTTTAATCACTTCTTCATTTTGCTAAGTGACGGCAACTTGTGTCCTAAGGGCCTAGGCCTCCCTCATCTTGGCCAAGAGTTGCATAATAGCAACCATCTGTGTGGTCCCCCTGACATTGTTATAGGCTTGTTGTAGTTCTCTTGCATCTATTTCCAACTGTTGTAATGTTGGATCTTTCTGTAGTGAAGTGAGCGTAATCAGTGATTGATCCAACAAGATGGCACACTCATGCATGGCTCGTGCTATTGTTTCCCACTCAGATTAAATGGTACCTCTCCACTGCTCTATGATCTTCGGTGGTGTAGAGGGCTGTGATTTCAGTGTCAATTCAACGATCTGCAAGTTGAGGGCCACCTGGATTCCCGTGGCTTTGTCCTTTGCTTCACGGAACCCACTAGCCAACTTGTGGATTCGTATGCTCACAGGAAAATCTTCCACAATATCTAGCTATGGGGCACGACAACATGATTCCCCCACAATTTGCTCTAGCTGCTAATTTTGTGTTACTGCTTCATCCCACTGGAGGCTCAACTGTTCTATGTTAATTCGCTACTCACTAAGTACCTATACTATGTTTCCATCCCTAGCGCAGAGCTCCATCGTTGTACCATCCTAGATCTAGTATAAGCTTTCGTGGGGGATAGTAGCCAAATTTAATCCAAGCCTCGTAAGCCGACCTACCACAGCTCTATCTATCTCATTCTCTGTTGTCACTGCTCCTGTCCAGAGTGCAATAGCATTAGCCAGTTTGGCCTGTAGCAGTTGCTGAGTTGTTGACATACCCATATTTCCATGGGTAGCGACAAGTCCCGGCTGTGGGGCATGTGCTCCCAATTCCTATAGCTGCACGCAGGGCATCCCCAACAGAGTCTACTGCTCTGTCATGGCTTCATCGAGCGCCTCCTAGGTGATGTCGCGAACTGTATCCCCTATGTTGCCCAGGTTACCTTAATTCAATGTGACAAGTTCCCTATCCAACTTAGATGCCTCAGTTTTCTTTCGCAGCTTTGGCCGTTATGTCGGGAGTGGTCATTTTAATGGCGAATCGGTGGTGGTTGATGCCATACCTTCTGTCCTTGTATTCATGGCCGGCTTTGTGGTCACCTTCAAGCCACTTTTTTCCTTTGTTGTAGCAGCCCCTCCTGCTACGACTTTACCTATAGAAGTCTGCGCTACCTCCTGGGTTGTCCATACTTCTGCAGCGTGTTGCTCATTCATCTTCTATTGTGCTAAGCACTTGGCCTCAGCCTTCTGTTTCTAGATGGTGGTCTCATTGCATCCTACTGCATCAAAGTCGCGCCACTCCAGTGGCCAGATCTCCAATACCGCAAAAATAGCCTCATCAATGGCAATGAAGTGAAGTGTGGTCCACATCAGTGATGGATCCTTGCAGGCCTGGATGTATACATGGTGCATATCCGCCTTAAACTCAACTACATTATTCACATTGTCATATACCTCAGCAGATAGATGGGGTTGCTGGTTGATTCACTGTCAGATGTTCGCGTCCATCAGTATCTAGAAAATCATGACTTCCCAGATTCTTGCAACGTCCCCCGTCACCCAGAGCGATGTGTATTTCACAGCCTCTGGGAAATCCTGTTCTAGGGACAGAAACTGACTATCTTCAGGTAATTTGCTTGTAACCAAAAGGATGGATAATAGAAACCACACATAGTGGAAGGTCCTACCCTCCTCTTGGGCCTCCCTATAGTTCGTCAGGAATTCGTCACAGAAGAACTGTGCGCAGTTGAACCATTCCCTTGGAAAGTATTGCTCAGCTAGCACATCAACTATTGTTGGGACCTCGTTGCCTCGGCATTTCCGCATCACTTTTCCTTATAGTAACTGGATGGCAACCCACACCCCTCAATCTTTGATGGTTGCTATTACATACCCACTCTTTCACTTTTCTAGCTTATATTTAGCCTTCATTACTTCTACGAGACCAACATTGCTACTTGTTTCGGCTATATTCGTGGTGTTGTTCCTTTTAATAGGCAGGTGAGTAATGCGGTGTACTAAATCGGCTATGATGGGAATCGGCTCCTCCAACCCGAGATACCCATCATGTACCAGATATTGCAACTATTGGATAACAAAAATCGTGATCGTCGAGTGGTGATAGTGGGGTATCCACCTTAGGTTGAGTAATCCTGCCTTCTCCACACCTAGTAACCACTTCCGTGGCAATAATTTGTCTTCGGAAACTCGGGGAACTTCTCCCTATCCACAAGATCACAATCTTCAAACATTATACTCAGTACTCAAGCCAACGATAGAACGTTAAACCTTATTTCATCTGGAAGGAGCGGGGTCTGAAGGGTACTCTTCGCAGCGCCCAGGTCCTTCGGTATCTTGGTTGTCCCATTCCATGGAAAGATATACAGTGGTAGTGAAGGTATTTGGAAATTATCCTCTTCTTCCTCATCTTATGCTTCAATATAAGCAATCAGGGCCTGCAAGTCTTCCTCGTCCTCATCCATTTCCGTGGTGATTGCTTTGCCCTTTCCGACCACTGATAATTTACTGAATCACAGTGATGCCTGGACAGGTCCCATTGTTTTCTTGTTTTTCCAGGTTCATGGTGTGCGTGGGGACTTTGGAAATTTGCAGGTGGTGACTGCTTCTTCTGGCTCCTTTTGGGTTAGATACAACTCTTCCACGAACTTTGTTTGGGTTCCAGCCATGGTACTCATGGAGGGCCTAGTAGATGGATGTTCGTTGTTCTGTATTGGGTCAAATGTCAGATCTCCCAGTGTTATCTAAGGGTTTTTAGATGAGCGTGTAAGTTTGAATGGAACCCTTCCCTCCTTTTTCACTTCATTAATATATTTTGGGCAGCAAATATTTCCATATCTAGCTCGTGGCCCAGTCTTAATGACCCACTGCCCGCTCTTTTTTTTTCATCACTCGAACTTCTTGTCATGAATAGTGATGGCAACAGTCACCTCCAAGCCTGTCTACATGGCAGTGTGGCCCCCTTGGCACGTCTGCGATCTTGCTAACCGACTAGCCCTGCATGTAACCTTCCTTCCACGCATGCCTCCTGCAAACCTATTTATAGTCCTGTGCCTCCTTTCAACTGCTTGGAGCATTGAGACTATGCTTTCCACCGCTAGTTAGGTGGTCACACCCTAGGTGTGATATTTCTACTTCCCTACTAGCCCAAGTTGCAGGCACCTTTTGAGTGCCTTCATATCCGTTATCCTATCGGGTGCTATCGTATATGGGACACGTCTTCGTTGGTGCGGTCGCAGCCATGATAGCACGTTCACAACTTGTTCTAGTACCAAGCTAGACCTGTGTAGGCCTGGTTCCCTTATTTGTAGATTCGTGATGCCCACTTGTGCGATGTCGGTTGTTATTTTTCTAATATATTCATCCAACATCATTCTTTTCCTCCTCAGTTGTGCCTGTTCTTCCCCTATTTCACGAAGCCTACTGCTACCATGCTAAATAGCTTCTAGCAACTGCCGAATTTCTTTGCCCAAGCCCTCGTGAACTGAGGAGTTTGTGGTCTAAGTAGTTACCGCCATCACCTTCGCCCCCCTCCTTTTGATGTTGCGTTTAGAGGCCAATCAAATCCTTGGTATCCACAGATTCTTATTTGGTTGTCTTATCAGATGGATGTTGTTCTTGCTCCCCCAAGTTTCTATACTAGTTTTGTCGCGATTAGCTGGCAGAGTGCATCGCTATGGCGAATTTGGATTCTTAATTCTTAGCTGGTTCAGCGCATGCACCATATACACCTGTATCCTATATCACCAATGGATGCTCCGCCCGCTTTGTCCTCCAATGCAAACGCACACCTGCCTTTGACGTCTGCGCCACGTTCTCCTAATCTATTGGCGTTTCCTCCACCCTTGTGTAGTTGTTTCGCACAGCGCCCCCAGATGCCCACCTTACTACTTTTTCTCCAGAATTGCCTTTTCACAGCAGTCTACTAGTTCCTCCATGTGCGTTGTGTCAACTTGGAACTCCATTGCATCTATCATTACACGACATAATGATGTATCCATCATATTAAAATTTAGCATTGTGACCTCATGTAATCGGTTCTCCCATTGTTCGATCTCTTCATCTGAGTCTGATGTGCAGGAATTGTGATGTTCCCATGATATTCTCTTGTCCGTTGTTGGGTTCACCTGATCCTGATCCTCTGGTGTGATTTGGTAGATGTAGTCCAATTCATCATCACTTTCCTCACTGTGCACAAGCTTAGTGTAGCACACCCGTTGAACTGGATCCAATGGGACCACTATGCGGAGAGACCTTCTCTCGAATATCATTTTTCGTCTCTTCAGATTGATGACCCCATTCATTTCCGTGGCCTATTCTATCCCTAATAATGTGGGGTAAGGATTACTATCATCCATAATTTCTATTACCTCAAAATCGGTCTGTGTGCTTGCACCTTCGATGTCCATTGTGACTCCTTGCAGTCTCCTCATAGGTAGGATATTTTTTTGATTCACCATTCATAATTGGATAGGAGAACATTTTAGTGCGGGCCTACCCATGCGCTCCTAGGTCTATTAGGTAGGACATTCGCATCTGACTCCAAATCTGGAACGACTTGATCCATCTCATAGTCCCCAATCTAGGCAGTCAACTTCATTTCCCGCCTGGTGCACAAAGCATGCTTGCCTAGTTTCCAAACCATGCATGGTTCATCCACCCTTGCGCACCTAGTTATCAACTCTTGCAATCCTTTCACCGCTTTATTGTCCCGTAGTAGCTTCATCCATGTCTCTAAAAAGGTAGTTAGCATAGAAGTATCCATCTTCGGCTTAGTTTGATCCTTGCTTCCTGAAGTAGATGCCTCCGCGAAGCTCTTCTTAGCTTCCATAAATGTTTCCTTCACATGCTCCAAATAAAATTCAGGTTGCTTTATAGGGGCCTTGTGAATCCACGCATCCTCCTCAGGTTGCTTCCCCTTATCTTGTCCTGTAGTTGCACCACTTTTGAGCATCATGTTCACTTTAGGATCCTCCTCACGTGGTTCAGGCTTCATCATTTGGACGTTCTAAGTGGGAGTAGCCAGGAGCACACCCTTTTCCCACATCTGTGCAATTAGTGTGGGGAACTCTACTGCTTCATGATCAAATTGGTAATAGTATAGGCAACATGTTCTGATTGGATTTGTACAATCACACGTGTAGTGCCCAGGTCCTCCACAATTGTAGCAGATTGATTGTCCCCGCCCTCGTCCAAGTTCCGTTCCTTCTCATCCTCGTCCGCGTCCCTAGAATCTACCCCGTGCTATTGCTGTAGCAAGATCGTGACCTCATGCTTTGGTCTGCATCCTATAAGCAGATGTTTGATCCATCAACAATTCACAACTTTGGCAATTTCGTTCGTCATGGCCCGTCGATCTTCAAAAATTGCAAAATAGCTGTTGAGGGGGTTGTATAAGTTTCTACAATAGATGACAGTTGTCCATGGTGTTCTTTCCTCCCACCTGACAGATCGTGCACTAGAGTGTGGGTGTCATGCTTGGCCCCACTTGTGCCCCTGGTCGCAATGGCATTGATCACCCTCCTGCCAAATAGTTCACGAATATCAGACAATGATCCTCATCATGGCCCTGGTCTTTACACTTTATGCACCATACCTTTGCGCACATCTCTAACCGGGGTACCTTATCTTGTTTCAAACTTTGCATCTCTAGGAATAGGTTTTCTAGTTGCGCATGGATTTGCTGAACTCCCAACCCCAGATCCAATATTGGAGTTTCATACAACCTCATTGTTGTCTCTAATGCTTCAGCTTGGGTTGAGATCTTTTGCTGTGATAGCGCCATCCTCAGATGTGGTGTCAAAGATGCAACCTCATTGTTGTCTCTAATGCTTCAGCTTGGGTTGAGATCTTTTGCTGTGATAGCGCCATCCTCAGATGTGGTGTCAAAGATGCCACAAACCATGTGCAGTGCTATGCATCCGTCAGTGTCATGTTAGATTTGCGGATCATACTCTTCAATCTATGATCCAAATCCCATGGGGTTTCACCAGATAACATCACAATCTCGTTGAACACGATGATTGACTGTGTCTCTGATTTTGGCCAGCTAAATTCTTTGTTCAAAGCATCCTGGATCACCGCTATTCGTGCATTCGGGTGATCGCTTGAGTAATTTATACCACGTCAATGTGTGGTCCTTCCACGCGCTAACTGGAGTAGCCTTTTTGATGTTATCATCTGATATGCCTTGGGCTTCCCATACAGCCTTTATCAAGAGCTAGAACTGACCTGGTTCCCCATTTCCTATGCCTCTAAATACCTGCAACTTGATCGCACTCGCCATTCCAACCCTTGGTGGTGGTAGAGGTGGGGTAGGTGAAGATGGGTTTGATGTAGGTGAAGTAGGTGATTGCTTGGACGATGGTGGTATGAGTGGAATGCATTGACTTTCATTCAGACTGCACTACTCGGAGAGAACCCTGCGAACTCCTCCTTGCCTTCTCATGAGAGTGAAATCAGAGGACTATTTTCCAATCTATCGATAGCCTCTTCTGCTCCTCTTTACCCTAGACATTAATGGATGCGCATAACCCGTTTTTCTCATAACATCATTTTAATCCAAGTATTCAACAATTTGATGTACTTAGCTCACGGTCCTTGGAGAAATCACCTTTTTGCTTCACTATAACTCATAGTTGTGTCTATCGCGAACTCAATGATAAACCCTCCTCTTATCCGATCCAACCAATGATCTACTGCACGTGGAATTTTATCTTCAGATTCCTTTAGCCTGCACACCAATTGTGGAGTCCACGCAATGGGTTGATCTATTCTGCACCTTCCCATGTTGCTAGCCTCGCAATCCACTCGGACAACTCCAGTGAAAATGTCACGAAGAAGATCTCATGGATTTCTATGTATATGTAGCAATCCAACTACCTTTCCTCAGATATCTATGATTTCTTTTCTCTTGTACTACGAACTCATGCAGTTTCTGATCCGACCAATATTGAATCTCTTTCTTTGTAGGGTTCCAGTGTTCCAACATTAGACATCCCTTAGGTAGATCTAGGTCCCGACAATGGAACCATTTGTTAGCCTATTGGGGCCTGACCCAGGGTCGGAAGAGTTGTTAGCCAAACAAATCCCGCGCTACTGGCCCTTTCAGCAATAGTCCATGGAGTGCGGACTGAAGTCTTACTCGAGGTAGTAGGAGGGTGTTGGAACCAAGTTTCTGCACCCTTGGGATGTCTTGATGTGGTATGGATGGGGTCACGAACTGCTATGGGGCCTCATGCTACTCTTTACTGTTATCAGGCTTTCACGCAGATCCACACCAACATGCTCTGGTTATTATGTGTTTATTATAGATCTACTTTACTTCTTAGGGTCTTTAAGCAAACATTTAATGATAATACCCGGTTCGTGCAAAATATGCATAAAATCAGAACATAAACAATAGATAGATTCACAATAAAACACACAATGATTCAGAAATGCTTATCTTTATTGATCTCTTTCCCAGTACAATCAGATTTGCCCTATGCACTCAGCTGCAAGGGTTAGTGCACATAGGTGTGACTCTACTAGGCCTCTGCGCACACAGCTGCAGAGCCTCTATCTATCTACCAACACACTTGACTTAGACTTACAGACACAGAGAGAATATTGCCTTCATAAACCCATACCATTCAAGATTAAAACAAAGAACTTCCTTCTAACCTTAGAGCCTTGCTCTATTTATACATTCCTTTGGTCTGCAGACCATGGGCAGGCCAACTCACTTTTTGTTTTCTTACATTATTTTCGGGTAGACAACCCTTTGACTTGATTCATTACAATTCGTGCTCCGCACATCACACAGAGCCTTTTACCATACTATTACCAAAATTGTGGGCTTTGATCTCTAAAACCATTACGCAGGGCCTCTACTACCCAACAATATATATATATAATATATATATATATATATATATATTATATATATATATATATATATATATTTAATATATAATATAATATATATATATATATATATAATTATAATATATATATATATATATATATATATATATATATATATATATATATATATATATATAGAATATATTTGTCAAATTTCAACTAATGGGTAATCAAAAGAAAATGGGCTGCTAGAGTCCTACCTTGGCAGACTCTAATAAGAAAACTCTCAATTTTGAAATTTGGCCTTAGTAAATTTTAACAACCAGCACCACAAACAAAATAGTTTATTATTTTAGAAATTTATATCAATGATCTCCTTCTTATTCCAAACCTTTTTTTTACTTTAAATGAAAATGAAATGTTTTATGTTTTCAATATTAATGTATATAGGATTTTAGCATTAAAATATATGAAGAGAAGGAAGAAATAAAAATTTGGTAATGATAATAATATATTTTATTCGTTTATTTTTTACAATGGTGAATTTATCACTATCCAAGAGTCAAGAATCTACTAGGGTGAGGAGCCTACTTTTTAAGCCTTATCAAAAGGGGAAAAATATGTCCCTAGTAGGATCTACAAGTGGGTGGAGAGGATAACATCCCATTATTTCCACCACTCAGTGGTCCCCTAAGGAGACAATCACAATAATTTAATTTTAAGCTGAGAGTCAACATCAAATTGGTGTATAAGATTATCATATTTGTGGGATAAGGGACCCATTTTAGTGAATTTATTTGCATCATCAAAATAATATATTCTTTTAAAAAGTTATATTAATGATTTTATTCTTATTCCAGATCTTATGTTTCATTTATAAGAAATTGAAAAATTTTCTTGCAGTGATTTGTTTTATGGAAATGGTTTATTATTTTAAAATATTATATTAATGGTTGCATTTTTTGTTTATCAAATTGGTGTATAAGATTATCATATTTGTGGGATAAGGGACCCATTTTAGTGAATTTATTTGCATCATCAAAATCATATATTTTTTTAAAAAGTTATATTAATGATTTTATTTGTATTCCAGATCTTATGTTTCATTTGTAAGAAATTGAAAAATTTTCTTGCAGTGATTTGTTTTATGGAAATGGTTTATTATTTTAAAATATTATATTAATGGTTGCATTTTTTTGTTTATCAAGTTGTGTGCTTGAATTTTGGCTTGAGAAACCATGACCCACAAGAAATTGGTGACATTTACATCATAGATTGATTTAGCATACACCCCACTTTTGGCTTGAGAAACCACGACCCATGGGGTACTAGTGACGTTTACGTCATGGATTGACTTAGAATACACCCGATCACCATATGTTCTATGCCTACTAGGCATTGATGATTTCATTCCAAAGCTTATTTTTAATTCAAATGAAGATGAGAACTTTTATATTTTCAATATTAACATTTATAAAATTCTAGTATTAAAATATAAGAAGAGAAGAAAAAAACTAAAAGTATTATAATGATAATACATTAATTTTAAGATTGAGGATTTTTCCTTGTTTGTGGAACAAGAAACCCAACTTTGTTCAATGATTTTCTTTATCAGACCATAAACCCAACTCAGTATGATTCTGATTTGGATCATCAAATCATTTATATTTTAAAATTTATAGTAACTCATCTTATTCCCAAACTTTATTTTTAATTATATGAAAGAAACTTTATGTTTTTAATATTAATATTATAATTTATTACTAAATTAAGAGAGGAAAATTAAACATAATTTTAATGATCAATCATATTTTTGGAATGATGTTGACACCTACAATTTGTCTTTATAGCACCAGATATCGTCATTTAACATTAAGCCCATTCTATTATCTTATATATATACTATATAAATATAATATATAATATATAAAAATAATAATTATAATAATTATATTATATTTATTTAATATGCTAAATAGGGCTATCCCATTTATTGGATGAAAGAGGATCCCTCCAATCACAATGAGATTCTTATTACCAATGGATACAATTCATTTTATGGTGAAGATGAACACTTCAACTAAAACATCTCATGTGATTTTTCAAAAAAAAAATCCACAATACAATTCATTTTAATATAAGTCCATGTTGGGCCATCACAAAAAAAGGAGTTGAGATGACTGTCACAACTAGGGTTTCAGATTGTAAACATAGACAACTTATGAAAATCGACCTTACCAAACATGCAACTAATCAGACAATTCCAAGAGCAGGTCGGTTGACAATAGAATGAGTATGGAAGTAGGGGGGGAGAGATCTCCTCCTATAAGGATGCGGCGGTGGAAGAAAAGAGCAGCCACAAGACTGCAGCAATGGGGCACCAAGGAGGCAGCTGCAAAGGACCACCGATTTTGGGTGCCCAATGGCAGGCAAGGATGAGGGGACAACGCCTACCCAAGGCCATGAAAAAGCCAAGATTCATCATCCCAAATAACAAACTAGAAAGTTATAGGAAGTACATGAAATACCATGCCCTCATATGCATGTTCATAGGGGCTTGGACGATCGAAAAGGTGATGGTTAGATGGATCCACTTCAAATGGCAACCAAAAGGACACATCGAGCTAAAGTTGGGAGCTAAAGGCTTGTTTAAAGTGATTTCTTTCCAACTTGGAAGATAAGGAGTGGGTCTTCGATGAAGGCCCTTACTTATTCAGCAATGCAGGTCCCTTTATGAGGCATTGAGAGGAATGCTACAACCCAGACTAGGAAAAAATATTAGTGGTGCCTATCTCGATAATATTATTTTCTATTCCAATGGAATTTTGGGATATGGAGATCCTTGAGGGCATAGGTAACTCCACCATAAATTTTGTCAAGGTTGTAGACTCCACTAGAAAGGGAGGATACACTTCCTATGCCAAGATCTATGTCTACATGAGCATAACTGAGTCACTGTCAGAATTTGTAGAGCTAGAATACCATGATGAGGTGTGGCAACAACCCCTAGACTAAACAGATACTGTTTAAATGTCATAGGTTCCATTTATATGGTCATCTGTTTTGGGCATTCCTTTTGAATAATAAATCATTTCTAGAAGACTCTAAAGCCGTGAGAGATAACATAGCCAAGAAAAATGCAGAAGGATTGTAGGAAGTCCACAGAAGAAAACGCAACCAGAAGACTTCACAAAATCCTAATTAAGGAAAAATGTGGAAAGGGCATCCACAATCATAACCGTTTTGATATCCTACAAGAAGATGAGTAAAGTGTAGAAACCCCTATGGCAAAGACGGATCTGGAAACTCAATGACGGACCCAAAAGGGAGGAAGTAACTCCAAACGCAAAATGGAAGAGGAACCATAGGAAAAGGAAGTAACCATGTAGTTAGTAGACTAAGACAACATGGAGATCGATAGCCAAAAGGATGACCTCAGCCTAGAAGAAAAAGTGATGAAGCACCTGATGAGGGAATGGAGACAATTTGATGAGAGATTCATTCCAAAAGATCAAAAACAACTGTATAAAGATACTTTTCAACAATATCAGGCCTAGCAGGGTATGATAGTAATGGATCAACTAGATCACTTGGGGTCCCAAGCCAATCAGGGAACAAAGCAAGGAATCCAAGGAAAAGGGGGAAAGAAATGAGGGAGAAATAACTTAAATGAGTCCATTCAAATGGTAGGGAAAATGTTGGTAAACTTAGGAAGTGTGATACCCCTACACTGGTGTTTCACAAACTCAACAAACCCTTAAAATGATAATTACAACCTAGAATGTTATAGGCCTCAATAATAGAGGCAAATGGTAGTGCCTAAAGGAGTGATTAAGAAAAGATAAACTGGGTATCATGATTCTTCAAGAGACAAAGATTTCGGAAGGCAAGCTCAAAGAAATTTTTCAGAATTATAATCCAACTTATAAGGTAATGGCTCAGGATGCTAGAGGTAGTGCTCGTGGCCTGGTTATCTTGTGGAACCTAGCACCGGTAACTTTTGAGGATTTGGTTACCCTCCTAAGGATATTATTAGGGAAATTTAGGCATGTGGGCTCAAGAGACTAGGTCCTTCTGCCAGGAGCTTACGAGCCTCACATTCAAGGAGAAAAGGGAGTCTTCTTACAAAACCTCATTAAATCAAGTGAAGCATATATGAAATACCTCTAGATAGTTGGTGGAGATTTCAATATGATAACATTCCTAGAAGAAAAGAGAGGAGGCACTCGGCTCACTCAGACAGAGATGGAGGATTTTGGGGATATCATAGTAGATCTACACTTAGTGGATCTCCAAACAAACAATGGAGTGTACACATCGAACAATCACAGTGGAGCAACCCATTAGATTGCATATCGACTCGATCAGTTCCAAGCCTCAGAGCAAGACATCGGCAGAGATATTTATCTATAGGCCTTGATCCTACCATGAATGGGCTCAAATCACAGGCCCATTCTATTAGAAATCGATTTGAAAAATGGACCGAAGAATCACCCATTCAGATTTGAAGCCTTCTTACTATGAGACCCCAATCTTGTCAACAAAATCGAAGAATGGTGGAGGAACAGTGAGGAAGAAGGGAGAAACTTCATGCACACCTTCCAATTGAAGTTAAAGGAGATTAAACACAAGATCAAGAAATGGAATTGAGAAGACTTCAGCCACATAATGAGGGACCAACACCAATTGAACAACAAAATCCAGGACATACAACAACAAATCATCCAACATGGTAGATTTGATTTCCTTGCGGTTGAGGAAGGGAATATAATGAATTAGCTTGAGGAAAGGCGAAGCCAAGAGTAGATCTTATGGAAACCGAAATATATAGTCAACTCTTTGAAGGAAGGAGAAAGTAATAATTGAGTTTTCCATAAAGCAATGATTCAACATCAACAATAGAATCATATCTACTCCCTGAAGAACGAAAAGGTAATAGGGTAGTACAACATGAAGAGATGGAGGGACTTCTGGTCCATCATTTCAAATCCCTTCTAATAGAACCACCCCAAAATCACTCTGACGCTACATAATGGATTTTGAGGAACATTCTGCAACTCATCTCCAAGGAACAAAACCTGGCCCTCATGTGAGCAGTAACACTAGAGGAAGTTGAGGAAGTGGTGCAGGGCATGGCACAGAGAAAAGAACCCAGACCAGATCACTTCACAAAAGAATTTTATCAGGTGGTCTGGAAGTTCATCAGGATATACATTATGAACGTGGTGGAAGAATCACACTGGAACCAAAAGGTATGTCCTAGCCTAAATGCGACTTTCATTACTCTAATTCTAAAATCCTCCAAATCTAACGAGCCTCAGGGTTTTAGACCTATATCCCTCTACAATGTCATTTATAAAATTATATCCACGATGATTGTTAAGTAGCTAAAGACTCTACTTCCTCTCCTTATCTTCCTTGAAAACAAACAGGTTTTATAGAAGGTCGGAAAATCTTGGATGGTTTTGTGGCTTCCCAATAAATTGTGCATTCCCTCAAATCCCAAAAATTCCCTCGCATAATGATTAAGCTAGACCTGTCAAAGGCCCATGGTCACCTCAACTTAGAGTTCCTAAGCCAAGTCCTTGGGGCCTTTGGGTTTGATCAAATATGGATTAAATGGATCCCTGCCTTGGTGTCACCCCCTGTGTTCTCTATCGTCCTAGATGGCTCCCCCTCAAACTTTAAACCCATTGCGGGGCCTCTGCCAGGGTGACCCCCTATCCACTTTTCTCTTCATTATTGCGACTGAAGTACTGGGATGCTCGCTCAAGACTGAAGCCAGAAATTCCTAGATCAAAAGCCTGAGGTTAAGGGGAAATGACATCCCCATTACTCACCAACATTTTGTAGACGATATCATGCTTTTTTGTCATGTGTCACTTCGAGAAGCCCATCGCATCAAAGAACTAATCCTAGTATTCATGGAAGCCTCAGGAACTATGATCAACAATGACAAATCCTGCATTTTCTTCTTCAATACCCGTGGAAGCATACCGGCCTACCTTTTCTCGGTCCTAGGGTTTGGTATTGGATCTCTACCTTCCATGTATCTCGGAATGCCCTTTGATGGTAAACTCCCTCAAGGCATCTTGCTCGTAACCCTCCTTCAAAAAATCATGGGTAAACTCAACAATTGGACTTTTCAATGGTTAAATCTACAAGGATGGATAGTCCTCCTCAAAGAAATCCTACAATCTATCCTAGTCTATCAGCTCTCCAGAATGCAAACGCCAAAAACATCATGTGCAAAAATTATGGAAACATTTAAGAAGTTCCTATGGGGAGGAGCTCGACAAATTAAAAAATGGGCACTGGGATCATGGAAAAACTTAACGAAGCATAAGATGGATGAAGGCTTGGGCTTGAGGGACCCTTACATCCTAAATCAAGTAACAAGAGAAAAATTGTGGTGGCACTAGATGAGTGGGGGGTCATTTCTATGGAAACAAATATGGACAAGAAAATACAATATGCCTGTAAGAATGGAAGACATCCTAAGGTACAGGGATCCCCCCAAAGGGTTGGCCATATGGAATTTGGCGACCCAAAATAGAGACCTTGTCGAACAACACTTTTTCTGTGAAATTAGGAATGGGTAAAAAACCCTGTTTTGGCATGAATCGTGGAAGCAAAGAGAGAAACTACAAAACAAACAATACCTAAGTGACCTCCTATTATATACAACTGGGAGGAATTTTTATACTATGGAACAATTTTCGAAACCATGCCAAGAGAGGGAAGGTTGGAGGAAGTGGAGGAAGAGGACGGATTGGCCACAAGCCCTAGAATCAGATAAATGGACACAGCTTGAGAAGGATCTTGAATCAAGGAAAATAACTATCCTTAATGGACCAGACATCCTAAAATGGGGATACACTACCATTGAGACATTTACAATAAAAGAAGCATATGGAATAAGAGCTAACCAAACTAGAGAAGGGCAAAACCTGATTTAGAAAAAGATATGGGGAGGGGGTTGGTGGCTGAAGGTGGCCTACTTCCTGTGGCTTGTAAGAGTAGGTCGCATTCTTACTTGGGATCAACTCCAAAAAAGGGGATTCTATGCGTCGTTTCTATGCCAACTCTATAATGAAAACAATGAGGACCTTCAACATACCCTCAACACTTGTCCATATGCTGAACAAAAATGGAGATAGATGGAAGAACTCTTCAGAAGAATGGATTGGGATGGGTATATAATTCTAGAAACCATACTCATATGGAGAATAGACATTTTCTTCAGGCCAGTCATAAATAGAGCTCGAGGCCTGGCATTGGGATTCATTCTTTGGGCCATCTCGAAAAAAAGGAATCGCCGAATCTTCAAGCACCAGCTTCTCCCTCAAGAGGCGGTGTGGGAAGGGATGATTTAGAACATCAGGGAAAAAATTCTGGCAGAGAAGTCGTACTGAGAGTACTAGCAGGTCCCACCCAACTAGGCGAGAATCATGCAAAAATTGAACATAGAGTTGACCATGGTAAACCAAGCCTCTTGGAAGGTAATAGTAAGAGGAGTTACCTCCCTTAACTGTTTTAAAACACCTCCAGAAGGATTTTTGAAGCTAAGCTTTGATGGGGCATCGAAAGGCAACCCGGGAACAACTAGCCTTGGAGGACATTTTTTGGAATCTAGAAGCAACACCAAGCTCATCTATGTTGAACATTATGGGGTTGCTAGTAACAATGAAGTTAAATTCGCACCTGCAAGGAAAGGCCTCTAAGTCGTAATCAAAAGGAGCTACAAAAATATTGTAGTGGAAGGGGATTCAAGGCTTGTAATAAGCACGATAAAAAAAATTAAACCAAGGAACTGAATGGGAAAAATTCAGCCAAATCTAGAGAAAAGTGAGCCTAATCCAAGAGATAGGAACCCTTATTAGCAACTTCAACTATATAATGACAAATCATGTTAGGAGGGATGGAAATAAGGAGTAGACTTCTTAGCAAATTAGGGTTGCAATCACCAGGATGCACCTCTTGAGCAAGATTGGCTAGAACATCAAGAAGATTAGACATTCCAACCCTTGAAGGAGATCCTGGAAAAAAACTAGAGAAAGAGTGGTAAAAGCACTTAGACCCCCGATCGAGGTGAGAGGTGGATGACAGAGCCATTAAAGGGGTCATTATGACAAGTATGAGCAAAGGTAATGCCACCACCTCCTACATGCTTGAAGCATAGGGCACGATGGCAGTCAGCATGATTATAATAAGATGGAAGATGGGAGGTGGCATACACATGCATAACAGGTGGTTGACAACAAAGAGGGTTAATAGGAAGGAGGGAGATAACCAAAAGGAGATATCATCAAAGGTGGCACAACGTTTCTTGGATGGCAAAGGAACATAATGATCCCAAGCATTGGTTAATAGTTGTGTACTTTGCATGCACTTCATTATTCTCCCCAACATCTCGTTTGTTGAATTGGGATTACATGGGTGAAAGAAGTTGTGGAGAGAGAGAAATTGCGGTGGTTGGAATAGCTAGTAGGTGAAGGGTGATGAGAGTGACTGAAGCTGCAAAATCTTGGTAGGGATAATACTTTGCTTAGGCAATCCATTCCCATGCATGGGGTCTGTTGGGGTTTTGCTCTACTTTGGCATTCTCCTCTTGGCCATGGGGATCATAATGACGGGGTGGGTATGATGTTAGTCGAACGAAACTTGTCTGCTCATCTACTTGGAAAACCTAAGGGGAAAGGGTAGGGTAGCGACACTTTTTGTAGAGATAATTCCAATCTATGTCCTAGAACGAGGTGTGAAGGCTAGAGCTCGATGGAGGTTCCGAGCCATGAGGGTGGACATGAAGGTCATGAGGGGAGTTAGTAGGGGGGAGTGTGTTTGGGATAGGAGTCCTCGAGAACTGCAGAATTGGTATGCTGGGAAAGTCGACGAGGGTGGCTTTGGCTTGCGGTGGCAGTGAGGGATGGCCTAGAAAATAGGGGAGGGATACTTAATCAAGGAAGGGGCTCAAAATATGGGAGGCCGAGGTGAGTCGAGGAAATAATGACACAGACACAGTCAAGGGGAAAATGGAAAAGGTCAACCAACAAGGGGTACTGGGCAGAAGGAGCGGGGCTCCTCTCAATTAGGCTTTTGGGTCTTTGGGCCTCTGAGCGGCCATGCAATTTGTTACCACAATAGTGGCCATTATGGGCACAAGTGAGAGGGCATTCAAGGGTGTCTGGGGCGTCTTAGGTGGGGGTCTTTCATGCTTGGGGGCTTTGAACACGCTGCATGGGGGAAAGAAATGATGGATGAATAAAACGAGTGGCTGTCAAATATGATGAAAATAATGGTTCGAAATTCATGGTTGCTTGTTCCCGAAGCAAGCAACTCCCCTTGGAGGAAGAAATCTCTTAAGCTAGTTCCGGGCCACCATCAACAACAAGCAAGGAGGACACGAGAGAGTACAACAATGGCTCAAGGAGTGAAAGCAAAGGGTAGAGGCAAGAGATCGCAAAAGCGCGAGGATGAGGCTTAGCCAAGCAATGTTGGAAAACCTCGTGGGAGGAAGTGAGTGGACAAACTAATCCAAGAAGTGGTGGTTGGATAGGTGGGTAGCACCAAAGAAGAGATTCAAAGGCTCATTGCTGAGTGGGAGGAGGACATCAAGAGATTTGAGAATGCGAGTGTAGTGGACGTGGAAGAGTGGAAGGTCCTCGTTCGTGATCTTGGACACACTCTACATGTGTATTGGCTACTAAAGAGCCTCCTAGGGAAGGTGATGGAACAAGTCTCGGATTTTTCATTAAGGATTTTCCAAACTACAAGCATGACTTTCAAACAATTCAAGCTCAGCGTTAGAAATAGGATGTTCATCTCGGTCGAATCGAGGAAAACTTCTCAAGTGTGTTCTTGCTGACCGAGCTACTTAGACAGAGTGCAAAAGAACTAGCCCTAGGTATCTTGGCCTCAAGGGATCATGGGAACTACAAGGATGAAGTCATAGTCTTCTTGCTTAAGTTTATATGCAAATAACATTTACTTTCTAGTTTGAAGTAGTTTATATATATAGAAAGATAGTTCATGATTGTGGAAATGATAATCAAGTATATATAGATTGGATAGATATACTAACTCGATGGCGTATAATGAGGCGAGGTCAACAAACCTAGTTTTCCCCAAAGAGTAAGACCACCTTCAACAAACCTAGTTTTCCGCAAAGAGTGAGACCACCTAACCAGACTAAGTGGTTGTAACATGCTTGCATATATAATAATGAAAAAGAAAAATGTGCTAAGCTTAACAAAAATAAAAATATAAACCCATACCAACTACAATCCAATAAAATCTTTGTCATTGACTTGCAATAGTATGCAAATCACAATCTACACAACTAGCCACTTGTCACTATAACAAAGAATATACAGGCCATTCACAAGTTGACTTGTAATAGTATGCAAATCACAATCTAGACACCTAGTCACTATAACAAAGAATATACACGCCATTGACAATTAAACCCATATATATAATTTCATAATTAAATTAAATTTAAACTAAAATTAAAATTATCTCAACATTACTTGGATAGAAAAGGGCAGATATGCAATTCATTTTAATATAAGTCCATGCAAAGTGCAATCCAATAATCGCTAGCATTGACTTGCGAATGCGTGCAAATGACAATTTCAAAAATCGTTTTCTTCTGAAGGAAGGCAAACTAAAATCCAATAAAATCGTTGTCATTCACTTGTATGCAAACGACAGTGTAATAAGATCGTTATCAACGACTTGCAAAGCTATGCAAATTAGGACACAAAAAGTTGTTCTCTTCGGATGGTATGCAACGTACAGTGAAATAAATTTATGGCCATCCACTTGCGAGGGTTGCCATGGTTTTCAAGTGATCCGTGCTTCTCACATTACCATGGGTCCGTAGATTGTCTTTTAAATATAAAAACCAGATAAAACTCGCAGCAATGTCCAAGTAACTGAGTCAATATTAGATAGTTCCATCGCTAATAATTGGTCTGATAGCAGTTTCAGGGATCATCTCAAAAAAATTGGCTCCACCACCTCATCGAAACAGTTCAAGGATTCAGCAATGGCTGAAATTCAAGATGAATTCCCAGAGAATTGGAACATCGAGTCTCAGGGATTCACAATGGATGGCTCCGTCGACCTCAAAGGAAAGCGCGTTCTCAAGTCCAAAACTGGAAAATGGAAAGCTTGTTCCTTCATTATTGGTATGATCTATTCCAAACATTTCGCTGATAAATTATTCTTTCTTACTCATCAATGCGCGCATGAGCTTTTTGTGCTTGATTTCTTGTTCGGACTTAGTAATTAATGGATTGACTGATGGATGTTTGTTCTATAAATATTGCAGGCTATGAGATTTTCGAAAGGATGGCATTCTATGGAGTTCTCTTCAATTTAGTGATCTACCTGGGACAAAACATGCAGGAGGGCACTGTTGCTTCTGCAACCAACTCTGCTAATTGGTCTGGTACAGTTTGGATCACTCCTATCATTGGCGCGTATATTGCAGACAGTCACTGGGGACGTTATCGGACATTTATTGTATTCTCTTGTATTTATATACTGGTACGCATCTCATCTCTATCCTCGTTTCCCCATGGCTTCTTCGTTGCTGAATATGATACTTCAAATATTTTACAAGAGCGTTTCATGGAGTGCATCGTTCCCAAATTTTCATGAATGGTATAAGTTTCAAAAGTTAACAATAGCACTGTTCAACCAAAAATATTTAAAATAAATATTAAAAAGTTTGAATAAATATAGATTAAATTAGTTTAAAAAAATTGAGGAAGCCTGTATGTGCGCCTATATATTTTAAAAGATATATATATACATATATATATTTAAAATATTATATTACATATATATAAAAATAAAGAGGTTACATCACCAAGTTAGAAACATCAAAGGTTATTTCTTGTAATTCAGATCTTTTGGTTTTCCCTTCTCCTACTTACATCTTATTTTTATTTTTATTTATTTATCTTTTATATAGAGAGCTTTTCTCTAATGGTACTCATTTTTTTGAGAAAGTTGTATTTCTATGGCATATCTTGATCACTATTTGAATGGTCCAATTTGTGAGAGGCTTCTCCCTCCTCGTTGAAATGAAGATTAATGTTGATGTCCTTTCATTCTTCTTGGGTATTCTCTACTATTGAGGGATGAGGGAGATCCATAAGGGTCTACACTGTATCATGCGAATCCAAAGTATAACGAGTTGTCTTTTGGTGTTGAGAGAAAGACCTTCTTATGGCTTGTTGCGTTCTCGACACTTGTTGTTGCCTTCTCATTCTACCATCCGTGATTGGGTTTTCACTCCTAGAAGCGAGACAACCATTTTGTGGCAGGGCATGCATTCTAAAGTTGTTGAGGCTACTTACAAGATATGCACCTAAAAGTAGATTTTTCATAGTCCAAACAATGAAGATGCTCCTTTTCATGTGATTTCAGAATTTTGACAAAGCGTCCAATTGAGTTTCCAATAGCTCCGAGGAGATCTGACCAAATCCACTAGAGGGGTAAGTTTGGGAGCCCTACCCACACTAGAATAGCCACAAACTTCATAGAAAGAGAGTTTAACTTCGAAAACCATGGCTAGTTTGAAACTCAAGCATAACCCTAGAACTAGGGCCCCTTGTCAAAAATGCGGTTTTGGTCTTCAAGGTCCTTGAAGACAACCACAAAATATCCTTTATAAAATAATAAAAGATCTATGTTCTTGGTCTAGTTCTTATGAAACCAAATCATGAGGGAAATAGTTGGGGGTTAGAATCCATTAAATTGGGAAATAAAGACACTTCATTCATAACCAATTATCTTGATATTAGTGAAGAACACATTCATCTCATGTGTGGGGGTTTCAATTGAATGCTCCACCTCAAAGGCCTCACTTAAAAGAGATTTTGGGGGTTGGGAGATAGCATCTTGTTTAAAGGCATGTTTAAAAGACAATGGTTTTGAGGCCAAAGATGCCCCATTTCCTCTAACACTCCCTTGTAGTCATGCAATAAGGGAGATAGAGACATCCTTTTTGATGTCATAATCCCTAAGATCCCTTTTCAAATTTATTTTCCTCCCCTCAAAGAGGAGTCTTGTCACCTTCGTGTTGATTTTAGGTAGTATCAGATGTACTCTAGCCTTGAAAATTGATGAAAAGGCTAAGGCACATGAGATTTCCAAGACCCCAAAATCGTTTGGATAAATTCCACCGCAATGAGGAGTTACTAAAATAATTAATATTTTTAATGGGTTCCTAAGTCTAAACTTAGGCAAATAAAAATATTAATATGTATTAATAAAATATGGGTAAGAAAGTTCTAAGTGACGAGGATCAAGCGAGTTCTAATCCTAGCCATTTATAAGGGACTTAAGCTCAGTCATTGATTCCTCAATGGAAAAAGTATAAAAGGAGGCTTGAGTGTGAGTTGGATATACACCAAGTGATCAAAGAATTTGATTTTATGGGGCGAGGTTTGCCGAGGAAATCGAGTTAGTGATCAGAGTTACATTGAGGGGCAATTCAACAAGGGATTTTCATCTAAGTCTGAAGAAGACATAGCAGAGAGGAGACATAGTGCTGGTAGAGATAGCACATGTCCTAGAAGGGATGATGTAGAGGTTGAAGAGTGTTAAAATTTCTGTTTTCCCACCCCGGTTTTCAGTTTCTCCTTATTTCTCCCATGTAGTTAAATGCCCTTTCCCATAACGATACATTCAACAAGCTGGAAAAAATAAATTTTGCTGAAAACACAAATTCTGGAAAATTTACAGAATGCTGGAAATTGC